>OY770109.1:8502185-9102185 GCA_963669365.1 Verbascum thapsus | reverse complement strand
CGGCAGTTCGGAGACGGGGGCGAAGTTATCGGAGAGGACGTAACGTGGGTCGAGAGAGGGTTTGAGAGGGGGATCGATGAATGTGTTGATGATGTTGTCGAAAGCGTTGATGATGGTTGAAGGGAGTGATGGTGGGTTCGGTGATTTTGTTTGCGGCGGCGGAGTGGTGGATGGCGGTGGTGCTGGTTTCTTGAGTGGCGGTGATCTGGTGGCGGCGGCGGCGGTGGTGGTGGTTTGGGGTTTGTCTTCGATTCTGACGGATGAAATGTTAAGGAAAGGTGATATGGGAGTTGAAACGGTGGGGGTGTTTTTGGGATTTAGGGATAGTTTAGGGAGGAAAGAGGAAGAGAATGAATCCATTGTTTGTAATTACTAATTTGTTTGGGGACTAAGAGAGAAATACTAAATGATCAAAGTGAAGAAAGGAGATAGGAGGATGTAATTGATATCAAGTGAGGATACATTATTGGAGTATTTATGTTGTGGAACATAGGATATGTAGGAGGAAATGACAATTCTTTATACATCATTTTATTTTTTTTATCTTTTATTTTGTTGATATTTTATGATTGGGTGAAATGCAATAGATTTTTCATAGTATTTTAGTTCTATTTGTGAGGTGGTCACAAGATTATACAAACTAATGGAAAAAGAAAATGTGTGTCGTGTTTTTGGATGATGAGTGAAACTTGTTACTTTTAGGATGCGTATCTGGTAAATTTTACTTTTGTGAAATAGCATACAAACGCACAACAGAAATCAATAAGCAATCCTTTAAAAGAAATCGAACTCGGGACCAAGGTTGAAAAATGAAGGGCTCGATTGGTTGGCACGTCCATCTCTGAGAATTTATTTTCATGAAAAAATATTATTTGAAGGATAAGAAATGGGGTTTGAAAAGTGAGTTTGGATGAGATTTGTTAGAGAAAAATAGGTAATGATTATGGTTGATGTGATATGTTTTTTGTTGTGAGGAAATTTATTTGGATTGATAGTTAAATATTATTTTTAGTAAATTTGTTTAGTCAAACTCATTGATTTAGACGTCAAAAAATAGTTACAATTGATCTTATTTTAAACATTGCACTATTTTGCAATAGAATATGTAATTAATTTAATTTTCAGCTTTGAAAAATAGTCGGAAAAATTCCTTTAATTAAGTGTATTAACTGTCGAATCATAAATAGGAAAATTCAATATTATTCATTTGTTGCAAGAATTTTTTTCAAATTGTTTATAATTTTGAGAGATTTTTTTGGTAAGAAATTTTTTAAAACATGCTAAACAATCGAAATTTTCTTAGTTTTTTATTTTGAGATACTTTTTTGAAGGAATAGATATCCATCCAATTGAGCCTAAACTGTCTGTATTTTCTTTTATCCACCAATGTTTTTGATAAGTAAATTTGTAGATGAATTATTGCATTGGCATCAAAAGAAAAACAATTTACATAGTGTAATAAATCTGAATCGGATAGTAGCATACACCTCCAATTTATTGCATATTCAGTATCCTAAAAATATTAAAGTATAGACATTATGTGTGGCTTGAATTAGATGCTCAAGTGTTGATTTCTAATAGGAACTTCAAAAAAAGAGACAGACTCTGTACAACTATGCTTTGGTGTTTATGTCAACATTTTTATTTTGTTTATATAAGGATTAAGGAGTAAGTACTCATCATTTCTTGCTTTTTAGATCACACAAATAAGTGGATAAAATTCAATTCCATAAATAAGTAATGTTTGAATCTGTAAAATGGTGTATTATTATATACTACACTTAATTAAATAATGAAATATTTTCTTACTTTAAGATATTAGTTATTTTACATATATTTGTTATGTAAAAGTGTTATGAAATACAGTCTTAAAATTCACAAAATCTTAAATTAATATTTTAGATGGTCTATATATAATACCCAAAATGTGGTACAATCAAAACCTTGTGAGATATGTATTCTATTCGAGGTTTATTATAGTAATTATTGTAATTGTACCAAAATATATATATATATGTATAAATCAACATTTTTCTTATGTGATTTTCACAAACAATAAAAATTCGTAGCCCCAAATTTTAATTCACAATCAAGGAGTGAGCACCACAGCCTATTCATTAGACAGTTACTTTCATTAGTTATCCACTTTATCTTGTTAGATATTTCGTATTTATTTTATTCTCTTTCTTTTGTTTTTGTTGTCCATATAAATATCAATCAATTATTTATTTTTCGGTAAAGAGCAAAAACCCTGTCTCTTTATCACGTGCTTGATTTGATAGTTTATTTTTTAAAACGAATTAAGTAATCAAGTAGAAACTAATAACTTTTCTAAGATAAATTCTAACATGAGCAATTATAATAAAAGCAAATAAATAAATAGCCACACATATTCCATGGATCTCAACTTTGCTACTTAATTTAGATGCCAACTTAACGCCCAAAGAACTAAAAAAAGAAATTATAGGGAACTTGAAATCATGGGAATTAATTGAGATAATAAGTGCCAAGAAAAAAATATTCGACAATTAGGCCTTATTACCATCTATCTCACCAAAAATCACAATGGATTTTTAATAGTGCTGGTACTGTATACACGAAAATTTAGAGAGTATAGGTCCCATTGAAAATCTTTTTTATCTTTTGTAAATATTCCTTAGAAAAGCAAATAAAGAGATTACTATTGTCCAGCCAATAAAAAGATTCCTTATAAATTTGATATATTCATCACTTTAATTAAATTACTATTTTCCGGCCAACATTGATAGAAAATCAGCAACATGATTTTTCTATTAAGAGTATAAATGTCACTAATACTTCTTTTAATGATTTCTTGATTCTCTCATGTGCATGTTGGATTTGAGCACAAAAATCTATTTTCGATTGTGGCTGATATCGAACAAATTTTGCCGAAAAATAATAATTAAGGCAAAATGCTGCATATATTAAATTTCTAAAAGGAGTGATCTATTTTTGTGTTTCTAAGAGAGAGAGTACAAAAAATAAGTTTTTCAAAGGAAATGCATTTCTCCTGTAATATATGTTACACAACTTTATTAAATCCGATATAATTTAGCTTTTCCGTATCTTGATTGTGAAGGGATGAAGGGAAAAAAATCTAGTTTTATGTGGCTTCTACTCAACTAGTAATAATGGCAGAGTGGGGCTTCTTCTTTATGTCAGTATCTTAAATTAGTGGTTCTCTAAATTTCCGATACGAATTATCACACCTACTATTGGGTCGGGTTATTTTCATCAAGTTGTCAACATTATGATATAAAATTTTCATGGGTTTTCTGAAATTGTCAAATGTAAAACGACTTTATTTCCTTGCATATTTGATAATTACGTTTTTATACACTCAAATTATTTTAATTAGATCAAAATTTTAATAACTTTTGATATTTTTTCTATAATCAAATAATAGAATTAATGGCTTTGTTATAATCCTAAAAAAGAATGTTATTATCGCTGGCATGCATGCCTATTCTTTATAAAACTGAAAATTAAATCAAACTATTTCTATACTTGATTCAAATTCGATCGCTAAAAGTTCAGTTGGAGCTCGGTTCGATAACTTCTCAAATCAAGCTTGAACAATTTTTTGTGTATACTAAATTTTGAAGTTCGGGTCAAGCTCGGCTAGATTAGTAAATATAATAAAAATATGTACAAAATAATCAAACAACTCGAGTTCGACTCGTGATCGGCTTGATTAACAAACAAATCGAGTTCAAACACAATTTTCAAAGATCAATTGTAATTCAAACAAGTTTGAATACTTATTCATTTGACTCGACTCATTCACACTCCTAATTGTCTATTAATTTATTCCTACTTTAAGTAAGTGTATCCCTAAATGGAACAAACTTAAATCACACCTTCTATTTGGACAATAAATTATATTTTTCATCTTATATGTTAGCTCAAGTTTAACTTTGGTCTTATTTACTATGAATTTCTTACAATTTGAATTAGAAAATTTAAATAACTCACATTTAGTCCTAACGGTCAACTTCATTAATCAATTTTTTAACCAGACTTTTTTTTAGAAATTCATGTATAAGAGACTTGATATTGAGTAAAAATATCATAATATAGAATATAATACATATATATAGAACGCATGAATTCTTTCTAAAGATATTGATTAAAGTATTGACTAATATAGTTGATTATTAGATTTTGGATGATGAGATTGATGAGAGATATTTTGAAAAATATGAGACTAAATGTGAGAAAATTATAATAAATGGGACTAAAGTGAACTTGACTAAGTTACGGGGAGAAAAATACAATTTTCACTACTAGTCATCCTTTTTTTGTGTTTTTATTTCTAAGTTTTGGCTAAAATATTGAGGTTAAAATGAAAATAATTTATATTTAGACATCCCAGCTGATTAAGGATCCCTTAATCGTATCTGATTTTGTTTCCTGTGTATTAAATTAGACTCCTAAAATTTTCTTTCAAAATTTGACCGTTAACTCTGTTAGTTAACATTTTACTAAGTTTTCTTGGAAGAATTCATGCACGGATTCACTTAAACACGGATTATATTCAATATCATTAATATTTTAACTCAAATATTAGATGTCATTTCTGCACAAAATTTTCCTTAAAAGTCCGATCACAATATTGACTATCGAAATTTAACGTTAAATTTTGGATGGGAAATTATTTTGGACTAAATGTGAGATATTTGAAAAGTACAATACTAAACATGAAAATATATAATAAATATAACCGAAATTAAACTATGTCTAAATTATGAGGTAAAAAGTATAAATGTTCAACTCAATAATATTTTTCCCATATAAAACTCCTCCACACAACGCAAAAGATAAGCAGAAGACCCAAAAATCTGTAATAAATCATAATAAATGAAATAGACTTCTATTTGAAATGGGTGATTTTATGATTTTATTATCCACAAATACTAAATGTTGTTGACATTTTGTGTCTTGTGGTACCACTAGTCACTATCTATTGCGCCACCTCAGTCTGCAGTCATAAATAATTTGGCTAGATATTTAGCCAGATGAATGTGGATTGAATTGTTTCATTCATCAGATTTTATTTTTTGTTCAAGTGGAAATAATAGGAAATATTTATGTTACACATTGTCCAATCGATCTAATATGACATATATTACATAATTAGATAAAGTCGTGTAATTTTTAACACTCATTCACCACCACCCGAACTACAATGTGTGGTGCATACACACAAAATTTATTGACTCAGTGTCATAAACTTTTGATCTCAAATTTAGTGGATTACTATTTTTGCCCCAAGAAATATGATTCCTAGAAACCCTTCATCATGGGAAATGGACGTAAGTGGTCTACAATTTACGGGTGAAATTTTATTTTTATATTTTTTTTGGTGAAAAAAATGCACTAAAGATCACCACAATATGCTGCATAATTGTGTTGAGGGCCTTATCTGCCAAAAAACACTTAGGATTGCAAAATAACAAATAGCCCAATTTTGTGGGTGCAAAAATGGCATTACCAAATACTATAGGTTTTTTTTCCACATTTTCCTAATTTGCTAGACAATTGTTAGAATAATATTCAGGTTGCACCCTGAAAATAGGTTGATTAGGACATCCATCGTGAGCTTGTCGTCAAAATGTTGTACCAGTAAATATCACTAAAGGTGCATTCTCCCGAATGATGGCAATTTAAAGATGCCAATTTAACGTCTATTCCGCCAAAATGAAGGAATTTGAGGGTATAATTCACCAAAATATTTTAAAATTAACATTTTTATCCTCCAAACAATGACTGAACTCATTTTTGTGGGTGAGCTAGATGCTACAAGGTATGAAAAGTATATGCAATTTAATGGTGTAAAGTACTTGGTCCGGGATCAAATAGTAATGTCATGTGAGGGACACGTGGAGATGGGATCCGACCCGCCTTACGACATACCAGATTGGGTATTTTGGTGGATTGGGGCTGCCCTCGGTCACTTTGAACTGCCTATGTACCTACTTTGATAGGATAAAACCTCTTCGTAGTTCTTATATTGTACTCTTCAATCTCGTAGATTTTAGAGAGTATTCAGCAATTCTAGTTTTCAGAGTGTAAACCAGATAATGATCATTTAACTGATTAAGATGATATATATAATGATCCTTGTTGGGCCATGGGCTCGACTTTATTGGGCCGCTGGCTCAGGACCACTTGTGTGGCCCAGAACTATTTCATATTAATAAATTACGATAGAAATTACGATAATACTCCTATTGAAAATTGGGGACCCATCATATGACCCTCACTCCCGAGTGCTCAATTGCGTGGACTCTTGGGAGTAGAAAGTCGGAGGTATGAGAACTTTTCTTCCCTTTTTTTTAGGGTTGGGGTCGCCGCCCCAGACCTGCCCCGACCCCTCCGGAGGTCGGGACATGCCCCGGCCTCTCTGGGGGTCGGGAAATGCTGCCCTGACCCCTCCAAGGGTCGGGGCCGCAGAGGTCGGGGGATCCCGACCCCCCGACAGGGGTCGGGGATGCTGCCTCGACCCCTTTGAGGATCCGTGGATGTTGCCCCGATCCCCTAGGGACCGAGACAGAGAGCGTGGTTCCCGAAAGTCCTCTTGTCGAGGTTGGAGGATTCCGACCCTCGAGGAGGCCCAATCACGATACGAGTTTCGCATGTCCCCTGCCAAGCTCGCAAGTCTCACGCTTCTGACGAAGCTTAGTCTAGGCAAGAATCTCACAGGTCACCTCGTAGAGGTCGGAGGTCGGAGTCCTGGTCAGCAACCCCCCATTCGGGAGGAGACAGCTTTACCGCGGGGCGTGTATGAAGAAATGCGAATGGCACCCAAGGCGGTAGCGCCACGAGAAGGAATCCTTTCTGGCCCATTATACTAGCTGAAGCGATCCCGCACGGGATAAAAATCCCTCATCTCATTGAGTATGATGGCACCGGAGACCCCCAGCAACACTAGGACAAGTTCAGCACAAAGATCGACATGTACGACCTTAGCGATGCGGCTTATTGCAAGTTCTTTAGGACCACCCGCGAGGGTAGTATAGCTTTGTCTTGATTCAACCTTAGCGAGGGTAGTATAGCTTTGTCTTGATTCAACCAGTTGTTCTTTGGTATTATTACCGAATTTGAGCAGCTGGCGCGAAGATTCTTGCACCACTTCTCCATGAACAAGAAATATCTTAAGACTGCGTTGCACTTGTTCACCGTCGTGCAACACGATGGAGAGCCCCTCCGAGACTATGTGCGACGCTTCTCGGTGGCGGTGTTATAAGTGCCTCACGTCAACCACGAGCTGTTGTCCAGCATCATGCAACAAAACCTCCGCTTGGGCAGATTCAGGGACTCCATAGTGAGAAAGCCTCCATCCACTCTGGAGGAGCTGCTCGCCCGGGCGGAGAAGTATATACGGATTGAGAAAATGATCGGAACCTACCAAGGCTGAGGCAAGTGCAAACAAACGAAATGTCCGAGAAGAGGACAAACTTTTGGAGCCTAAGGAGCGCGGACATATGCCTCCTTCAGGCTTCTCCCAATACACACCGCTAACGTTATCTCGTGAGTAAGTGTTAGCCATAGCAGAGCAACAAGGGATAGTGAGCTGGCCAAAGAAGATGAGAGACAATCCTACCAGGCTGAAGTCAAATGACTACTTCCATTTTCACCAAGACAAAGGGCATACCACAGAGGACTGTCATCACTTGCAAGTGGAGATAGAGAAACTGATCAAGAGAGGTTATCTGCAAAAAGTGGTGTCCACAACTACTGCCGATGAAGGGATGGATAACCCCCTATCAATGGAGTGATCCCTTGAGGAGCTACCAACCCTATTAGGTATAATGCTATTAGCCGCGAGGCGGAGCTTTCAAGATTTATTTATTTATTTTCAAAATTATGTCGAGTTAGTCCAAAGCCGAGCGTTGGATAAGGTTCTCATTCGAGCACACTTTTAGTATTTGACTGTTTATTTTCAAACATGTATCGAGTTGGCCTAGAGCTAGACATTTGATAATGCGCCCTTTCGAGCACACTATTAGTTATAAAGATTGTCTTGTTTTCCTTAATATTAATTTGTATGTTTCAAAGGAAATTATTCCGCTTAATTGTTATCGAATTTCCAAACCCAAACTAAAGGGAATTCATTTCCCCGACTCGACCATTAATGAGGTTTGAGGCTCCCAAGTGTGAGAGCTCCTCTCAACAAAACTTAAACTCGAGGTAGAAGTTACCACGTGTAACCTCCCTATGAGCATATATGGGATCTGAGGCTCCCAAGTGTGAGAGCTCTCCTCAATAAAACTTAGACTCGAAGTCGAGGTTACCTCGAGTAACCCCCTTATGAGCATATATAAGGTCTGAGTCTCCCAAGTGTGAGAGCTCCCCTTAATAAAACTTAGACTCGAGGTCGAGGTTACCACGTGTAACCCCCCTATGAGCATATATGGGGTCTGAGGCTCCCAAGTGTGAGAGCTCTCTTCAAAAAAATTAGACTCGAGGTCGAGGTTACCACATGTAATCCCCCTATGAGCATATATGGGGTCTAAGGCTCCCAAGTGTGAAAGCTTCTCTCAACAAAACTTACACTCGAGGTCGAGGTCACCCCGTGTAACCCCCCTTATGAGCATAAATAGGGGCTGAGGCTCCCAAGCACGAGAGCTCCCCCCGACTAAACTTAGTCTATAGGTCGAGGTTATCCCGGGTAACCCCCCAATGAGAGCGTATGAGGCTTGGGGCTCCCAAGTGTGAGATCTCCCCTAACCAAAACTTAGACTCTAGGTCGAGGTCACCCCGTATAACGCCCATATGAGCAAGTGTGAGTATCAAAGCTCCAAGTGTGAGGGCTCTCCTCGATAAAACACAGACTCTAGGTTGAGGATGTCCCGCGTAACCCTCTACGAGCGCGGATAAGGTTTGGGGTTCCTAAGTGTGGAAAGCCCTCCCTTTGAGCTTGGAGGCCCCCAAGCTTGGAAGTCCTACCGAATTGAGATTTGAGGCTCCCAAGTGTGAGAGAGCCCACACATGAGATAACTCGAGTAAGTACTCCTGAGCATTGCCACGCACTATCAAAAAAGTGCGCGTCTATCACAGGAGTGGGGGACACAGCCATTAGGGGCATGACACGCACATATGTCCTTAAGTTTTCACACCTCTACAAACTAAATTTGGCATGGACTCCCCATCAATGCGAATATAAGAGTTCGCATAGACCTAATAACATCCAAACTCTAGAGGTTGTCATGAACAACAATGTTGTAGCCCTTGGTTTTTAGCTTCACAACACTCTTTGAATCTCAAATGGACAAAAGAGTGGAGGCTGCCAAGAGAGACACCCCCTAGTACTTGACGTTGGGGCTTCCTAGAGATGGACGCCCCCCTCCAATATTAAGGTTCAAGGCTTTCCAACCATGGGAAGCCCTCATCCAATTTAACGTTTGAGGCTTACCAACATGGGAAATCCGGATCGAGGCTTACCAGCACTGGAAGCCCCACCAAACATAAACTTTAAAATCGCGCTAAGTGTCAAACCCATCGTACCTCAACTAAAATGTTAAAGCCTAATGTCTTTATAGGGGGCGTAGGCCGAGGACACGAATTTTTTTTTTGAGGAAGCGCAAAATGATCCCCGACCCCCCCCCGAGGGGTCGAGAAAGCGGCCCCAGACCCCCCAAGGGGGTTAGAGCCGCGTACCCCGATCCTGCGTACCCCGATCGGGATAGCGTTCCCCGACCCCCAGGTCGGGGTCGGGGCAGCATCTCCTGACCCCTACGGGAGTGGTGGGCATATGATGGGTCCTCAATTTTGAATAGGGGTATTATCGTAATTCCTATCGTAATTTATTAATATGAAATAGTTCTGGGCCACACAAGTGGTCTTGAGCCAGTGGCCCAATAAGTCGAGCCTATGGCCCAACAAGGATCATTATATATCTCATCTTAATCAGTTAAATGATCATTATCTGGTTTACACTCTGAAAACTAGAATTACTGAATACTCTCTAAAATTTATGAGATTGAGGAGTACAATATCTAAGAACTACGAAGATGCTTGATCCTTTCAAAGTAGGTGCGTAGGTAGCTCAAAGTTACCGAGCGCAGCCCCAATCCACCAAAATACCCAATCTGGTCTATCGTGAGGCGGGTCGGATCTCATCTCCACATGTCCCTCACGTGACATTACTATTTGATCCAGCATCATTTTGGCGCCGTCTGTGGGAAACAAATTCACTCACTGAGTATGCAGACTAGATCCCAAACACGTACCACTGAAGATATGACCAGCAGTAGCCCTTCAGCAGGAAACGTTAGGAGGAGAGCTCTCGCTCGGACGTCTCAGCCAAACCCTATTATTAGAGAGGCTCCGAGTGCGCCATGATCAGCTGCTCCGACTATGGTCCCTTCCTCCGACAAGGTAATCGAGATCACTCAAAGGGCACTAATGGCTTTGGTGGAGGATGCCTCTATCAGAGCAGCAGCTCAAGCAGTCCAGTAGTATGCTCTGAACCACCCCGATGGGGGAGGCAGCCTACTGCCAAAGCAACTTACTGCCCCTCGAGGGAAAGTCCACGGGGCACGCGTCGCTTCCCTACCCTTTAGAGGTTCTCACCCTGGAGGAGTGAGGCTCCGCGATCCCGCGCGACACCTACACGTGGCAACTGTGAGTGCACCTCCCAGTGCCGGACTCTCTCACCCCCGCGCCGAGGTCGGAGATCCCCGACCTCCACGGGAGTGGCATCGAGACACTCAGGTGTTCGTAGTGCGGAGAAGACCCACGGCTTGCCAAACGCTAGCATTGACTCTTCTCAAGAGCGACCCCTTCGGAGGTGGATTGGGGCTGCGCTCGGTAACTTTGAGCTGCCTACGTACCTAATTTGATAGGATCAAGCGTCTTCGTAGTTCTTAGATATTGTACTCCTCAATCTCGTAGATTTTATAGAGTATTCAGTAATTCTAGTTTTCAGAGTGTAAACCAGATAATGATCATTTAACTGATTAAGATGATATATATAATGATCTTTGTTGGGCCATGGGCTCGACTTATTGAGCCGCTGGCTCAAGACCACTGTGTGACCTGGAACTATTTCATATAAATTACGATAGGAATTACGATAATACCCCTATTCAAAATTGGGGACCTATCAGTAATAAAATTGAATTTAAGGATGTATTGTGTCAAAAGGTTGTAATTCAGGGGTGGAGTGTGCCAAAACCTTGATTTTTTAAGAAAAAGTTATTTCTTAATACGAAGTATCTATGTAACCATGATTACATTAATCAAAAAAAAAAATTAAATCATTTGTAAGAAATGAAATCATGCTTGCCGTTCAATCAATAAAATAGTAATACAGTCCCATAGGGATAATGGGCTAAGACTATAATATATAGCAATGTGTCATATATTTCACTGTGAATTAAATGGCAGAATACAACTTACTTCAGATGTGGGAAAAGCTGGAAAACTGGGCTTCAATCTCGGCCCAATTTAAGTTTAGCTCATAGTCCAAATTTGCTAATTGATGGGTCGCATATGGACTTCAATTGTGCAGATTCATATATTGTAAACATTCCCTAATAACCAATTTATGGCCCAATGATGAATTGACCAACGCACATTGGGCCTTGGGGTGTTTATGGTTTTTTTAATCTGTGTCGCAACTATTGGCAAGATTATTATGTGTTTTATTTTACTATCGGAAGTATGATTTTAGATAGGGATATAAGCGGGAAAAATGTGAGTGATTTTTGTACACGGGTAATTATTAAAGAATGCGAGAATAAAATAAAAATTAATGTATTTTTAATTGAAAATATAAGCCATATATTTTTATTTTCAAAATAAAAATAAAAGTGCAATGTTTAGAACATAAACAAACGAGGTTTTAGATTTCTCCCTACTCTAAAACAACTTAGCTTATGCTTCAAATCTTTATTTATACATGAAAAGATATAAAAAATATATATGATAGGATTCTTAAGTTGCAAATTTTTAGATATATGTGAGCTATTAGAAAGAATTCGAAAAAAAATAATCAACTACACATAGTTATGAAATATAGGACTCGATTCTTTCCAATTTAATAGGTGTATTTAATATTTATTCATATTAATGTTAAATCATTATTTCAAGACTTTTAAAAAAGTTCATTTTTAAGAAATAAAATTTATTTGACGTCTCATAAACAACGATGAAGAAACTATACATGAGACACACAGAATATCATATTAGATGCTAAATGCCTATAAGAATTTTCTAAAAATGTTAGTGAATCAATTTTTTACATCTTGTATTTGTTAAAGTCTCTTATAGATGCATATATGTATACTTAATCTAAATTACAACATTTTTGAACAATCAAATTACCATCTTATATTGAGTGATTCATGTACTCAATATTCTAACTTATTTTAGTAAATTACAAATTACAACAATCTGAGTGAAATAAATAAACAAATATATTTAGTGAGAGTGTACTTAGACTCCGTTTGTTTGACAGGAAATAGAATCTAAAATGGAAATAAGATTTCTGGTAATTTGATTACTAGAAATTTGATTCCATTAATAGTGTTTGCTTATCTACAAAAATTGGATAAGGATATATATTTTTTCCTTTTTTTATGTTTGATTCAAAAATATATAATAAAGAATGGAATCTAAAATTAAACACTTTGATTTAAATAACCTTATTTTAAATCATATTTTATACTCTAATTATAAATTTTGAACCATAGTAGAATATTTGATATTATGTATATACACATATATATTTAATTTTGTTAAATAATAAAAAAATAAACAAGATATCAATTTGGTTCAATTCATATTATCCTCTTTTAGAAAAATGATAATTAAATTAAACATGCTTATTTTTTATTTACATATTGTTTGACTTTTAAAAAAAATTGATACATACAGTATATGGATATTTCATATTCCAATGCATTGATTATTATTTTAAGTCGGAAACATATTATTGTTAATAAATAAAATATATTAATCATATGTTACCAAAAATCATTTCAAAAGTACTATCACAAAAACAACATAACAAGTTTTCAATTCCGTTCAATAAAAAAATATCAAATAAAATGTAAATCACGATCTATTTTGAGAATAAAAATATTTCAAATAAATTAAAAATACGAAACTCTTTCTTCATAAGTAATAACTTAAATGAAATGCATAAATAAATAATTATTTTTATTGATTTTGTATTATATTTGATATAGGGGTAGTAAGAGCATTAAAGTATTTTATTTATGATATTACCTTTGATATGGTAATCACATTACCTCAATAAATAAGGTATTGTGATTCCCTTATTTGAGGTAATAATTCCCATATTTTGGGAATTAGATTACATTCCATAATATTAAATAAAAAATACTAAACAAGGTTATTTGATTTTTGGAGATCATATTCCCCATTTTAATTCCATTCCCTTGACAAATAAACGAAGCCTTAATGTTTTCATAAACTGTTATAAAAGTTAAAATATTTGCAAGAAACTAGCTATGTTTGTTTATGTTTTTAAGTTAGAATTTTGAAAATTTCTCGGGAATGGCGTACCATCGAAATTCGTGTGACAATGGTAGGTGTATGTTTATGTTTTTAGAATTAGGTTGAAAATTGTAATGTGTCAAATCAATGATGATTGGTTGATGTTTAATGATTGAATTAGTTATTTTTGTAATGATTATTTAAATAAATATATATATATATATATATATGAGTGTGTAAAATAATGTATATATTAATTGTAATTGATGAATGCGTAAAATGATTGATGTGTTGATTGATAGGTAGTTAGTATTGGAGATTGAAAAAGTAGAGTTGAAAAAAGGAAATTGATATGAAAATTTGGTGTGTTAAGTAGATTTAAGATTTTGTGATTTGAAATCTTGAAATTGAATTTCAAAAACATAAACAAACATAATTATTCTATTCTATTAGCTCATTGCTGGAAATTATATTTAGAATGTGAAATGTTTCAGTGATTTCAAAAAGGTTGATATTGTTGAAATATAATTCCCCTTAGATTAATATTAATAATCATCAAGTATTTAAATAGAGGATTACAAGGAGAGAAATAAATTTAAGAGTATCAAAACAAATATATCAACAACAATAAAATTAAACTAGATAGAATATAAAATCTAATATAATTTATCATAATCTAACATCCCCCACAGTCGAGATGGGAGGTTCCCGAATGTGAAGACTGGAGCGGAAGCTAGTAAAGAGAGACGCCGGGAGTCCTTTAGTGAAGATGTTAGCATATTGATGGACAAATGGTACATGCAAGACACGAACCGCACCCAAAGCCACTCCTTCACGTACAAAGTATAAGTCTAACTCAACATGTTTGGTACCTTGGTGCTCTACAGGATTACAAGAAAGATAGACAGAACTAATGTTGTCACAGTATACCAAGGTAGCTGTAACGAGAGGACAATGAAGCTCAAGTTGAAGGTTGCAAAGCCAAGAAGTTTTAACAACAGCATTGGCAACGCCATAATATTCAGCTTCACCACTAGAACGAGAGACAACAGCTTGACGTTTGGAAGACCAAGAGATGAGATTGTTATTAAGGGTATTTTTGGTATTTTGTATATAAGAGAGTTAGATATATACTGGGGTTAGTCGTTGGAGTGGATTGATCTGATAATTCCTTTTGCTCTCTAATGTGTACTCTCTCTGAGATATTATCTTCTTGAATAAAATCATTTATTTTCTTGATTGTTCTCTCAATTCTAACATGGCACGAGAGCAAGTTTTTTCGATCCTGGAAAATATCATCAATTGATTTCTTGGCGTTCGTCTAGACAAAGATCTTCGTTGTGATTCATTTCTGATTCATCTTCAAAATCAGAACTATGGCAGAATCAAATACCGGAGCACTATCCATGGTGATTACTGGAACTATCACCACTGTAATTGATGTACACGACCCCCTGTACATACATCCGTCTGATTCCCCAAATTTGGATCTGGTTTCGGACATTCTAAAAGGGAACGACAACTACAAGATCTGGAGCAGGGAAATGTTGGTCGCTCTTGAGGCAAAAAATAAATTAGGGTTCATCAACGGGACATGCAAGAAACCTGATGATGATTCCTCAAAACTATATCACTGGAAGAGATGCAACGCGCTCGTAAAATCTTGGATTACTCGATCTATTTCGAGAGAATTAGTCCATGGGGTAGTATACTGTGACTCAACTGAATTGATATAGAAAGACTTGAAGGAAAGATTCGATAAAATCAACGGGGCGAGGATGTACTTTCTCTATCGCTAAATCAACACAATTAGTCAAGGTTCCAATACAGTCACCAAGTATTACTCAAGATTGCAGCAGTTGTGAGATGAATACGAATCCCTAATTCCTTCTCCCTCCTTGGTGGTTACAAAAGAGTATAGTGATTTCTGCTGTCAATTAAAAATGATGACATTTTTAATGGGGTTAAATGAATGTTACAGTGGTATTCGATCACAGATTTTAATGATGTCACCACTTCCAAGTCATGGGCAAGTGTACTCCATGGTTTGTAATGAAGAAACACAAAGGAGTATTGGAGTACACACCAGTGAAACAACAGCCTTGGTATCCAATTCCACTGATAATCTTAGTGCAAAAACAGACAAGAAATGTGATGTTTGCAACCTCCTCGGTCATACCAAAGAAACTTGTTACAGAGTGGTTGGATATCCATCAAATAGAGGAAGAGGTGGCAGAAGAAGAGGAGGTAGAAGAGGATGAAGATCTTCAAATCAAGGAAGAAATAGTAACAATTACTATAGCAACTACAATGTAAATCATGATGCGGCTACAGATCAACCTAACCATTCTAATGCAAACACTATGGATGGACACTCCAAAATTGAGAATCAAGCTGTTACTATACCATCATTGACTCTACAGCAATATCAGCAGCTCATGAAACTCATTGGAGGGCCAAACACTGAAAGCAACATGTGCAATACCAGTACTTCAGCAAATTTGGCAGGTATTAGTGTCAACCTTTCTTCTTTAAATACATCCTGGATAATTGACACTGGAGCTAATCAGCATATATCATCTAATCTCAATCTGTTTAATCCTGCCCCTAATAAATGTCCGCATCCTACCACTGTTAAACTTCCTAATGGCAGCTTAAGTAATGTCACACACATTGGCAATATCACCATAGCAGATAACTTGACACTTCAGAATGTGCTTTATGTTCCTGATTTTAAGTATAACCTCTTATCTGTGTCTAAACTTACTAGTGATAATCAATGTGGAGTAAATTTCTATCCAAGCTGTTGCTTTATATAGGAAATTTGGACTGGACTAACAAAGAAAATTGGTAGGCAATATAATGGGCTCTACTACTTGGATTCTGCATCTAAAGAACCTAGTGACTCACATATTGACAAATTGAATTTGTTCTGTAATTCTGCTGCTACTCATAAAGACTTTAATAAATCCACTTTGTGGCACTATAGGCTAGGTCATATTTCATATTCTAGACTTGGTTTGTTACCTCAGTTAGGATGTATTCAATTGAAGAATTCTAACATGTGCCATGTCTATCCCCTAGCAAAACATGCTAGGAGTGTCTTTCCTGTTAGTAATTCTCATTCCAACTCTATCTTTCAATTAATCTATGTTGATATATGGGGTCCATATAAAGAGAATACTTATAATCTTGAAAAGTATTTTCTTACTATAGTTGATGATCATCTAAAAATTGCTGGACTTACATGATGAAATACAAAACTGATGTTGTTGATCTTCTGAAAACATTCTTGAGTTTGGCTAAAAATCTGTATGATACCTCTATTAAAGTCATTAGAACTGACAATGCCTGGGGTTTATTCAACACTGAATGCACCAATTTGTTCAAATCCTTAGGTGTTATTCACCAAAGTCCTTGTGTTTATACCCCTCAACAGAATGGTGTTGTTGAGAGGAAACACAGACATATACTTGATGTTGCAAGGGCTTTAAAGTTCCATTCTAATATTCCTATAATATACTGGGGGGATTGTTTTAAAACTTCTGTGTATCTTATCAACAGGACACCCTCACCTTTACTAAAAGGAAAAACTCCCTTTGAGATGCTTAACAAAACTGCTCCTTCATATGAACACCTTAGGATCTTTAGATCTTTATGCTTTGCAAAAAAAATTCCTGTTCATGATAAATTTCAAGAAAAGAGCAGACCATGTATTCTGATGGGATACTCTAGAACACAAAAGGGTTATAAACTCTTAGATTTGAATAATAAATCTTTCCTTGTTTCAAGTGACGTTATATTCTATGAACATATTCTACCTTTTAAAAGAGACAATGACAGTGGTTGTCAAGCTTCACAGTTTATCACTCATGATCTTAATATGTACTATGATGATCTTGTTGGCCCATATACTGTACCAGGTAACTCCTCTTCATCTCATGAGACTAATACTGATAGTTCTAGTAACACGAACACTTAGAGAAGAATACTCATGCTCATATTCAATCTGAACATTCTAATATGAATATCATAAAATCTAATAGGATCAGTAAACCACCTTTTTGGGTAAAAGATTTTATCACATCCCTATCTTCATCTCATGAGTTATCTAAAAATCCTAGCACAGATCACCCTATTTCAAATTTTGTTAATTATGATCTCCTATCCAACTCTTATAAGAGTTTCTTATCTCACATTGCTACTGAAAGAATACCTAAAAACTTTCAAGAATCTGCTAAAAGTCAGAAATGCAAGAAGCCATGGTTCAAGAGATTAAAGCTCTTGAAATGAACAAAACTTGGGAAGTGGTTCAACTACCTAGTGGTAAAACACCTATTGGTTGTAGGTGGATATACACTATTAAATATAAAAGTGATGGTACAGTGGACATGTATAAAGCAAGGTTAGTTGCTAAAGGTTTTACACAGTTGGAAGGTATAGACTATTTTGAAACTTTTGCCCCTGTTGCCAAACATGTAACAGTTAGGATTGTTATATCCTTGGCTGCTATGAATGATTGGCAAATATATCAAATGGATGTCACTAATGCCTTCTTGCAGGGAGATCTAAATGAAGACGTTTATATGAATATACCTCCTGGATTTGTTGAACATGGATCAGGAAAAGTTTGCAAGCTTCTTAAATCCTTATATGAACTAAAGCAAGCTCCAAGACAATGGGACCAGAAGTTCACAATGGCTGTTAGAAAGTATGGTTTTGTACAGTCAAAATATGATTACTCATTGTTTATAAAATCTAGGGGGAGTGATATTCTCATTTTACTTACTTATGTGGATGATATTTTAATCACTGGAAACAGTGACCAAATGATTTCTGATTGTAAGGCATATTTAAGTAATGTGTTTCACATGAAAGATTTAGGTCAATTAAGATACTTTTTAGGCATAGAGGTGATCAGAACTCCTAAGGGAATTTGTTTAAGTCAGAGAAAATACATCTTGGAACTTCTAGCTAAAAATGGTATGTTAGGTTCCAAACCTGTTAGCACACCTTTAGAACAAAATATGAAGCTTACTTCATATGAATATGATCAACAAGTTGGTAATAAGGATAATTCAGATCCTCTTTTGATCAATGTTACAGGTTATCAACAGTTAGTGGTAAAATTGATCTACTTATGCCTTACAAGGCCTGATTTGTCTTATGTTGTTCATATATTGTCTCAATTTATGCATAAACCCAAGCAATCTCATCTTGATAGTGTGTTCAGAGTCCTCAGGTATCTCAAGGGCTGTCCTGGTATGGGGATATTTTTGGCTTCTAACAGTTCTATACAGGTTCAGGCTTTTTGTGATTCAGATTATGCATCTTGTCCCATGACTAGGAGATCAACTACTGGATTTGTTGTGCATCTAGGGAAGTCACTTATTTCGTGGAAAACTAAAAAGCAAAGTGTTGTCTCCATATCTTCTGCTGAGGCAGAGTACAGGGCCCTAGCTGCCACTACTTGTGAAGTAGTTTGGATAACTGGTGTCCTTAAAGATTTAAAAGTAAAGATGCCTGATGCAGTAAAAGTCTATAGTGATAGTAATTCGACTTTGCAGATTGTTGCCAACCCAGTATTCCATGAGCGTACTAAACACATAGAAGTCGACTGTCACTTTATCCGAGAAAAGATTCAACAAGGGCTTATTTCAACAGAGTTTATTCAACCAAAAGAGCAAACATTCTTACCAAGTCTCTGAGCACTATGCAATCACAATATTTGTTATCTAAGTTTGGAGTTGTCAATCTTTTTCAACACCAAACTTAAGGGGGAGTATTAAGGGTATTTTTGGTATTTTGTATATGAGAGAGTTAGATATATACTGGGGTTAGTCGTTGGAGTGGATTGATCTGATAATTCCTTTTTCTCCCTAATGTGTACTCTCTCTGAGATATTATCTTCTTGACTAAAATCATTCATTTTCTTCATTGTTCTCTCAATTCTAACAATTGTCACCAAGAAAAACACAATAGTTGGAAGTGGAGCGACGAGTATCGGGACAACCGGCCTAGTCGGCGTCTGAATAGGCAATAAGCTGAGAGGAAGCAGAGGAAAAAAGACAGAGTCCGGAGTAAAGAGTACCTTTGATATAGCGGAGTACTTGTTTGAGCGCATGCATGTGTATATCACGAGGAGCGTGTAGGAAGAGGGAAAGTTGTTGAACAACATAGAAGATATCCGGACGAGTGAGATAAGATGTTGAAGGGCACCAACAAGACTACGATATGAAGTTGGATCAGAGTAAAGAGGACCGGAGGAGACGGAGAGCTTGGACTGGGTGTCGACAGGGGTGGTGAATGGATTACAAGAGGACATGTTAGCACGGTCAAGAATTTCGTGAGCAAACTTGAATTGAGAAAGAAAAATACCTGACCCGTATCTTCAGGTCGCTCCAGGCTCTATCGGAACCGAGTGTACCTTGGGGCACGTGCTACAAAAGGCTTAGAAAGCGGCCGTGTTTGATGAGGATCTTTCGACGAAGATGCCTAGCTGAAAAATAGTGTAAAGGTCCTAGGTCTGTCATGGCGAACTCAGTAGAAAGACGTGTAGTGATGGAAAAGAGATGAGAAGAGGACGACGTAGTTAAGACAATGTCATTAACATAAAGAAGAAAGGCACGAGAGGTATCCGTGTTGAGAATAGATAGTGATGCATCGACATGACTTCCAATGAAGCCGAGTGATAGAAGATATGTAGCAAAGCGATGGTACCATGCAAGAGGGGCTTGTTTGAGACCATAGAGAGCCTTTTTAAGGAGGCAGACGTGATCAGGAAGGTTAGAGTTAATGAAGCCTGGGGGTTAATGAAGCCTTCTTAACACAGTGTTGGACACACCTTTATGGCATATTCGAAAATCGTGTCCTTTATTTTTTATTTAATTTTAAATGTAAATATATTTTTATCATGTCAAACACGGTTTCTCACATTGATAAATGATTTTATAGAATAGTCATACATTGTAATTAATACTACAATTATTAGTATGATATAAATTTTATGCACAAACCAAACTAGTGCACCTTTAAAGACACGTATCCTACCCTTTGTTTCATTCCTTGATTCTAGTAAAGAAGTCGGTAAAGAAAATATGTTGAATTTTTGTATCAAATTAGAAGTTTAAACTTCTTAAAAGTTTCCATATCATGTACTAATCTCACTATGTATCTTACTTGTGCGTTTATACTTTGATCATCGTCCAAGAAGTTAAGTACGTGTATATTAATAGTTATAATTATTTGATTTTTGTTGAACAGAAGAATAGAAGGAACGACTAGCACTTGTTCAAAAATTTTGCTACCTCAATTTCATTATAATTTACTATGCTTTACACTCTTTTTCTGTTTTATTTTTTTTTGGTTACGCATTGGCAAAAGATAAAAGAAAGATTTTGATATATACTTTTTCTTTTTCTTTACTATGCTAAAGAGCGTTCGTGTTAGCCTATATCGACTCAGCAACCAAAGGAAAAACTTCCAACAGTCTTGATATCTTTAAATCTTGAAATTTTGATGCCATAATCATACTTCAGCCTAAAATTCAAAATGAAAGTCGTATACTTTGAAATAGTGCCAATTCCAATTATAGTTAAAATATTTCAATCTTGAACAAGAAAACACTGCATGTGCATTTGAACAAATATACCAAACAAAGCAATAAACATTGCTTAACACACAATTTCGGGGGAACGAATGTGTAATTATAAAGCTATTCCCAAAAGGGGTATTTATTTATTTTTTGTTGAATAAAATATAGAAAGGGACAACTAACACTTATTGAACGATTTGGCCATCTCAATTTCATTAGGATGTAACATAATTTGCACTCATTCTATCATTATATACATGTTCTTAAATTCTCTTTCAGATCCCAAAATTTGATAGATTTTTTTAATTTTCGGGTTTTGAAATGAAATCTCACTTACATTCAATTTTATAGAATATCTCTTTAAATTTTCTAATATTTTTGTAGAAACTCGAAATTTCTAAAATTTACTGTTAAATTAGTTTGTTAAAGAAATTTTGACAAAACCCCAAAATTGAAACTAGTAGTTAATTTATGTTCTTTACAATTTATCTTTAAATATAAGTTTTAGAATGAATCCATTATTACTTTGAGCATTATTATAGACTTGACTTACAATTCCATATCACAAATTAGACATAAAATCTAACACCTTGATAATATATAATTAGTTCTACAAAACAATTATGTTATATCAGGTCCACTTAATTTAACATACAATATACATTTGAGATGGCGTGAGTGGTGTTTCGCATCCCTTATACCCAAAGTGTGTAGTCAATTCCATTAGGTCTAGTACTACAAATATGTTGATATATAAAGAGATAATTGATGCCTTGGTGGGATCTATGTCTACATCTTATCCACTTTATGTCACATCTTTCTAAGAAAAAAGCACAAACTTACAACATATCAAGAAGCCAGCAAAAGCACGGGTGATTCTTGGTATCAATTTCAGATATTTATTCAATTTCATTTATACAAATATATACATAATATTCATATACTTGCGCATATGAATGATGAAATCAAATCTCGAGAGTTCAAAAGCCACCCCTGAATGACTGACAAAGAAATGTGTTAGAGATGAAGGAAGAGTTTGATTGAGATTATAGCTGGTAAGGGTATGTGAATGTTGTGGGAATCCTGATAAGGGAATGCTTAATTGCTTTCTCTACTGTGCAAGTGCAACCTAGGCTGGTTTACCTCTCTTGTGTGGTTTGCAGGCTATTACACAAGAGCGAGGTTTACCCAGTGCGCACCTAACGGTAGCGACTGCGGGTTCCCTTGTCATAAAAAAAAAAAAAAAAGTTTGATTGAGATGGCTACCCCACCCCCCTTGCTATATCTAACCCCAAACAGGACCACATCACACTTGTAATCTATGACATAAGAAATTTTGCAAGGTAACCACAAAATTGGTCACTCTTTTTTCTTGAACATGATGTAATGGGTCATGTAATCCAGCTACCTATTTATAGATTAGGTAATATTATTTCAATACCATAATGGGTATCTAATGATCTGTCCGATTACCTTAGCCGGAAGGATGAAATTTCCGATGATTGAGAATGAACTAAATAAAAAGGTGAATGCATAAATCATGCAGAACAATGTGATTATCAGAGAAGAGCGTTCATTTACTATATATATATATATATATATATATGTTAATCTTCTGAGTACTCTTGAACCCATACATGGTTTGTGAAGGAAAATATTTACAATAGGTGTGAGAGAAGACATTATTATGAAAAGAGGGAGGGTCTAATTAATTAATTAATTAAGACGCATGAGATGTAACTTCTCAACGAAAGGTTCCAAAACATTTGACTCCTCATCTGGCGCGAAAGCCATGCAGATGCTAAGCTCCCGCACTGCAGCCTCGTAGTCTCTGTTGTAGTACAACATCATCCCATAGTCTCTTCTAAAAGCCCATTTATGTGGCTGAAGGATTAGTAATCTCTCTGAAGCCATCATTGCAAGCCTGAACCAACAAACACTTAATACACTATCTCTCCATATAAAGGTTTAAATTCCAGTTTTAGGATGTGTTTGGATTGAAGGATTTGTAAACCATGAATTTCAAATTTATCGACAAAGCCATTCAGCTTCTTCATAGAATGGCTCCAAAGAAATCCGTCCTCCAAATTCAATCCAAACAAAACGTTAGAGAATTTGCTATTAATCAAAGAGTAGATAAGATAAGGTACCTTAAGTCCTGAGGCCGCAACAAAGGCCTACTCGAACCATTGTCCTTATTGAATTTCTCCTCAGGTCTATAAGCAGACCTCAATGGAGAAGTCAACATTAGCCCATGATGTTTTCGAGAAGCACGTTTCCAATAAAGCCTCTGCCATTTAATCATACAACCATAAAATATTTTCATGGATTTATATATATATACATATATATGACATAAAGTAACACTCGCTCACAATCAAATTGGCTAAAGCAATGCCAACGATATCTCGGTTTGTAGCAATATCTAGACCCACAAGCGAGTTGCTATCTATGTCAGAGGCTTTAGATCTCGGGTCATCCACACACTCCCCATTCACAACCCCAAACAAGCTTCGTCCACAACTCACTCTAAATAACTCCTACAATCAAATACAACAACAATGTTTCTATTAGTATTATATAAGTCAATAATGTAATATAAATCAGTCACATACCTCCGGATTCCCCGTTTCGGGCCATATTAAAAATTCTTCCCCAACTGGAGATCCAACAACGGTCAGATTAAGCCTTCGGCACACCTCTATATAAATCACACTAAGCAAAATTGCTGTAAAAGTTCAAAGTCAAAAACGTAAGTCGATATATCGTGGAACATAATTAAGCAAATAAAGGAGATTTTGATGGGAAAATATATATACCGCTAGAACATCGAGAGCTTAAAACAGAGTGCAAATATGTACACTTTGAATCTACTATTACTTGCGACCTTTTGAAACCTCTCAACTCGAAAAGAACTTTGTTAACTGCCTCGAGAACTTCTGATAAATAACACCCTATATCTCTCGAAACTAGCTCCGCTTCAACTTCCTTTGCTATGGCGTCCAGCTCAGCCAACCACTCGTTTATAGTCTTTCCCGCCAGTGGCATAGAGTCCATGTCATCCGGGTCCCACCCCTGAGTATCAGATGGTGATGACGTGTCACTCCGTTCATTATGGAAAGAACAAGCGTCAATTTCACGATTGTACGCCAAAAAAGCCTCATCTTCGGCGGCGACATAAAGTAATGCCTATAAAAGGGATTCCAAATAAAAGTTTTTCACCTTTTAATACGAAAACGGAAAATAGACTTTAAACAACCGTAAAATTTACCTTAGCTAGTGAGATATCTTTGTCCTCCAACTTAAAAGAGATCTCCTTACTAAATTTATCTCTAGCAGATTCAAGAACCTGAAAAATCATTAATATATATATACATCAATAATTCACATAACTCAGGTCAAAACTTTGTGATTAGCATAAACACGTAGGGGTGGCAAAATGGATCCGGAACCACGGTTCCAACCCAATTTGGGTTGAATTGGTTCCTAAGAAAATTTAATTTGGTTCCAACTAAATTTCAAGTTAGGCCCAAATCGTTTGCCAGTAATCTAAATTATAATGAACAAAATGTAAGGTATTGAGTCGGGTTGGGCTTGGTTCCACCTTAAAACCATTTAACAACCAACCCATTGGAACCGACCCAAAACCAACCCAACCCGCCCAATTGCCACCACTAATAAAACGTAACAAACAAGTCGATAAATAAACTAATCTTCAAACATTCATCTAGAAGGATGAATTCTAATTCTAACAGAAGAAAAAATAACAAGAAATGAAATTGAACCTTCTTATAGAAATTAGACTTGGAAGAATTACGAGAACCGGTGAGAGCAGACGAAGCCAGAGGAGAAATTAACTTCTTGATGGCAGCATTTTCAGTTGTCATATAGTTCCTTTTTCCACCACGATCATCAAAGTCATACCTGATGATCGTAAAGAACAAAGGTATATATTTCGCATTTCCCATTTCTTCTCCAATCCACTTACTATAAACTTTTGCATAAACCAACTAAAATTAATATCATCGAATCTCTTACACACAATAACAAATTAACTGCATTTTATCTTAGAACAAATTCAACCAATCCCATTTAAATTCTTCAATTTAGAAGATCAAATTCACAAAATTCAACCAACACCATTCAAATTCAGTGAACTTAAAAGAAGCAAATTTAAAACAATTCAATCAATCCCATTTAAATTCTTAAACATGAAAGAAGCAAATTCACAAAATTCAATTCCCCATTTAAATCTTGCACTTAAATAGCAAATTCACGAAATTCAATCAAGCCAATTACAGTTCAATCAAATTACCTGCCACAATTTCCCAAAGAAGGGATAGCTATGGAAGATGAACCAAGCCCACAAGTCACCATTATTTTCATCTGCAGATTGCTCAACCCAGAGAATTCCCCTTACTTACAGAGAAAGATAACAACCCGTCAAAACAATACCACTTTAAAAGGGCTGTTTTCAAAACAAGACCCAAAGTTTTCTTATGAATTGAATTAAAAGAGTTTAAAACTTTTTCAAGAAAACAACAAAAGGGTTGCTGAAAATGGGCTCAATAGGCAACACCTGTTGTTCTTATTCACCCCAAAAATCAGCAAAAAAACAAACAAAAAAGCAAAGCTAAAGTAACGAAGGGGTGATCAAGAAAATTGAGAATCAAGCTATCTCTTCTCGAGGAAAAATCTTGGTACTTGAATGGGAGAAAGGTTTAATGGAGGACATTTTGGGCATTGAATCACAACTTCCAAAAGACAAGGAATTGAAAAACAAATATGATGATGAATGAAAATAGATGCTGCAAGTAGTACAAAACTTATAGTGGAAGCTGACACTACATATACAGCTAAATTTCTCAAGATCCATAGTATTGGGATTATTCAATTCTAGCATCAGCAAATATATATAATCAAAACCCAATTCCCCTTTTTATTCTCTTTTTCTGTCTCTCTCTGGCTATATATATAGGCCTGTGTGTATGTATATGTTTAAAGAGGAGGGCTAGTCTTATATTATCTTTTTAATTTAATTGCAATAAGAGCCAAAAAGATGGATATAGGTTCGAAATTGGAATCCAGGTAATAGAAAATACATTATTTTTTGTTTATAGTATATTGTTTTATTTTTCCTCTAAATGGGAAAACATTAAAAAAAAGGGATAGATAAGATATATTTTATTTTTATGATATTTTTCTGTTTCCCTTCAAATGTGAAAGCATTAAAAATGGCAGATGATAAAGCCCAGAGTAAGTGAAAACAGCCCTTTGTTATATGTTTCAAATAATTTTTTCTACTTTGTTATAAAAATTTCTTCAAAATAATCTAAAATTTAAAAAGAAATTTTATAAGAAAAATTACTTAAACTCCAACCAAATGTGTCATTTGCAACTTTTTCCTTTGAAAAATATTATTTTTAGCATATATGGCCAATCAATTTGGACCAATTTTCTACCTTTACTATTTTCTTTTTTGGGCAAAAGTGTCAACCAATATAATTTGCTCTGGCATTATGGATTTTACTCTGGCACTTTCATCACCCATTAAAAATGGTTAAAGCAAATAGCTTATGGAAATACTTTATGTAGTTTTAATTAATTGTTTTACACAGTGACTCCTAAGTTTTTTTTTTTTTTGTGACAAAATTGATGACTCATAAGTTGTGTTTAGTTGAACTGACCTCTTCATTTTCAATTGTTAAAGGGGTGGGTAAAAGAAATGCAAGTACTAATTACTAAAAAAAGAAAATATATATTATTATCTATTATATTAAGGAAAATGACGTAAATTGCAAAATAAGTGTTCCAATAATGCATAAGGAATTAATAATTGTGATTATAGAGATTGACACGTTAAAGAAATATTATTAGGAAGACTTGAGAAAGTGGAAGAAATAGGATAAGATTAGATAGATAGGCATAGGCAGGAAAGGGATAAGTTGGGACATAATAGGGGCATGACTCTTGCACCAACAAAACAAACGGAGGGGAGGGCATTATTATCTACTATGTTCAAACTTCAAAGTATAAATTGAATTGAAAATTAAAAATTCGATCTAAATTGAATCAAATCGAAAAAAATTCATTCATGATTCGGTTCCTTTTTTATTATTTTATATAAAAATATTTAAAAAATACAAAACAATGGAAAGAATAACAAAAATCGAACTGGTTCAAGCAATTTTTTTCTAGTTTAAATATTTCAGTTAAACCAAAACTGAATCGAACTGGAGAATCAAATCGAACTGTTGCACAACCCTACTACTTTCCGTCATTCTATGAATGGCCAGTTTTCAATCGGTTTCTCATATATTATTAGATCAATTTAAATGAATATTTTACCAAAATATCTTCCGATTCATTGGTATATAAGAGACTATTCCAATCGTCCTCATAAAATTTCCCAAACTATTATGATTGCTGCTATTAAGTTTGTTTTAAACAAACTCATACCCTTGATAATTAATAATTAATTAATTAATTTCTTGAATTAGTTGTCTTCGCGAAAGATGGAACTTTTTAATGTCATTGTGTTATTTTCATAATTAAAGAAAGTCATTGTAAAAATTGAGAGTTTATAAATATTGATAGATTTATAAGCATAACCATACATGAATATTAACAATTGTTTAATAAAGCTTTAAATGATCAACTAATCATACTTTAAAAATTATGATTATACTTATGTAAAATATGCTCTTAGTCCGTCATGTTATGACTTATGATCCTGACCTCGATTTTTTATACTACGTCATAAATTATATATATAGAGAGAGGTGATGTGGATTAAAAGTGTATCACGTGATCAATAATATGGGTGAATGAGATCTGATCAGATCCAACAAACTAAGGCTTCGTTTGTTTGTCAAGGGAATGAAATCAAAATAGGGAATATCATTCCCAAAAATCAAATAACCTTGTTTGGTATTTTTTATTTGATATTATGGAATATAATCTAATTTCCAAAATATGGGAATTATCATCCCAAATAAGGGAATTACAATAGGTATTGTGATTATCATATCAAAGTAATCATAAATACATTACTTTAATGCCCTTACTACCCTTATATCAAATATAATACAAAATCAACAAAAATAGTTATTTATTTATGCATTTCATTTAAGTTATTGCTTATGGAGAAATAGTTTCATATTTTTAATTTATTTGGAATATTTATCGTCAAAATAGATCGTGATTTACATTTTATTTGATATTTATTTATTGAACCTATTTGGCAAAGGGAGAGGGGGCCAAACCAAGAAAGAACTTTAGCCATGAATATCGCTAGAAGACTTGCAAGAATTCATCAGGGAATTCAAAGTGTAGAAAACGAGAAGCTCCAATGGGAGCAAACCCTAGGTGCCTTCTGGGAGCATATGCCTCCCATCGATCCCGTTCTCATACGGGAGCATATGCTTCGTCTTCAGAAAGAAATAAATTTTCTTGAAAACATGAAGAGGGAGATGCTCGAAGAGCAGCAAGCGCTCATTGTGCGGGCTGTCACTCTCGGTGATCGATCCACTGGGGAGAATTAACAAGCCCTTAAAATACTGTTTATTGTTATCTTTAATGTTGTTCGTTATGTTGTTTTTGTGATAGTACTTTTGAAATGATTGTTGGTCATTTATGATTAATATATTTTATTTACTAACAATATATGTTTCCGACTTAAAATAATTATAAATCCATTAGTATATGAAAAATCCATATATGTGTCAATATTTTTAAAAGTCAAACAATATTATAAATAAAAAAAATAAGCATATTCAATTTAATTATCATTTTTCTAATGAGGACAATGCAATTGAACCAAATTGATAACTTATTTATTTTTTATTATTTAACCAAATTAAATATATATGTGTGTATACACTTATGTATATATATATATATACAATATCAAATATTCTACCATGGTTGAAAATTTATAATTAGATTATATAAATATGGTTTAAAATAAGGATATTTAAGTCAAAGTCTTTAATTTTAGATTCCATTATTTATTATGTGTTTGAACCAAGCATAAAAAAGGAAAAAAAATATATCCTTACCCAATTTTTTGTAGACAAACAAACACTATTAATAGAATTAGATTTCTAGTAATCAAATTATCAAAAATCTTATTTCAATTTTAAATTTCATTCTCATTTTAGATTCCATTCCTTGTTAAACAAATGGGAATAAGATTTTTGGTAATTTGATTACTAGAAATCAGATTTCATTAATAGTGTTTGTTTATCTACAAAGAATTGGGTACGGATATATTTTTTTTTCCTTTTTATGTTTGGTTCAAACACATATAATAATTTAAAATTAAAGACTTTGACTTAAATACCCTTATTTTAAACCATATTTGTATAATCTAATTATAAATTTTCAACCATGGTAGAATATTTGATATTATATATATACATAAGTGTATATACACATATATATTAAATGTGATTAAATAATAAAAAATAAATAAGTTATCAATTTGGTTCAATTGCATTGTCCTCATTTAGAAAAATGATAATTAAATTGAACATGCTTATTTTTTATTTACATATTGTTTGACTTTTAAAAATATTAATAAATATATGAACTTTTCATATACCAATGGATTTATAATTATTTTAAGTCGAAAACATATTATTGTTAGTAAATAAAATATATTAATCATATATGACCAACAACCATTTCAAAAGTACTATCACAAAAACAACATAACAATTCTTCAATTTCATTCAACAAATAAATATCATAAGATGTAAATCACGATCTATTTTGATGATAAAATATTCTAAATAAATTAAAAATACGAAACTATTTCTCCATAAATAATAATTTAAATGAAATGCATAAATAAATAACTATTGTTGTTGATTTTGTATTATATTTGATATAGGGGTAGTAAGGGCATTAAAGTAATGTATTTATGATTAACTTGATATGATAATCACAATATCTCAATAAATAAGGTATTGTAATTCCCTTATTTGGGATGATAATTTAATAGTTTGGGAATTGGATTGTATTCCATAGTATCAAATAAAAAAAATACCAAACAAGGTTATTTGATTTTTGCGAATGATATTCCCTATTTTGATTCCATTCTCTTTACAAACAAACGAAGCCTTAATGAAATCAGATTTCTAGTAATTAAATTACCAGAAATCTTATTCCCATTTTAGATTGCATTCCTTGTCAAACAAACGAAGCCTAAGAGGTATATTATTAGATTGTGGGCTGCATTTGGCAACTTCAAGATGTTTGTTTATATACATACTTTGATAGAATCAAACATTTTCGTAGTTCTCACATATTGTATTTCTCAATGTTAAAAGTTTCAATGGTTTATTTTTAATTTTTAGAGTGTAAATCAGTTAATGATATTTTTTTTCATTAAAATGATTAATAATAATTGTATTGGGCCATGTGCTCATCTTATTGGGTCAGGACATCCAAAATGATAATATATTAATATTAGATGATAAACCAGTTAAAGATATTTTTCTTCATTAAAACAATATTAATAATACATCTATTGGGCCGTATGTTCATCTTAGTGGATCATGACCATCCAAAATAATAATATATTAATATTATGCTTATAATTTTTTTACATATTAATAAACCCATCGAGAAGCATATATTTTATATATGTCATATTCATTTGTTTTATAAATACATAATAAAACATCAAATTATAATAAATAAAATAATCATATGATGATTCAATTACGCATCATTCACTCATGGATGGGCCCATCCCAAGACGTTTGCTTGCGCATTCAATTTTCACATTCATCGATTGTTGAATAATGATTGGGCTGCAACCAAGTGGTCCTAATTCTGTTCAATTTTGTTTTTACCCTTCAAGTTCAATGTAAATGTAAATAAAGATTTTACCTTGGAGGGTTCATTTACATGGTAGAAACCAAAAAGAAAATTAAATAGATAATGAATTTATCATAATAAACAAAAAAACGAACCGATTTTATCACCCAATAACAGGTTTACCTTCTTAATTTAATTACAATCATTATCATGGTATAACCCTTGATCCGAATACAATATTCTTAATACCTATATGTTGATTTATGTTTAAAATACAATATGTTGTCTTTAAGAAAAACGCGAACCAATCAGAAATATAGTTTGATTATACAACCTATTAGAGATTAATCCGTGATCTTTCTCAGTGCTCAAGATGATTAACGTACATGTTGTACAAACTTAGTTTAAGACTAGAAACTAGGAAATATAATAATTGATTACATCACAATCTATGCTATCCTAAAATAGAAGATTACTATTACAAAAATATCTACAAAAATATGGGTGCTACTAATCTCACAGAAAACTGTGATTAGTAATTGACAGATGCCCATTTACCTGGTGTTTAGTTGCTTTTAAATTTTGTAAAAAAATATACTCCAAATTCCTATATTCATTATTCACCAATACAACACAAAAAAGAATACCATTATAAAGAAACTCTTCTATATTCATAATTGATTGAAATCAAAAGTTTTATTATAAGTTTATAACTCAATTTCTTGTTCAAGATACTTGCAGATTTGGAGAACTTCATTATTGGAATAGTTTAATTTATTAAATTGTTAAAATTAATAGCTTTTAAATATATAATATATCCTCAATTGGTACTTATAGAAATTAATATAGTTTTCAAATATTAAATAAAGAATATGATTGTATTTTTGCTAAAATTATAGTATTATTAATTAATATCAATGCAGGATAAATAAAGTACATTGATAATATAGCTGAACTCAAAAATACGAATAGTATTAGCTAGATCCGAATTCCATACAAAGAATAAAAGATTGTCTATTATAAATATGTAGCATTATATGAATATAATCACTCAAACATTTGAGTATTTCTTCTGGGCCATGTATAGTTTAGAAGCTTAAAATTCAGTCTCAGCTTTTAATTCTTGAAAGAAACATTATAAATTATTGATAAATAATTTTAAATAAAAATAATAAAACAAACAGCAACGTTGCCGGTTGCTTCTGGCCACAATTTGTGGCTGGAGATGGTCTGTAAGGTTAAAAAACCTTATAGACTGTCATTTAGTCTTTTTCCCAAAAATATTGTTGTCTAACAAACCCCTGCAGTCGAAGCGGGAGGTAAGCGAACGCTTAGACTGTCCCGAAAGTCATCAAATAAAACGCGCGAAAAACCATTGGTGAAAATATCTACAATCTGGTATCGAGACGGGACATGTAGGACATCACAAGGAGCATCTGTAGAGGCACTAAGTTTGGACTTAATGTCAACCGGTGTGGGGCATGTGCTGCATTTGGACATGCCTGCCCGGTCAAGTATCTCCTTAGCATACCGTTTTTGGGAAAGGAAGAGGCCATTCTCATGTCTGGTGACACCAATCCCCAAAAAATAACTTAGCAGGCCAAGATCCTTCATAGCAAACTCCGAGGCCAAAAGAGCCATGATAGACATGCGAAAATTATATAAGGAGGCTGTGAGAATAATATCATCCACATAAAGCAGAATGTATGCAAGATCAGAACCCTTCTTGTAAATGAACATGGAATGATCAGAAGTACTGTGAGAAAATCCAGTGAAGGAGACATAGTCTGCAAAATGCTGATACTAGGCTCAGGGAGCCTGTTTTAAGCCATATAGAGATTTCTGTAACAAGCAAACATGATCAGGATATTTGGGATCTTTGAATCCCAATGGTTGATGCATATTCACGGTCTCATGGAGATGACCATGTAAAAAGGCATTCTTGACATCAAGCTGATGAATGGGCCAAGAATATAATAAAACAATACTCAGGACAGCTCGAATAGTAGTAGACTTAACCACTGGACTGAAGGTTTCATCACAATCCACACCTTGCTTTTGAGACCTGCCATCACCAACAAGACGGGCTTTATGCCGCTCAAATTCACCATTATTTCTTTTATGACAAAAGATCCACATAGACCGAATGACATTCACATTGGGAGTTCTTGGTACTAATTTCCATGTCTCATTTTTAATTAGAGCATTATATTCATCTAACATTGCATGTTTCCAATTTAAGTCATTTAAAGCACTAACCGGATTTTTTGGGATGGGTGAGACGGTGGAAGTGGTTGTGGTGCTTAAATTGGTAGAGTATTTGCTGTTAGGTTTGAAAATGCCAATGAGACTACGGGTCGTCATACAATGAGACACGGGTTTAGTAAAGCTAGGTACGGTTGGAGGTGAATTTTGGGGCTCAATGTGTGGACTGAGGCCTGATTCGGTGAGTGGGTGCTGGGTAGGGGTCTTTGATGGGGCCTGTTGAGCCGAGGGAGATGTGACAGCAGGTGGAGGAGTTGGGGAATGATATGTTGGTGGATTAAGAGGAGTCTATGAGGTGGTGTTCTGCATTTGATAAAGAAAATGGTGAGGTAAGCCATTATCAAGAAAGTCATATTCATAAGTGGCGGGGGTATGAATTTTGGAGAAAGAAAACTCACTCTCAATGAAACGCACATGACGACAAATGAATATTTTTCCACTAGACATATCATAACATTATATCCACGATGATTAGGAGGGTAGCCTAAGAATGCACAAGGAGTGGATCGTTCTTGCAATTTGTTTATGGTGGAGGAAGGAAAGAGGGGAAAACAAAGGAATCCAAAGATTCTCAAATGAGATAGGTCGGATCCTTTTGATAGAGAACTTGAATAGGGGAAAGGTTTCCTAGGACTTTGGTTGGGAGAATATTGAGAAGGTAGGTGGCCATGGCAAGAGCATGATGCCAAAACGATCCCGGGATAGAAGCATGAGCAAGAATGGTGCACATGATATTATTAATGGATTGAATGTGTCTTTCGGCTTTGCCATTTTGAGGAGATGTGTAAGGGCAAGAGAGACGGAGTTGGATACCATTATCGACACATAATTGTTTAAATGGGCCATTTACAAATTCAATGCCATTATCACATTGGAAGTTCTTGATGGGTCGTTCAAATTGTGTTTTAGTGAGGGCATGGAAAGCTTTAATATATTAAAAGACGTGTGACTTTGTAGCAATGGAGTAAGTCCATAAGAATTTACTAAAATCATCAAGAAACAAAACATAATAACGATGCCCAATCGAACTTACAATAGGGAAAGTCCATAAATCACTATGAATTATTTCAAATGACAAAACAGTAAAAGACAAAGAGTCACTAAAAGGCAACTTGGTAAGTTTGCCAAGAGGACAAGAGAAACAAGAGCGTTTACGAGCCTTATTACAAGTGATAAACTTATTATTTCTAAGATGATGCAAAATATTATCTCTCGGATGCCCTAGGCGACTATGCCACAAGTGGGTTGACAAAGCAATGAGAGCTGAAGGAGATTGAGTGGAAATGGCTCGATTTGTGGAGAAGATAGGATAAAGATCATCAGTGTTGTCACATCTCATGATTTTGGTCCACGTCTGTAGATCATTCACAGAAAAACCAAATGGATTAAACTCAACCGAAACAAAATTATCAGTGGCTAATTTTCAAACTGAAATGAGGTTTTTGATGAGTTTAGGAGCATGTAACATGTTGCTCAAGGTTAATGGAGGGTGGGGAGATGGTAGGGTAGTGTTCCCATGACCTACAATTGGAATCAAATTTCCGTTGCCAACAACAATGTGATGATTAATATTGCTCGAATTAAAATAGGAAGAAAATATACCTTGATTCGTCGTCATATGAGATGTCGCACCTGTGTCCATGTAGTAGTTTCCATCCGGTTGAGAGAGAGTCAAAGTGTGCATCGCTGCCTCGATGTCCGTCGAGGGTGTAGCCTACGGTGGAGGAGCATAAGAAGCTGCATATGCCTGTTGTGGTCTTAGGCCAAGCACTCCAGGAGCCCTTTAAGTAGAATTGGGTCTAGGCTGCCCATAACTTGATAGGTAAGGACAAGGATGAACTGTCCAAGGTGCGCCCCAAGGCTGCTGCCACGCTGCCCATGGGCCAGGAGGCTGCTGCCATCGCTGCTGGGGTTGTAGCTGTCGTTGCCTGTGCCGGAAGAGGAGCCACCACCACCGGAGCCGCCATTTTTATTGCGAGAGCGGTTGTTTTGACCGTTACCGCCTCTATTATTCTTCCTCCTATTTTTGTCTTTGTTGTTGTTTTGACCATGAGAGTAATTGTGGCGATCGATGGGAGGATTATAATGTGACCCATTAGTAGTGGTGACAAGGGCAGCAACACCACCACTTTCTTTAGCGGCAGCAGTTTTGATGGTATGTTCTCGAAGCTTGAGACGAGAACGACAATTTTTGAATGGGGGTAGCAGGTCTTGGTTCTGAATGTAGTCGACTATGCCAGAGTACGAATCTGGCAGCCCTCCTATAAGTTTGAGAACAAGGAGACTATTCGTCACCAGAGCATCCACGTCAGCTAGTCTATCGGACAATGACTTGACATGGTTGCAATAAGCATCGATGCTGGAGAAATTCTCAAAATTCACGGCAGCCAAATCCTCTTCAAGCTGAGTAGCATGAGATCCTTTATTGTCACGGAATAGAGTTTCAAGGCGGTTCCATGTGGCCTGGCCGAGTCATCCTTGAACAATATGGCATGGAGAAGGTTAGAGGATATGGTGGCATAAATCCATTGCAGTATGACGGTGTCGAGACGTTGCCAAAGAGCGGGATCAGAAGTTTTCTCCTTCTCGTATATGGCCTTTGCTGCTTTCTCAGTGGCAGGAAAGATGTGGTCAAGGAGGTTGTGGACATGGAGTTGAACCTTGAAAAGAGCAGCCCATGAATGATATAGGCTAGTTTCGTTATCCAACGTGATTGGGATGATAGATTTCACGTTGGTAATCGAGAGGGCGGGGTTGAATTTTTCTTTGTTGTCTGACATGGTGTAGAAGCAACAAGGAAGAACAGAGATGGGGTTCCCAAGAAGAAGAAGAAGGAAAACCTTTAGGAAGCTGATACCATATTAGAGATTAATCCGTGATCTTTCTCATTGCTCAAGATGGTTAATATACATGCTATACAAACTTAGTTTAAGGCTAGAAACTAGGAAAGGTAATAATTGATTACATCACAATCTATGATATCCTAAAATAGAAGATTATGATTACAAAAATATTGTTGTCTAACACAACCCAGCGCAAACTGGTCAAAATCGGTCAAACATGTTTAAACCGGGTAGAAACTCGTCAAACCGATTGGTTGGGTCATTGCTTTTTTACCTATTTTTGCCTATCATTAACAAAAAAAACTTTGGCCCCACAATGCCTGCATTTGAACCACTTCCACCTTCAGCATTATCATTATTCCAACAAAACACAGTTAAGGTGACTTGGACATCACTACTAGGGGCCCGGTACCCCGTCACCTCTTTATACTTTGGCTAGCCATTAGGGAGAGGTTACCGACAAAAGATAAACCATGGATAGGCAATGGTGATAATAAGTGTGTATTATGTGACGGATTGCATATAATGTGACGGATTGCATATAGAAGATCATAATCATCTATTCTTCAATTGTTCTTACTCACAGAGCTGTATTGCATTGATCAATGATGTCATCCCTTTTCATTGGCCGAGCACTTCTTGGGATAGGAGCATAGAGATGGCGGCGAAAAGATGGAGGGGGTAAGCACCTTGTAAACTGTTCTTACCGCATATTGCTATTAACCTTGATTTATAGGATTTGGAGAGAAAGGAATGAGAGGATATTTGAAAACAAGAGCCAAAATCCTCGCTCATTGACTACTAGAGTACTTAATACCGTCAAAGATAGATTGTTTACGATGAAGATCGGAGACACACTACAAGGACGAGCCGTTAAGAGACTTTGGCAAATAGCTTGGTAGTTAATTATTGAAAAGCTGTAATTTTAATTCGTTTGTTTTGTTTGGTAGATTCGGCTGTTGGTAAGTGTAATTAGCATCCCTAATTACTTGGTTCTCTACCTGGGAACATTTTATTCATTTATGTCATTGAAACTTTGTCAAAAAAAGAAGTATTAAAATGTAAAATTCAACTTATTCCATTTAATGACATGATATTTTTTTGAGTTTCTTGATTAGAATGATTGTGATATCTTTATATGTATATTTGTGTTAAAGACATTTAATATATATGAATTGAATTACTAAACAACTTCTTTTAGACATAACATTTTAACTAATTTTATTTTTTAATTAAATTTTTATATTTTATATAACTTGAATTAACCGATTCTTTTATACAAGTTTAATAGATCGAACATTGATTCATATTCAATCACCAATTCAATTCGACTTTAAAAATATTGTATAAAATGCTATATATTGTATAAGGGTGTATTAAATACATTTAGAACTCACATAGAGTAAGTGTATGAATGAGATTGAGAAGTATCCCACTATTTTATTATCAACGCATATAAAATAACAGCTTGAACATGGTCTACTTGCATGATCATTATGACTAGTTAGACATTAAAGAAGAGTAAAAGGAAAAAAAAAATTGGGAGAAAAATAGTGAATTAGAGAAGTTGAAGAAACCATTTTTGACACTTGCATTTTTTTTAAATGATAAAAAAAAGGGTGGAGATCATGTTGTTTTATACCAGTTTATAAGTGTATATATGTGTATGTCTATATATGTATAAAGAGGATCTTTAATTCAATTAAGATAATTTTACTTCAAACCTTGTCATCTTTGATGGAAATTATCACAAATTGATAAGTTAATTTAAATTTAGTTTATCTGATCAAATTTATTATACATGTAATCAAAGTTTCATTTGATTAATAATTGTTTCATTTAAGAGTGTCTCAGCTATTTAAGTTAGTACTCTTTATATATATATATATGTCTGCATAAAATATTTCAAATTATTATAAAGTTATTAATTATGGTATATTTTACCATTTTCTAGGGTTTGCAGTTGAGTCCTTTATCTATAGGCTTGTTTTTATTTTAGTCCATTCTAAATTTATAAAGTTTGAATTGTTTTTAATTTAGCCCCTATAATTTTAATTAGTTATAATTATATTCTATTAATGATATTTTTTTTAATTATGAATTAATTTAAGTTTATTATTAAATTATAAATAAACATTTTATACTTTAACTTATATAAAATGAATATTTTATTATTAATTAGTTTGAATTGCTTTCAGTTTACTCCAAAAAAAAATATAATTTGTTATAAATAAATCATATAAGTTAACAATGTAATTTTTTTTTGTTTATTTTAGTAACAAAGTACACTTTCTTGGGTGAAAATGTACAATATGTAATTTTTTTGTATTTTATTTATGAAAGATTGTAATATTATTAAAGATGGAAAATATTGGAATATTCTGTAATATTCCTTTTTGGTGCAGTGAGTAGTGTTCTGGATTGGAGTGGATTTACTGTAATTGCGCCAAATTTGTGACTTTTGCATCAAATTGGTGCAAAATAGATTTTTGGGTTGGAGATGCTCTAAGCATATTTTATGTTTAGGTATGATTCCATCAATTTAAATATTAGACTGATAAAAGAAAAAAAAAAAAGGAAATGAATAAAGGATAAATACACAATTAAAGTCGATAGACATAATAGTGTGAGAGTGGAAGAAGAAAAGAGAGATAGGAATTTGAAAAAAAAATGATTTTTTTTCCTTCTCTTGTTTAAAATATCATGATATTAACCGATCGAAAGTTGAATTCAACCAAATTTAACACCTTCTATAGTTATAAAAGAGCACATATATACATATGAAACTGTAATGAATCAATTAAACAATAGTGGCAGTGACATTATTTTGCTACAAATTGTTGGATGAAAAATAAATTTTCGTAAATTATATATGTAACGATTTGAATATGTTTATTATTTACTAATCATAAACTCATAAAATAGTCATATTTACTATATTCCAACCGCATCTAATTGTGAGGAAATAATTAAAACTTAGGTTAACACACACATATGTTTAAATAGTTCAATGATTGTGTCCCTTATTTTTTTTTTTCTTTATTCCTGTTTTGGTAATTGTGGATCAAATTGATAATTCTATAATGATCTATCTTTAGATCCATAATGAATATGCCAAGTTCCTAATTACAGAACACTGAACAAAGAAATAAATATAAAATAGCCTTCACCCAGCAGACTTTGAAACGAATCAAAAGAATATGTTGAGATACTTTAGATTTTAATTATTATTTCTTATATCGCCAATTTGCCTCTTATCTAGTGTCGTAATTTTGACTAAAATATTAAAAAGTTCACTTGTTAATTGAATAAAAAAAACATGCCTTTAGAAAAGAATATATTTACTATAAGTTGTATTTTCATTAATAGTTCCATTTAATATCTAATTGATTAAACGTTAATTTTATCCACCTTGATTTTTTTCAGTTGAGTCTGTTCAAATTCTTTGAATTATTTTCAGCACTTTAAGTATCACGTTTTTTTATCATTGTATCCACATTTTGAACGTTTTTCTCAATTGTAAATATTGTGCTAGCAATCTGTAAGAAAGAAGTCTTATGTGTTTTATAGGTTGTAGAATATATTTAATTCTTCAAGCCAGAAAAATATGAAAGTTATTAAGGAAAAATTCTAAGGATTTTTGGTGATACTATTTCTCACTTGAAATTGTGTATAAAAGATGAGATAAAAGAGATCTATTTATGGGGGCTAAAGCGACGCATGTGTTGTTGGGTGGGATTTGGAGTCTTTTATTCCTTGTCCTACTAGATAAGAAAACTCTTTCATCTTATTTCTTGAAGGAATAATCATATACTTATCCCACCAAATCTAGGAATTCTAACACAAAAAATTCTCCACAGAAAATCCTATTATTATATTCGTTAAATAAATTGTCTTCCAATAATTTTATATCAACCATTTAGTTAATTTAATCAATCCAAAAGGCTAATTAAATTAAAATACTATCAATTGAATTTTATTTAGTAAATCTCTTGAGTCTAACCCGTTAATTAATTATTTTAATAATAAATTAAATAGTCTACAATTAATAATACAATTAAAACACGTAACTGAAAAACGTTTTCAAATAACTGTGACCCCTTAGGTATATTAAAGAGCTATAATGGTATGATTGTATTCAAATGACTCAGTAATGATAATATAATAACTACCTCAAATAATTATCATTCCAAATAATTAATAGGTTATAGCTAACCACCAATTAATTCATAAATCCTACTGCATTAGTTTGATATCTAACAAAGTCGACCCAACCCTAGACTTGAATGATTTCAAATAGACATTTTCAGATCACGATCGTAGCATATGTCTCATCCTTCAGTTAGATCTCCCATTAAATTTAAAATTTGGTTATTAATCGAAATGTCACTAATTTAATCATATGACGATTCATTTAGTAAATGATGACTTGTGTCAACTAAACAAATATCACACACCTTCTTATTGACCGACTCTATTTAGAGATTTATTATCATTTATTTTCAAGAAAGTATATGGAATTCACTAAGGACATGATTGGTATGTTGGAATGGTATAAGAATGGAATCATCATCCCCAATTGTATTCCTATACTTATGTTTGGTATAGTTTTTAGGAATGAATATTCCCATATATGAGATTAGTCATTCTTCTATTAGCCCAAGGGTTTCTCTATTCCAATTCCATTAGGAATATATTTTTAATTTCTTTGCATAAAATTGGCTGTCCTTTTTATCAAAAGAGACCTAATTACAATATGTAGATTGTCTTCTTCTTCTTCTTCCAAAATTGTGCTGATCTCCTTTGTTGTCTTCAGCAATTGTGTAGTTTACCAGGTATAAATCTTCCATCTCTTTTCGATTTGTCTAAACACTAAATCTGTTCAACATGTAATTGAGAAGAATATGTAGTTTTCCATTAAATTGCATATATTTATTTAATCTTTTTTATATTTAATCTTGTATAGTAAATTAGGGTTGATTTTGTAGACGCAGTTATGTTAGTAATGAATATGCAACAATTCATTGATTTGGTTATAAATACAAAGTTAACTATTTGTGTATAAAACAATAAATAAATACCAAATTATATTATATAGAAAATTTATAATGGTGAGCATGAACATGAAGGGCATGCAGAGATTTCAATGTTTTAGTCACTCTGAATATTGAATACTGATGGGGAGATATTTGATTAGTATATCCGAACTGCATTATAAGATAAGATAATTTTACAGCCATTTATTGGTATATGTGTATAATATTATACCAGATATTAATTTATATTTTCTATTTGAATTTTGAGATTACTCAAATTTAATTTCAAAAGTTTTTGATTACTAAGACTAAGATTGGTTCTACTACCACCTATAGAGTGTGCATTATTTATATAGTTGTAATAAAAAACTTCTTATTATTTATATTTTATATCCTATTACGACAATATTTCTTGAAATTTTTAGTTTAATTAGAAAGTAATTTATACTACATTTATCTTGTTCAATGTGATATATTCTGATTTGAGGCCATCAATTGCGTTTCTAATGGTTTAGTATGAAGAGTTTCACAAGTGGATTTCACAATTGCAAAGACTGTAACTTAATATAGTTACAAATTTCTTAGATTGTGTTAAATTTTGATTTAAATGGATTCATATTATCTAGAATATGTAGCAAATTTGCTTCTAACAGATTGCATACATATTTTAAATTGACTTCTACAATATGTTTTTCTATTTATATTCATGTAACCTTTTCATATATGTTCCGTATTAAACATGCAACTATGCCAAGATTAAGTTTAAGAGCAAGAACATTGGCACGAAAAAAGAGATACATGGTAACATTATCGTTTTGGTTGAACATAATGCAATTAGTAAACTGGTTTTGACTCATTGTCCTAGACGTTATAAGATATAAAAATGAGTCTATTAGTTTGAGACCAATATATGAATACAATTTTTTCGAGAGGAAAAAGTACATCCATAAAATAATTTATGCGAGTGATAGAGTATGCAAAAATACAACTAGGATGAGTAGACAAACCTTTGTTCGTTTATGTGGTAGACTTGAAGCCACTCGTATAATTTTACCAACCAAAAATATGTTAGTGGATGAACAAGTACCTATGACGATTCATATTTTGGCTCATCATCAAAAACAGAGAACTATAAATGGTAACTTTGAGTGTTCAGGAGAAACAATTAGTTGTCATTTTAGAAAAGTGATAAATGCTATTATTAGTCTTCAATGGGAATTACTTAAAACTCCTGAGACTATACCTGATAATTCTACAGATGAGAGATGGAAATGGTTTAAGGTATAACAATTTATTACATTAGATTGCTTATGTATATAAGAACATGTATACATATATTATGATGTACTTATTTTATTCTTGTAAAAATAGGGTTGCTTAGGAGCTCTGGATGGTACCCATATAAAGGTCCATGTTTCTGCAGAAGACAAGCCTAGATATCGATCACGTAAAACTGAAATTGTTACTAATGTATTATGAGTGTGCTCCCAGGATATGCAATGTATCTATATGTTGCCATGCTGGGAGGGATCAACTGCTGACGGTAGAGTGTTACTGATAGAAACGAAAACAATGAAAAGGGTTTAGTAAAACGTGAAATAGGAAAACAAACAAGAACTAATTGTTCTTGCTCAAAATACCAAGAAGTAACGTTCTTTATCCCAAAGCCAAAGTAGTCTCCCAATTCTATGATCATCAATAAAACCATAGCTACTCTATTTATAATACTACTAACCAAAAATAAAAGACTCATAACTTAGGGAAGTAAATAACTAAAATCCTTCAAGGAAACCTAATTTAAGGGACTAATTAAAGGACTTAAATAATTAAATCTTCAAGAATCTTCTTCAAATCTTCCCAAATTCTGCTTCATAACAACTCCACCACCTTTAAAAACAGCCTTGTCCCCAAGGCTGGACTTGAAAAATTGTTGCAAACATTCAGTCAAGGTCTCTTTTATATGTTGACAGTCATTAGGAAGGCTTCCTCTTTGGGTAAGAGATGCTACGTTTCACAAACTTCTTAGGTGATGTTGATGGTGAAAGTTGAAGAGTGGTATCTTCTACTCTCTTCAAAGAAATGATTGCGTCAAGGGGTTTAAGCTCGCTACGAGAAATTTGCACCTCTTTGTCGTCGATCTCTGAGTTGTATGGAATGTGTTGGCCTTCTTTATGTTTTTTGCTGTCAGGTGCTAAGCCTACATGATTAGTCCCATCGAACAAAGGCAACAAAGTTGGTGAAGGGTTCGATCAGTAGGGACTCACATGTTTCCCTGCATCATTGTTGGCAAATTCCAATGCTGTTTGAGCTGGGGTGGGCGTGGGTGCTGGAGTTGTGTGGGGTAGTGCAGCATGGAGGGCTGGGCCGTGTGGGGGAGGGTGACGTGCATTGCTTTTGCCAGATGTTTGATTGCTAGTGTTACTTCGGAAAGCTGGATTTGAATAGCTTTCTAATTGTTGTCTATAGTTTCCTGATTAGCAGCCAGTTGCAACAAGTGAGCCTTCATCTCTGTCTAGTTGATTTCGACTCGGTCGATTCGCTAGTCATTACTAGCACGGGTATTGAGTTGCGGGGTGTCGGATCCAGCAGGTCAGACCAAATTGATAGAAACGAAAACAATAAAAAAGGTTTATTAAAACGTGAAATATAAAAACAAACAAGAACTAATTGTTCTTACCCCAAGATACCAAGAACTAACGTTCTTGATCTCAAAGCCAAAGTAGGCTCCCAATTCTATGATCAATTATTTGATGATCAATAATAAAACCTAGCTACTCTATTTATAATACTACTAATCCTAATTACCAAAAATAAAAGACTCCTAAATTAGGGAAGTAAATAACTAAAATTCTTCAACTGGAAAACCTAATTAAAGGGACTACTTAAAGGACTTAAATAATTAAATCTTCAAGAATCTTCTCCAAATTTTCCCAAATTCTGCTTCATAACAGTTACGGGATGTATTAAGTAGGAGAAACAGTTTGGTAGTACCCAGTGGTAAGATGCATAAACCACACCTTTTGACAGAAAATGTTCTAGATTACGGATAATAGAATCCAAACTAACTGATATATGTTAATAAATTTTTTAAGGTTCTTATTATTTTGTGGATGCTGGGTATACAAATAGTAAAGAATTTATTACTCATTTCGAGGTCAAAGATACCACCTGGATAACTAGAGAGTAGGACATCAACCTAATACTCCTGAAGAATTTTTTAATATGAAGCATTCTTCTGCTAGAAACGTAATAGAGAGGATGTTTGTGAATATAAAGACTTGTTGGGGAATCCTTAGAAGTCCTTCATTTTATCCAATTAAGATTCAAAATCGCATTATTATGTCATGTTGCCTACTCAATAATTTTGTACGACAAGAAATGGCTTTTGATCTCTGAAATGATGAGAACGATCTAGAAGATGAAGGGGGTGGGGAAGATGAAGAACTAGTCACTATGATAGAGCCTTCTGAAGAATGGACTAATTTTAGAAAAAATCTCACACAAAGCATGTTTAATACTTGGAGATCACAAAGAAATTTAAGATGATTTAGTAGCTTTTGGTTGCATATATTAAGTTTAATTATCTATTGAAAGACATCATTTATGTTATACACCATTTGATATGGATTGATTTATTAGAATATACATTCATTTTTATAATATTTGTTTTTCCAATGTGTCTTTTCCAAAGAAATTTTGAAGAATTGTTGGGAGAAATTTGGGATAAAATGCAAGCATGATAAATGGGAGGAGGTAATGAAATGGGCTGGACGTATTAGTGCTGGAAAGACTTGATGGTGCCAAATTAGAAGAAGCTTGTTTGCCAATATTGTGTATGCGGTTTGGCAAGAGAGGAACCGCCGAATTTTTGAACATGTCAACCGGGAACCGAAGGTTATTGCTGATAGTATAGTTGCTATGATTCAATGTAAATTTGGTAGCTAGAGTTAAAATAGAGTTTTTGCTATACTTTGTAAATTTTAATAGTTGAATGAAATATACCGCTTATCATTCAAAAAAAAAAAAAAATTTAATTTAATAATGTTTATTCAATTACCTTTTGTTGTCATTTTGCATTGTTGTTTCTATAAAGGATGGACAATCTAACTCAAGATACAAGAGGGCGTGGTAAAAATAAAAGAAAATGGAAGTATCACGAAGATGCTAAGCTTGTTGAGGAACTTCTCGATATGGTAAATATTGGTATATATAAAAAAGACAATGGGTTCAAACCTAGGTATTTAATGTTGAAGATAAGATGCAAGTGTCTTTGCCCAACTCATGTTTGAAAGCTAAGCCGCATATTGAGTCAAGAAGTAAGACCTTAAAGAAGGACTTTAATAGTATATGATATGTTGAATGGTCCCAATACTAGCAGTTTTGGCATGGATCCAATCCGAAAATGCATATATCACAACTGAAAAGGCTGTATGAGATGCATATCTCATCACAACTGAAAAGGCTGTATGAGATGCATATCTCAGGTATGAATTTTAACATTTTATATTTGCTCATATTGTTTGTTATAATTTTTTTACGCTAAAATATGTCGAGATTTGAATCTTTTGCAGAGCCATCCTTCTCATTGTAATTGGCAAAACAAGTCATTCCCCTTTTATGATGACTTGGTTATTGTTTTTGGAAAAGATCGATCCACGGGAATAAATGCTGAAGTTCCTAATGATATGATGGAAGATACAAAGAGAACAAGCAAACAATACCAATAATGATATTGAAGAAAGCGGGTTTGATGACATTGATGCTTCTATGTCATTCTCCCCGTTGCATTCTCCTAGAAGTGAAGGAGTTCACAATCAAAAGAATAAGAAAAGAAGTACAAATCAAGATAACTTGATGATTATTACCGTAACATTAAAGAAGCAGCTTCAGTCATTGGAAATGAAATTGCTAAGTATAGTGAAGTTTTCAACAAAGCAATTGGAGTTGATGCTAAAATTTTAGAAAAGAGACAGAAGATTGATTCGGAGATAAGAAAGATCCCTAATCTTATGATTAGTGAATTATTAAAGTTGTGTCATGTTGCCCGTGATCACGAGTTAACTGATGTATTTTTTAGCATGACCGATGAAGGTAAAGAGCAATTGGTTGGAGCACGTAATGTTTGAAAACTTTTGATTTTCACTTTTTAATTTCAATCTCCTTAATGGAGTATTAAACACATTTATGTGATTTTCATTTATTTGACACTGATTAGTACACGAGAAATGGTTGATGAATTTAATTTTATATTTATTGGATGCTTTTGATTATTCCTAAGTTTTAATAGTTTTCGCATTAAATTGTGATCTGATTATGGGGATGTGGTGTTTGTATGATCTGTTTTGTTGAAACATTTGCTTAATTAATGGAGATTTGATGAAACTTTCTAGTAGGAGTTGTAATAATCATTGATAGATCTGATAAATTAGTAGAATTTATTTATGTTTATGTTGTGAAAGACATAAAGTTGATTTGCATTAGTGTGAATCTTGAGGCCAGGAAGAATGCTACACATTTTGTATGGATGATCCAAGAAAATGGTTCAAAATCAGAGCTTTCTTCGAAATTAGCGGTTCAAAATGACTAAATAATGCCAGAAATGTGAAAACTTATATTTGAAAATAGTTTTTCCTACTAGATAGGTTTAACGGACAGTTTGAATATTCTGAAATTCCATTTTCGTGGCAGAAAATTAATTTGCTCAAACTTTTTAAAGGCACTCAGTTGATGTACTGTCATGGATAAATCGGTGCCAGGATTATGACTTAGTCTTTTGGAAGCATTACTTTATCTTGTCAGAATGGGTTTTCAATATAATTTAGTTTCATATAGATGTTGGATTCGATCTTTATTGAACAGAATCTTATAGTTGAATATGATATAATTTGAGATGCATGATTCAGGTTATTGTTTTTTTTTCTTTTGGGGTTAATCAGGTCAAGGTATTCAAGCAACCCCATTAGTTGGAAAATTTTGTCCAGTCCACTTTTAATGCCCTTGGAGCTGATAAAGTCAGAGCCTCATAGATATGTGTTTCAACATTCAATATTTGCTATATTTATTTAATGAAGTGCGATATGTTTATCCATATGATTTAAGTTTTAGGAACTTAGTCTAAAAACATCAGTTTGTTTGATCGGTTTCGGTTCCAATTACGAAGTTTTCTGTAATAGTTTTGCTGTTTTAGAATACCTACCTTATGTTGCTATCAGCTTGAGAAACGTGTATAAAATATATAAATTTGTAAATTTTGAAAATCAATTTATGGCCATTTTTAAAATGAGATTAACGAAAAAAATATATAAATTTATGGTTTAAATTGGTCAAATATGTATAAGATTTTGAAATTGCTATGTTATATGTATAGAGAATCGACAATTTACATGGTCATATAAAATTAATAACCTATACAAAAAGAATCTTTTATTTTAAGAAATATAACTAAAAGGGTAATTAGATCTTTGTAAAATAATTTCATTCTATTCCACTCATTTAATTTCAATTACCAATCATTTGAATGGAATATATATAGTAATAATAGTTCCATTCCTTAACTATACCAATCATAGGGTATATTATACTATTAACATTCATTTCCCATTTATATTCCATTCCTTAATTTATTCGATTCCCATCCAATTCCTTTCGTGCTCGTTTGGTTGGGTTTATAGGGGTGATATATTAATTATCAATCCTAATTTTAAGTTTGGTTCAACAAGGTCGGCCCATGATACGTAATAAGCCCGATACTTAATCACTCCATTTCTAGGATAGTAGATACCACCCGATAGGTGGTATCCACTATCACAAGATTATATCCAACCTATTTTAAAAAGTAGAATTACTAATTTACCCTCACATTTAACCTAATCTCTATCTTGTTATATTTAGCCCAATCTTACCAAAAACCTACACCTACGCCAAATCTTAAAAATATGGAATTAAACTTCAAAGTTTGGTATGAAAATCATCAAATAAGCAAAGTAAATATATTTTATATAATCATATTATTTTATTAAAATACTCAAAATATTTTTATTTGATGTATAAAATATATTTCATATTTTTAAATATAGTTTACTTCAACAATAGGATAAGAAAAGTAAATATATTTTATATAATCATGTTATTTTATCAAGATACTTAAAATATTTTGACTATAAAATATATTTCATATGTTTAATTATACTTTTATATAAATAATTTTTATAATTCAACATAAGTAAAATAAATATATTTTATATAATCATGTTATTTTTTAAGATTCTCAAAATATTTTTATTTGATTATAAAATATATTTCATATGTATAAGTATATAAATGATTTTTATAATTCAACATAAGTAAAATAAATATATTTTTTGTAATCATGTTAGTTTTTAAGATAATCAAAATAATTTTATTTGATTTATAAAATATATTTCATATTTTTAAGTATCATTTTATATATATATAATTTTGATAATTCAACATCAACAATAGGGTATTTTAGACTTTTATATTGTATCACTCCTTATATATAATGACAACCAAATAACTTGAATATATATCATCTAGGATATCACTCTCATTCATAATCCTAACCAAACAAGTTTTTGCCAATAAATCTCTCAATTTCTCTCATAACTATCAAGCATAATATTATCATGTGCAATCACATGATACCAACCAAACGAGCACTTCTTGTATACCAATCATGTCGTATGTGTTCATTTGGTATGTAGGAATACAAGGGTTAGCCTTTCTTATCAAGTTATTTCTAGCGTTTGGTTCAAATTAGCAACACCTTGTTAATTATTTCTGGCCCGTTACTTATTCCCGGGCTATGTAAGTTTATGGATCACACCAAATGAGGTGTGACCCATAAACTCACCTTTTAAATTTTGAGGGTTAAATTTTAGATGACTAAAATACCCCTCCACAATGCCACGTTCTCCCACCTTCTTCCAACCCTATCTTCTTTCTCCCCGGACTTCATACCTCATTCCATTTCTCCTTTTGCAATTTCAAGTTCAAATTCGGAACAAGATCATTCAAAACCAAAGATTTCTACTCCACATTCAAATCCACCACATCAGGTACTCAAATCCCCTTTAAATTACTCTCTCTACTCCAGGTTATGAAAAATGATTTATTTGTATGCAATATTATGAAAGATGATTTATTCCTCTCATCGTCTTCCATGTACCTCTATCCCAAAACCGAACATGAAGATGTAAATCTATCTGCAGCAAACTATTCTAAACTTTTGAACAGTTTGGGAATATATAATTAGCAATAACTAACCATAAGCAAAAGGATTTGCAATAATTGTTTGAGCCCTAAAAGGTTCACCAATTAAGGGATCGGGTTTTGTCCATGCTGAAAGGAGGGATTCAATAATAGCCTTTATTTGTTTACGTTGTATAGAAATTTCTCCAGGTGATGGAGTAAGACCTTTGTTTCTTTGCATTGAGTCGTTTAGTACTATTAACAACTTTGTCATTTTTGCTTCTTTTTTTTTTTTTCCTGCAAATGTGGTTTTGTCAAAAAAGGCAGCATGTTGGGATCTGGATTTGATTCTTTGCATTGCAACTGATCAGTGGTCTTACAACTTGTGTGACAATTGTGGGGACATATTTCTTGTTGAACTATCATTCATTTCAATATGTTACTATCAAGTGAAGACCAAGATGTCAAACTTTTTCCAAACAAGCTTTTACTATGGATACATTATGATGTTCTGTCTTGGTTAGGGAATACTGTGGTAAGTAAAAAACAAAGTAGTCGAATAAACATAATAAATTACTATATTAGTCTAATGTGAAACAATATTTTTCCATGTGTTGTTGGATATCTGGGCTCCAATTTGTTTGTGAGGAGAATCTATGGAAATATAAAATGTGACTGATAGATAAATATTTATGTGAATATCCCCCTTTGGGAGTTGTTAGTTAAATTAGAAATCTGATTTTGCTTGTTCTTGACACACTCTTTTTATCTATATAAAAAACAAACCCGAGTTAATTACTATGTTATGTTAGTGCTAACAAAAAGATTCTCCTCAAAAGAAGATGCATATTAATGCGTGTAACTGTGTGCCTTCAATTGTAAAATGGCTGAAACAAGTCTTTTAGAAAATGGAAAACGGTGAAAAATCATATACAACTACACCAAGAATAAAGTAAGGCAAAAATCATATCAAACTTCCACTTTTGCATTTGGATGAGATGAAGATTTTGAAAAAAAAATGAAAAGATGTAGATAACTAATTACACCAAGAATAAGAATAACAAATTAAAAGGAAAAGAACATATAAATTTCTATATGTGCATACTGTATATTATAATATTCATATAAATCGATCCATCTCGCTAAAAAATCTATTTGAAAAATCTCTCTTGCAAAATTCACTATCCCAAAAGTCTCTCCCACAATCTCTCCATCCCTCTCTCAAAAATCTTTGTTAAAAATCTTTCTTTTGAAAATCTCTCTTATAATATATAGCACTAGCGTGAGACCCATGCGATGCACGGGATTGTAACGATTTTCTATAAATTTACTAATAATAAAAGTACATTAAGTTTAGATATAAAAGCAGTAATTCCAAACTGATACACAAATTGTGCACTTTGGGTTGTGCATTTTATCTCCTGACCTATTAAATTGTGTGCTCGAGGTTCTTTATCTCCCGTCGAAGATTGTTAGATACTCTAAGGTATGTGTGTTATTCCCTATGTGCATTTAACCGCCTACGGTTCACATCATTATTAAATTCTTTTTGTTATTGATATATTTTTTCATTAAAACACTATTCTGTATTAATTTTTTATTTAACTATACATAAATGTATGATAGTCATGTCATTTACAGTCACAAATTTCTAATTATTAATATACCCATTCATTGAACTATTCATATGTGCGAAAAATGTGCTGCATGTCAAAGTATTAGTGAAACATTCTATTTATTAAATCAAAATAAAATTTTAATAGTAATAGTAATATACGTGATAGGAGATTAAGTTCACATCTTTTAAATGTCCGGAGGTAAAGTGTACATACATCAAAATATTCAAGAATGTCCGGCGAAATATTCCATAAAATTCTACAAAATCCGGTCAAGGGAGTAAAATGCATTTATTGAATTGAGTTCTTACAAAAATTTAAATAAGTGAAAAATTAATAAAAATCATTAGTAGTATATATCATCACTCAAAATGAAAATGTTAAATACACTTAATCACCACTGTCGTCCGCCACTAAGGAAAAAACTATTATTTTAGCAAGTATTCTTTAGAGTAATTAAAAGTGCCTTACGCCCTCAATTTACGCTTGTTGTAGCATTATTTCTCACATCGAGCTTTGAAAAATGAGAGTTTAACACAAAATACAAATTCATGATTCTAAAATTGAATCTACAGTAAAACAAAAAACAACCTTCAAAGGTGTAGGAACTTTACATTAGATGATATTTGAATCTAGTTATACAGAGTAATACTTTTCCTAACAAAATGTACCCATATTCTTATAAAATAAAAACATAAATAGAAAATACTAAATTTTCTTGTGTCTTCATCCACCACCTTATGATTCTTGATATAATATATATAACTATAATTGTAGAAACCAAAAATAAGAAATAGGGACTTTCAGTTGCATAAATTTGCGTAGTAATTGTTAGAAATTAGAAGTGAATATAGAGTGTTTTAGTGTGTAGGAAGTAATTTAATGTAGTGAGTGATGAAGATAGTTAGTATATTGTAGTGTAGTGTGTGTAGAATATAGAATGTGATTAGAGTGGAGTACGTATCTCCAAAATAGAGTATATTGTATTAGAATGGATTGTTGTGCTTGTTGTTACAAATGGTTACAAGTGAGGCCTATTTATAGGTGCTAAGTGATCATTCTAGATCACTAATTTTCTAGAGCTCTCTACTAAAATATTTAGATATAATATCTAGATTTTTCTATATAGGAAGTTACCTAGGAAGCTTCCTAAAATATCTTAGTCTAGATTTTTTCATATGAAGCTTCTAGGTAATGACATTTCTAGAACACATTTACTAATTTAAATTAGATATTTCTATACTAGATATTTCTAGATTAGATATTTCTAGATAAATGCTTCACATTTCAATATTCCTCCTTGATGCATTTATCGGTGACTCCAAGCATTTTTCGTAGAAATTGGAATCTATCTTTTGGTAATGCCTTAGTGAAGATATCTGCGAGCTGTTCTTCTGTAGGACAATATTTCATCTCAATATGTTCTTTTTCTTGGACATCTCTCAAGAAGTGATATTTGATATCGATGTGTTTGGTACGGTTATGTTGAACTGGATTTCTAGCCATTGCGATAGCTGACTTGTTATCACAGTAGATCTCTATTGCTGAGTCTTGTAGTTCGCCCATGTCTTCAAATATTCGTTTAAGCCATATACCTTGACATGCTGCTCCAGCAGCTGCAACGTATTCAGCTTCAGCAGATGATAGTGCAACTGAGTTCTGCTTCTTTGATCCATATGAGAAAATGCACGAACCGAGTTTGAAGACATAGCCTGAGGTGCTTTTCATATCATCTTGAGATCCAGCCCAATCGCTATCAGTATATCCGATGATCTTTGAGTCGGAGCTCGATTTGTACCATATACCGTAGTTAAGTGTCCCTTGCAGATACCTTAGGAGTCCTTTTGCTGCTCCATAGTGTGTCTCAGTTGGATTTTCCATGAATCTGGATAGCAGACTCGTGGCGTACATGATGTCTGGTCTTGTTACTATTAAGTACAGTAGACTCCCGATCAAACTTCGATAATTTGTAGCATTTACGGGTTTTGTCCCGTCTTCTTTCTTTAGCTTCTCGTTTGGAATCAAAGGACTAACGACTGGCTTGCAATCTTGCATCTTGAACTTTCTTAGCATATCTTCGGTATACTTTTTCTGTGATAAGAAGATACCTTCTTCTTCTTGACTTATCTCTATACCGAGGAAGTAGTATAATAATCCCAAGTCACTCATCTCAAATGTGTTCTTCATGTTTCTCTTGAATTCTTTGATTAGTTTTTCATTATTTCCCGTGACTATTAAGTCATCAACGTAGAGAGAAACAATAAGAATATCATTGTTACCTTGGGATTTGATATAGAGTGTGGCCTCATTTTTGCTCCTCCTGAATCCTTCCCGAGTGAAGTACCCGTCGATTTCACTATACCAGGCTCGTGGTGCTTGCTTGAGCCCGTAAAGTGCTTTCTTTAGTCGAAGAACTTTGCCTTCTTCTTTTATGAATCCTTCAGGTTGCTCCACGTAAACTTCTTCTTTTAAGTCTCCATTAAGAAAGGCTGACTTGACATCCAATTGATAGATTTTCCATTTCTTTTGTGCTGTTAATAAAATTAGGACTAATTCAATCAAGAAAAGGAAATTACCTTAAAAATATCTGATACTTTAAATGAAATTGTTATAATCTGTCCTGAAAATATTTGAATTGCATGTGACTCGATATATTGTTCCTCCTACCAACAAAGAAAAATTAAATTAAATTATGTACAGGAAAAATAACTCAAATACTTACAAAATGAAGAAACCATACCATGGTTTGGTACTTTGGTTCAATGAAAAGATCGAAAGATAAGATTTTTTGTGTGATGAAATTGTGAGTATTTATACAATAAAATTGTACTTACACACATGGTTTTATACAATGAAATAGTGAGTATTTATTGATATTTGACTAAAATATGAATTTGAAAACTAAAGTAAGAAAGTAAATCAATCAAAAACCGGATTTCAATACTACATTTGAATATTAGATACTTGATTCCAAACGTTTACAAATTCATGGAAATATTCACTCTCTTAAAAACCAAAAATTAAGTCAACACTAATGGAAATAAATTACTATTATGGGATTTGAATTAATTACGAATTAATTAATTATTCTTAACAATACACAAATTCAAAAATCCGAGAACAAATTTTATTTTGTAAATAAATTGTTAACATTGAGTAATTTTGGGTCCCACGCCTCCTAAAAATATATAATGGTACATATATATGATTGATATATTAAAGATATATAAAAAAACTTTGACAAAATTTAAATTTAAAAATAAAATTAGTGCAAATTTATTCTTGTATTTTTACATGTGCAATCCATTTTTATAGAGCACATTTATGTAAATCTATATATATGCTTATACACATGATTTTATACACTGAAATAGTGAGTATTTATTGATATTTAACTAAAATTTGAATTTGAAAACTAAAGTAAGAAAGTAAATCAATCAAAGACCGGATTTATTACATTTGATACTTGATTCCAAACGTTTACAAATTCATGGAAATGCTCAATCTCTTAAAAACCTAAAATTAAGCCAACACTAATGGCAATAAATTACTATAATGGAATTTGAGTTAATTACGAATTAATTATTCTTAACAATACACAAATTCAAAAATCCGAGAACAACAGTTTTTGAAAAAAAAATGGTTAACACGGATTAATTTTGGGTCCCACACCTCCTAAAAATATATAATGGTACATATATATGATTGATATATTAAAGATATATAAAGAAACTTTGACAAAATTTAAAAACAAAATTATTGCAAATTTATTGTGAAAGGTTCAATTATCATTCTTCAAAATTTGATATCAAGAATATTAATGGTAGTAAATACAAATTATTGAAGTTGACCAATAAGAATTTTTATATTGAATAAAAAAAATTAAAATTCTAGAAAATTAGGATTTGATTCAGAAGTCAAAATTAGTCAAATACCGCTTTGCTATAATATTTCCTTAATTACCATTTAAGTGTTTATATTTTCTTACCATTTAATTCAAATTCAAAATTTGAAATGACACAGTCAACCAACTCAACCAATAAAAAAATTCAACAATAAAAATAATATAAAATTACCATAAAATTGTATTGAGTTTTGTGGGTCAAAATTCATCAAATACCGCGTTGCTATAATATATATAATATATAATATATATTTTAAAATAATTATTTATGTAAAACTATTAGTAGAATACTTAAGAATTTATAGCCAAACTATAAAATTAAAATCGACAAACATAAAATATCTTATTTTGTGAGAGATAGTATGGGATTATTTAAGAGAGTGAGAGACTTTTCTAAAGAAGGGAAAGATTTTTATAAGAGATTTCTGAAAGGAAAAAAAGAGAGAGCTTTTCAAAATAGTAATTATTTAGAAAGAAATCTATTTTTTTGAAAATCTCTCTCATAGCTCATAATAATAAATATATTTTATATAATAATTAATTAATAAAAAATTTAAAAAAATAAGAATTTCAAATGCTCTAGATTTATAGTCAGATAATAAAACTGAAGTCATTTAACAACTTCATATAGTATCCAAATACGTTATTTGCAATTGTGTGAATTTCAATTCCAACAAATTTGAAATCCATTTATTTCAAAATTTTGACCAAATCCAATTTTGTCAATCTAAACAGGGCCTAAAGTAACTATATCTTAAGCTAATTAAGAGGAAAAATGTTGATTATGTTAAGCCAATCTAGGAGGTTTTTCGCGGCAATGCTTCACAAACTCACTGTAGTCCAACATTTTTGCCACGATGACAATGTTGACGAAAGTTTGAACAGAAGCTCATACTAAAAGAAATAATTTATTTGAACATACTTCTATTATAAATTACTAGCGTATAACTTGTGCTATGCACGGCTCATATTGATTTTAATATAATTTATAAAAGATACATTATTTGAACAAAAGTAGATAAGGAGTTCTAATATATGTATTGGGGATAAATATAGTGTATGAAAATATAAAATGATGATTATAAATTATAATACAATATATATTAGAAGGTGAGAGTAGACATTCATATGCTCAAGTCTGAGATTGATGATGTCTAGCCATTTTATTATATAATGATACTATGCACGATCTATATTAATTTATTTAAATTTTTAAAAAGTTAATATTATTTTATTCAGATTGAAATATTTTAATATATTATTTTTTTATTTATAAATGAAAAAATAACAAATTTGCAAACATTTTGGATAAAACAAATTACAATTGTTATAAAATTTATATTATCTAATAATTTTATAAATTTGATCATTTTATATCTTCATTCATCTAATATATTAATTCCTCAATACAAATATTGATTCCTTCATAGGTGCATTTGTTCAAATAATGAGAAGGTTGGTTTTTTATTTAATCATTTAATTATCTATTATCACGTATAAACTTTACGTAAACTTGATAACTATTGTAATTTGTTTCTATTCACAATGTTTGGCTATTCGAGTTTTTTTAGTCACAAATAATTATAGATTAAATAATATAAAATGTGTACAAAGTGTTAAGTACGTGTAAAAAGTGTGTAGCGTGTATAAAAAATATATAAAAAGTATGTCATGTAAAACGTGTGTAATATGTGTAAAAGTGTGAATTGTGTTTTATGAGTATTTTTTGTACCTGTAAAAAGTGAGTATTTTGTGTATAATATATACAAGTGTGAGTAAAAATTAAACGTTAATTTTATGTTAAAAGTGTGTATTGTATATTTTATTTTGTGCGTAACAAAAGTATTTTATGTAAAAAGAGTGTGTATATTATAAAAAATGTGTGCTGTGTGTAAAAAAATGAGCATTTATTGAAAAAATTATACACTGTGTGTAAAAAGTATGTAAAGAATGTCAAAAGTGTATAGTGTGTGTGGAAAATATGTACAGTGTATGCAAAAATATGTAACGTGTAAAAACTATGAAATATATATTGTGTAAAAAGTGTGGAGTATATGTAAAAAAGTATGTAATTTACGTTAAAAAAATGTGTAGGTGTGTAAAAGTGCATAGCGGTATGTAAAAGTGTGTAGCGTGTATAACTATATACATTGTGAAAATGTGTAGCATATGAAAAATGTGCATATGTTTCGTAAAAAGTGTGAAGTGTGTGAAAAAGTGTACCATGTTTGTAAAAATACACCATGTTTGTAAAAAGTGTGTATTTTATATAAAATGTGTAGTATGTGTAAAAAGTGTGAAGAGTGTATAAAAATATATCGTATATGTGAAAAGTATGAAAGCTATGTAAAAAATGTGTGCATATGTGTAAAAAGTGCATTTTATGTAAAAAATTGATTTATTTGGTAATGTGTAGTGTGAGTGTAAAAATTATGCTAAACTTATTTAAAATATCTTATATTCTAAAATTGGGTCCTTATTGGGTTTATGATTGGGTACTTGTTGGGTCCAAATTGGATCCTTAATACCTTATTGAGTCCAACATAATGCATGTGTTTTGTCATTGGACCCAACCCACTTGCAAGTCAACCCAAATGAACCCAACCCAAACCCGACCCAATCAACCCAATTGCCACCCCTAGTGAATGACATCAACTAAACAAATCTATATTTGAAAATTCTTCTCTACATCGGGTCTGGTCAAACCCGAGAACCGCATGGTGAACAACGACCTCGGCTTGAATTCAACCAAACCGAGCCAAACATTTCTCCTTTGTGAAAAAAGAGTGTGGAAAGAAGGATGATAGGTAGCCCTATAATGTTGTGTATAAGTTGTTCTGCTTATGTTGATGGAAGTAGGTGATGTTTTTTTCTTTGTGATGAAAATTTAAAGAATTATCATATCATACACTTGGGATGGCAAAATAATTCCGGAACCATGATTCCGACCCATTTAAACTAGTTTGGGTTGGGTTGGTTCCTAATAAATTTTATTTGGTTCCTAATTGGTTCCGACTTGGTTCCAAGTTAGGTCCAACTAAATTTCAAGTTATGCCCAAATTGTTTGTCAATAAGCTAAGTTATGAAGAACAAAATACAACGTATTGAGTTGAGTTGAGCTTGGTTCCCTTTTGGGTCGATTTGGTTCTACCTTAAAAACCATGTAGAACCCAACCCATTTAAGAACCAACCCATTGGAACCGACCCAAACCCAACGCGAAACGCCCAATTGCCACCCATATCATACACCATACGTTATGCTTATGCATCATATATTCCACTCCAGAATATCTTAATAAATGGCTTCAATGAATATATCCCCGAGTTCAAGAAATTTCTAATGCACGTGTATATATCAGGCACAACGGATCAGAGCCAATTGGCGCGGGTTGAAATAGTAAAATAGATAGCATTATAACCAAAAGCAAATGTCGAAATGAAAAAGGAATAAGGTTCAAAAATCAATATCTAACCACTTGGCGTAATACACACAAGTAGTGGGGGATATAACCCCACCAGGCGTACATAGACTAATCCTGGGACAAGCACCACAAGGAATCGAAGCAAACGCACCTATCCTCGGACCCTTTGCAACCCCTACAGCACTCGCAACTCTGTAACAAACCGTTCCAATAGGAATCGAATGATAATCTCCCAACCCCGTGCTTTTCACCTCTATGATTTCATTATCCAAAACCATTGAGTTCAATATTTCACTTACTTGTTGATTAGAGATCTCAAATGTCACAACTCGATTCTTCTTCAATTCATTGTGGACCCCATCCATAGTAACGACTTTCTGAGCACGAATATACCTAAAGCACAACTGTTTGAGTACATTAATAAGCTCTTTATCAAGGTTCCCATCGACATACCATTCACCTCCACTGATTTCCTTGGAAGGTTCAAATTCAACTGCCATGTAGTGTTTTTTCCCCTTATTTTGAATGTTCACCACTTCTTTAATCAATTTCTTAGTTAGTAAAGACTTGAGAGATTTATTTACTATATGATCCGCTAATTTAGTTTCTATTTTGATGTCACGTGCCCATATACCTATATCCTTTTTACTTTTGATCACACTTAGAATTGCACGTTCACTGTCTACAAGACCATGAGGGTCTGTTTCGGGTCTTCCCCGTTTAAGGCCCGAACGACTCATTTCTGTTAAAAACGAGTATTAATATATGTAGGATAAATAACTCTTTGTAGTGAGTAGCTTAATTCCTTCAAAATAAGAAAACAAAGGGACTTTACTTCTCAAGCACATAAATAAGAAAAATAATGATTTCAAAAACCTATAAAAGCCCTCAACTACACAAAATATCTATCAAAACGTTATTTATTTTTGAAGACGTAAAAGAATGAGATAAGATAAGATTCTATATTTTCACCCGTCTAATACTTCCCAAGTTGTCCATTAAAAAGGTCCCATGCACAAGATATACGCACACAGAAGAGATCATGGAATTATTTTCTATCTAGACAAAATCTCATTGTTGCCTGTAGTTATCAACAAATGTAACTAAGAAAGGGGAAGAACCAAACAGAAAAGCCATTATGCAAATAAGTTTCCCTACCTTGCTTTGACATCAGAAAGCATGTACAAGGATAAAATCTCAGATTATACTCAACATCTCTTCATCGGTTTAAAATATACTTGTAATCGTTCATGGTCTACAATCATTTTGCAATAAATTTATGCCATACTTTCAATAGAAATTTGTACTCCAAAAAGACTTATGCTCCAAATGGAATTTTAGAAAGAATACAATCTTCAAAGTAAAAAAGGGTTCCATTTAATTTGAAGTTCAGCCCAGAATAAGCTGAAAAACTTAGATAAGGCTGAAATGGATTTCTTCTGAAAAACTTAGATAAGGCTGAAATGGATTTCTTAGGCACAAATGCAAGAAATCTAACTTAATTAATCAGAGGCAATAAAATAGAACCCTAAAATTAGATCATCAAATTAACAAAACTTGATAGACTAATATGATAAAAGGTCACACTTTTTACTCACATTATTATCACCTTAATTACAATTATAGCAGCTATCAAAAATTTGAGGGTTTTGAAAACATAAAAGCAGCAAGTCCAGTTTAATTACTGTGACGGAACAGCGACAAAAAGAAAAAAAAAAAAAAAAAGTGCAAGACAAATTGAAAATCTTCGGATTAATCATGAAGATTAACACAAATAAGAAACTGTTAATCCTATCTAAACCCTCGAAAATGAAAAGGTGAGATTTATATGTGTACCTAATTCAGTGATTTTACGACACGAAATAACGGGCGGCGCTGAACTGCGCTGAGTGGCGGCGGCGGTAGGCTGAGCGAGACGGGGTTTTATTTTCTTTGATTTTATTTTCCCGTTTTCTTTCTTTTACTGGATATTATTATTATTATTATTATTATTATTATTATTATTATTATTATTATATCAGGACCATTTTGTGAGCAGAATATGATCTAACGGCCATGAAATCTCGGGCATGTGGGTAGGATATCAATTAATTAGGTCATGATTTTGGGCTGGGCCTGGGTGATCCCCTCATTGAGAGGCTTAGGCTAATGTTTGCATGTATACCATTTCACTTTTCTCAGTTTCATTTTCATATTAAAAATAAAAAATACACAATTTACATTCTACGCTGTTCCGATTTAAAATATTTTATTTGCATTTTGACATTTACGTTCCCAATTACTTTCATCTTCTATCATTTTTCTTTAACCATTTTTTTATCATTGAATCATTAAATTCAAGCATAAATGTAAAGACTACATGAGTGAATTAATCACCAAATCCAATAACTTTAAAAACACGACCAAACTCCAAACGTACCTACTACATCTTAGCACAAAAATTAAAACTCGTTTTCCCATAATTTTTAAAAAAATGTCATTGAAAATGCATCAAAACACTCTTTATATTTTTCTAAACAATTGAAAAGTAAAACCAAAAATATTGTCAACATTTCTACCGAAAATTCCGTGGATCTATTTTCAATTTTAAGGTCTACAAGATCCAGCGCAATTCTCATACTGCCTTTTGTCATTTTTTTTCTAACTCCACAAGTACTATTTATGTTCCAGTGTATTATATGCTTTTTGAACCAACTATTAGAGCTTAACATGGAGGGGCAAATTTAGTTTTCGAACAAGAAGCAATTAACTGTCCTGACTTGTCTTAGTTCTTACTGTGTTGGAGCCATAAATTTTAACGAAAGTTCAAGATATTTTATATGTAAATCTTTGTTCATTTACTTAAGAGATTGAATTAGAAATAGCATATGGTGGTAATATCTGGGTTTTCATAAAGTTGGACGATACAATACCTCTATACTGTAGGAGACTTCATGGAATAAAACGCGAACCCAAAAGAAAAAAGGATTTAACCACTTCTTGTTCTACTTGTTTGGTACAAAATATAGTGGAATTCAAATCTTATACCGTTGAAAGATTTAGGTTAATCTGTAAATATCTTATTCGATAGTGATTTGGTCAATCCCTTAATTATGGTGATTGCCTACTCTTAGAGATTCTTTATGAATTAGTTTCCTTGTATATGTAGGTCATCAAGTGTATATATATCCTACAAAATGCGTGAAATAAAATATGCATTCGAATCTCATCTTTTTCTACATGGTATCAGCAGCCACGGGAAAAACCTAGGCAGTCTTTTTTTTTCAACAGCCACGGGGAAAACCTAGGTACTTGTTCATTTGCAAATTCAGGTAAATCTCCTCTCTCATATATTTTAAATGCCTCTGACTTTTCCTACAAAAACTCATGGATCATAGATTCCGGTGCCACAGATTATATGACTCATTCTTCTCAATTATTTAATTCATATTCACCCTGTTCAAGTAGTAGAAAAATAGCCACTGCCGAAGGCTCTTTGTTCACTGTAGCAGGGATAGGAGAAGTGAAACTTACTCCGACAATTACCTTGAAAAATGTTCTCCACGCTCCAAAATTGTCTACTAATCTCGTATCAATTACCAAACTCTCCCATGATATAAATTGTAAATTCACATTCTTTCCAACTTATTGTCTATTTCAGGACCGTGATTCGGGAAGATGATGGGACGTGCTAAGGCAATGGAGGGATTATACTATCTCGAGGAACCTGGGAAAGCGAGTGTTGATAAACCAAGACAGACCTTAACCCACATCTCCGAACAACACTTCAATAAGAAAGATCGGATTTGGCTTCATCATCTCAGGCTTGGCCATTCCTCTTTTTCAACCCTTAAAAATTTGTTTTCTTCGTTATTCGTAGGTGTAGATCATAAAGAGTTTCATTGTGATGCTTGTGATCTTGCAAAGCACAGACGTGCCACTTTTCCCATTAATAATAAAAGAACTTCATTTCCCTTTGAGCTAATTCATAGTGATATATGGGGTCCATCTTCAATCCCAAATGTTTCTGGGGCACGGTGGTTTGTTTCATTTATTGATGATTGTACAAGAGTAACTTGGATATTTCTCCTTAAATCTAAATCTGATGTGAGTGATGTCCTTCCAAACTTCCTTTCAATGATAAAAACTCAATTTGGGATTCAAATAAAAAAGTTTGGATCGGATAATGCAAGAGATTACTTCAACCAAACACTCTCAACCATCTTCCAACAACAAGGGATTATCCATGAGTCTTCTTGCGTGTACACTCCACAACAAAATGGAGTGACAGAGAGAAAAAACGGCCACCTTCTAAACACTACCCGAGCCTTACTCTTTCAAAATAATGTTCCTAAAGCTTATTGGGGAGAAGTTATCCTTGCAGCCACACACATCATATATCGTTTACCATCTCGAGTTTTAGACTTTAAAAGCCCCATGGACGTACTATCCCATTTTTTCCAAATCTTAATACGACAAACCATCTTGTTCCTAAGGTATTTGTGTGTGTTTCGTTTGTTCATATTCACAGTCAAAACAGAGGTGAGCTTTAAAATGTGTCTTTGTTAGATATTCTTCCATATAAAAAAAGGTACAAGTGTTATCATCCACCAACCAAAAATATTTCTTCTCTCTGCAGATGTTACCTTTCATGAAACAGAACCATATTACACACAACCTTATCTTCAAGGGGAGATAAAAGTTGTGGAAGATAAAGATCGAGATTTTTTCTTCTTAGATTTACCATCCTCAACTACCAAAGGATATGAATCACCACAATCTGAAAGTTCTCCTCCATATACTGATCCACAAACAGATACAGAAACACCCATTGTTGACAATCGATTCTCTCAGGTTTACTCGAGAAGGAAAAATCCACTTCCGGAACCAAGGTCCACTCAACCATCCGACCTTAATTCTGGAGATGAGGTAAGAAACTCTCAAAGTGATTCTTTACCTGACTATGTATCTAATATCGATATGCCTATAGCCCTTAGGAAAGGAACCAGAGAGTGTACAAAATATCCATTATACCCGATATCGAATTTCATGTCCCTTAACAAATGTTCTCCTTCTCATAAAACATTTCTCACAAACCTAAATATAATATCAATTCCCACTAACCTTTCAGAGGCTTTTAAAATGTGTGAATTGGAGAAATGCTATGAATTTGGAAATGCAGGCCTTAAAGAAGAACAAAACTTGGGAGCTTACAGATTTGACGAAGGGAAAGAAACCAGTGGGATGTAAGTGAGTCTTCACCGTAAAACACAAAGCTGATGGAACACTTGAAAGGTACAAAGCCAGATTGGTAGCGAAAGGATATACACAGACATATGGGATAGACTATCAAGAAACATTTGCCCCAGTTGCTAAGATGAATACAGTAAGAATCTTGTTATCACTAGCGGCTACAGCAATTCGATGTAAAAAATGATTTCTTACACGGAAATTTACATGGAAATTCTCCCGAGCTTCAAAAATAATGTGGCATAAAACAAAGTTTGCAAACTCAAGAAGGCACTATATGGCCTGAAACAGTCGCCAAGGGCTTGGTTTGGGAGATTTTCAAAGGTAATGCATGCAATGGGATACAAACAAAGTCAAGGGGGTCACACTTTGTTCGTCAAGCATTCTGGATCAGAGGGAGTTACGGCTCTCGTAGTTTATGTCGATGACATTATAGTAACTGGGAATGAAGAAATGGAAAGGCACAGCTTGGCAAAACACTTGGCAAAGGAATTCGAGATAAAACAACTAGGGATGTTAAAATACTTTTTAGGCATTGAAGTTGCGCAATCAAAACAAGGGATTTTTATATCCCAATAATAATATGTATTCGATCTCTTGAAGGATACATGGAAATTGGCCTGCAAGCCGCTCAGTACACCTATTGACCTGAACCACAAACTTGGAAAAGGAGAAGGAAGTCCAAGTACAGATAGAGAAGCATATCAAAGATGTAGCCTACTCGGTTAGCGTGGTTAGCTAATTCATGCATGATCCAAAAGAAGTTCATTTACAGGTTGTCTATAGAAACTTGCACTACCTCAAAGGAACTCCAGGCGAAGGGATTTTATTCGTAAAGAGCGAAAAGATTTCCATCGAGGCCTATACTGATGCAGACTATGCTAGCTCAATGGTTAATCGAAAATCCACTACAGGATATTGCACATTTGTAGGAGGAAACTTAGTTTCTTGGAGGAGTAAGAAAAAACTGTAGTAGCAAGATCAAGTGCAGAGTCAGAATTCCGAGCAATGGCACACGAAGGAAGTGAGCTGTTATGGTTAAAAATCATAATGGGAGACTTACGAATCAAATTGGATGATCGAACAAAGCATATTGAAGTAGACAGACACTTCATTAAGGAAAAGCTAGACAATGGATCACAATTAGCTGATGTGCTAACAAAATGACTCAACAATCCGTTATTCCATAAAATTATAACCAAACTGGGAATGCATAATATCTATTCACCAACTTGAGAGGGAGTGTTGAAAGATTTAGGTTAATTCTATAAATATCTTATTTGATTTGATAGTGATTTGGTGAATCCTTTAATTAGGGTGATTGCCTAATCTTAGAGATTCTTTATGGATTAGTTTCCTTGTATATGTAGGTCATCAAGTGTATATATATCCTACAAAATGTGTGAAATAAAATATGCATTCGAATCCTATCTTTTTCTACATATACCAATTTGCTTAAGTTACATAAAATGAATTGAATACGAGGATACTCTAGTCCAGCCTGCAACAATTTCTGAGTCGCTTCGGCAGTTGTTAAATAGTGACAAAAGCCGGGTTCATAAAAACTTCTAGTTCTCAAAAATTTCAATATAATTACAATCATCTATGTGCTTGTATGATAAGTATAACAATTGACCCCAGGACTCTGAGAAGTATATGTACAAGTTGTACATTTTAAAAACTTTATTATAAGGATGAGTACTACCAGACAGTGAACCATCTATCTGTATTATCTGCCTGCATAAGCCCGTAAAGCAAAATCACCTCTTTCGTCTACATTACGATTGATTATGAAGGTTGTTTCTGATTACGTTTAGTGCGAAGAGCATCAAGACCTTCCTTTCTTGCGGGAGAATTGGCTACAGCTGATGCTGCTTGCTCCTTCAGAGCTTCCTTTTCCAATTTCTTCTTTTCAGCATCAGCTTGCTGCTCGTTTTCCTCGTGTGCCTTATTAAACATCTTGGTGAACACCGCTAATGTTTGAGTCACTGCACAAAATAAACCATAAGTAAGATAATTACATGAGCACTCCCTCATTTTTTGGGTAATTACCACGAGCCCCATAGTTTTGCAAATTACCAACACACCATCACGTCCTGACAGCTAAAAAACAATGTCAGGATGTTTTTCTCGAGCAAGGTTGCCCGTTAATTTACCCAATATTACTTTATGCTTCCAAGATGCAAGAGAACTACAAATAATGAAAAATTCAAACCAATCTTTTATATCACAACCCACAAGTTAGACCAACCAAAATTAGTGAATGTTAACTGTGTGCATATAATGAATGAGTTATTGTTGCATTCCCCCAAATTTAACGTTGGAGTATATAAATGTTTATGGTCTCTACTTACGACATGAGGGAAGAACAAGGGATTATGGAGCATCTATTAAGCAACTAGAGACAGTTCAATTTGGGAGTTTTTGGATGGAATGACTTGAATCGAGGAAAGATTTGAAATCAGATTTCAAGTTCATCATAATAATTAAAAAGTAGCTCAAAATGGGTCCTGAAGGATTTGAAGCAATATTAACTAAAAATTATTCAAACAAGCTCAATGAGTTTGTTTTATGGATTTGGAAACTTTAGTTTCCAAAAACTTCAATCTGAACCCAAACAAACAAATTGAGATGAATTTCAATGAACCTTGCTCAAAGGGGCATCTTGCTGGATCTTCACCAAAATACTGTGACAGTGAATCAGCATTTCTTCCCTGCAGTTTACATATGGTATAATGTTACATATGAGCGTTTGATGATTGTTTAGCAAACAAATTAAGGAAAAACTTCCAAGTAGGCTGGTGAAGGAACAATCTAACTCACCACTTCAGAGTACAGGGTGATAAGTGACCTGACTTCAGCCTCAGCCGTATCGAGGAAACTCTTCAAGACCTGAAAAGGTTGGTTTCAGTGATTAATCACAACTTCGTGCTTTACTATAAATTTAAGTGTAAATCATACAGACAAAGAAAAAATCATTTTCTTACTGTAATTAGAGGAAAAATAATTATCCATTCTTAAAAGTCCAATGCACCCACAAGGTTCAGCATTTAATTTATAGAAGGCTACAAGAAAATATATGACAATAGTGTTTGTGATAACAGTCAAATAAAAGAGAAAAACACAAAGTTCAGCATTTAATTTATAAAAGGCTACAAAAAAATATATGACAATCGTGTTTGTGACAACAGTCAAATAAAAGAAACACAATATTTCTATGGCAAGTGCATATATAAATTAGTTGAATAGATTGGCATTTTAGAGGAAAGTCAATTAATTTACTCCTCAAACAAAGAAACAAATGAAGAGTAGCCAGAAGGGGTAGAAACAAATGAAGAGTAGGCAGAAAGGGTATCAATATGTTTGGATGTATAGGGGAAATCAATTTTATTTCCTCTACGGATAAATTTCTTGTTAAGCTCCTAATAATTATTGGAAGTTAGGAAGACACAAGATCCAGGTACTGAACTTTCACAACTTCAGGTGATTGGACGTAGTAAAGCTCGATACATTTATACCTTCCGGAAGCCCAAGGAAACAGCACCATCATTCTCTGAGGCAGTGAGTTCCTGCTCAACCTTCTCCAATCCTTTGCTAACTGCTTGCATTTCTTCAGCTAAAGACTTTAGTTGTATCTGATGGACCCACAGTTGAATGAAATTAGGAACAAATATTCTCATGTTCTGAGCAATAACATATGCTTCAACATTGTGAAGAAGAATTATGATATATTTGACAAAACCTTGGAGGCTGGTTCCAAATGTACAAGATCCTTGCTGAAATCTAGTAAATCCGGCATTTTCTCAGCAATAATCTAATATAAACATATTAACAATAAATCAAAACATAGCATCAGTAACAAAGGTCAGAACTGATATAGAAAACAAAAATATTAAATAAAATTAAGGGGTATGCAAGAACAATCTGTACATTTGAGCTATTATAGTGGCAATAACTTTCCAGAAGCCTAAACCAGTAGCCAAAATTCTTAAACTTATTTTACCACCAATTTTCTAACCAAATATTGTAAAACCTTGAGTGATACCTGTAGTGCTGATATATTTACTAAAAGGTAAGGAATTTCTAATATCATGTGATTAAATGCGTTGGCGTCAGCCATCTTACAACTTCAGAGGTAAGAGAAGTGTACAGAGACAGTAAGAGTACAAATATGACTTACCTTACAAAGATAATGCATTAACGTCATTTTGTTGTTTCTTGCACGAGTATCAGAAAGTTTAAGAAGACTATCCAACTTAAATCCCACAGCAGATCCTGCGATGGAAGTTATCAGAGGATCAAAACACAAATACAAAACCTTATCATCAAAAGAACGAACTGCATAGCATAAGTTCATTCTATGGACAAACACCTCGTGCAGTGCCCTGATTCAATGCATTTCCCAAAGTAAGAATTGTTTGCATAATTTGACGTAACTTCGCGGATTCCTTGACCTATAATAATCCAACACAGTAAATATCTAGCTGACAGACAGCATCATAGGTGGCAATATCAAATCCCAAAACAAAGGTACCTCTCTAGCAGCAGCATTGATTATGCTCAGATTAAGTTTTAAGTCTTCCACCTGATGATCAAAGCTATTAAATAAACAGAATAATCAAAAACAAACTTCACAGCAACGATGGTTAAGGACCATATAAACGCATACCTGGCTAGAGAAAGTAATTGTAAAAGCAAATACTCTTAATTTGGATTCCACACGTGGGACTTTCATTAGTTCCAGAAAAAACTGAAATATTCAGAGGGACAACAGTGGGTAAGAGAAATAACAGTATGTTAGAATTTTCCCAACTAATTACACAAAATTCTAGAGACCTGTTCACACTTTCCAAGCATCTCCCTGTTCCCTTTATAATTCTGAAAAATAAATAAAAGGTGATGTGTGAGGACATTATAAAGATACTATAATGGTTGCAGATCAGAAAATACGATGGAATGAGTAAAGCATTGAATATAGATTGCTAGTACGATAAACATTGGAGATTTAGGACATGAAACTTAAAGAAACTATGACATTGTTGCAAAAGCATAACAAACACTTGATCTTTTGGATAAATTATAGCAGATTTTCTAGTTGTGCATACTGTTTCTGCATGCTTCTCCCTGAACATAAGTTAATAAAAGCTAGGCATTAACCTTCCTTGTGTCCATATTTCTAGCTCATGACATTTTTTTACATAAAGGTGAACATCCTTACAACAATTACAATATGTAATTTATTACATGTGTACATATGGATTAGACATTCCAGTTTTCAGCAGTTATAGCAAACAACACCAACTTTTGCATTTTACCGCTTTTATAGATCTGTCTAAGTTAGATCTACTTTAAAATCAAAACCTTCCATACACATACATAATTTTTGCGTATAGAGCCAAAAAAATAAGTGTACTACAATACAGTAATAAAGATGTGGAAATCATATGAATTTGTAAAGTTAACACTTTATGATATGTCAATCTTATAAATACATTGCTGCAAATAGATTTGTGCAGATAAATTTTTTCAAAAGAATTATATGCATGATGTAAAGTTAGAAGCTACATTTACATGGACAATGAAATGCTTAGACAAGCCGATCTATCTCCTGTATGTTCTTCAATCCATGTCTTTTTAACTTTTGTTATTACTTAAGTTAATCTGTAAACAGTTAAGAGCCTAAAAGGCACCTGATATGACATTCCTTCAGGCCAGATCCTACGAATGAAAAGAGGAAGTGCAACTAAGAACATAAAGTGGAGAGCTCTGACTTTTAGGCAATGTGAATGAGAAAAATACTAAAAAAACCACACTTTCACAAAGATAGAGAAAGACAGATACCTTTAGTGTCTCCATTTCTTCCTTTGTAGGACAGAATTTTATAAGATTCTCAACTTGATCTATGTCCAATGCAGAAGAGTCCAAAGCCAGGATGGCATTCTAAAATCAAGAATGAAGCAGTGTCAAGATGTTGCATTGATAGTACTGTCATATCTGGTGAAAGCAAACTTTAAGTGAATCTATCAAGAATATTTTACAGTTTGCCACTTTATCTAATGAAATGACAAACGATGTTTTTGCAGCATCATAATTGTTAGCGTAAGAGGTTTGCTAGGGAGAAGTTTCTGATAATCAGCAGCTAATTAGACGATGTTAGCAAGAAGTGAAGACAGCATCATATTTACCATTTTAGATTAATCAAAACCAACCAGATGATTGGAATTTCACTTTTAAATAGATAGTTGAGCATATAAGTTCTCCATAGAGGTCTCTTAGATGGTCTGATAGCCGTACAGACATAACGAATATCATCTATTGCTCCCATGAACATCATGATATAGGTAAAAGGGATTCAGGTCTTGCTTAAGTATTGATTGCTTTCACTAGGGCGAAGATTCAGATATTGTTCATGCCTTCTCTATTTCTTGTCCTCATTCTTCCTGAGGACTGAAGGGTTATCAGAAAGCCCTTCTTATGATAAGCAGTTACACAAGCCACTTTCGCCTCATTTCTAACTTTTCCACAATCCACTCCAGGGGTGACTTCCTCATGTGAAACGGTTAAGATCACAAAAGCAAACTTTTCCTGGTACATCTTGACTCTAAGCAGGATAGGTTTTCCTTATTGGGATAAGGATGTTAATCAGGCCATTGAATTACCAGACTAGATTACTAACACTATCCAGAAAATATTTTCCTGAAATCAAAAGGGAAGCCAAGGGCATATTTCGAAGAAGCCCATAAAGTATAGACAATTTGAGCAGGCAAGGAAATAGCCCCTATTATTCAGCAAGCAAGATTTCACTCAAATAGTTCTGAGAAGTCATGGACATCAAACAGAAACAACTTAGAGGAGCTACAGCATTAATAATTAACTTACAAGAAGAAAACTAAAATATATATTATGTAAGAGCCAAATAAAAATGCAATATAAAGAACCAAGTCTCATAAACAGATACAGCATGATGAGCATAAAAGACGAAAGCATGTTCCTTTCATGAAGAGCATAGAGCTTAAACATTTGAATTTTACATCATATAAAAATAAACTCTTTTCCTCGCAGTGGCTGAAGAATGAATTCAATAGAGCAATCAAAACACTGCACTCTAAATTTGAGTCATCAGGACAACAATGAAGTTACTTACAATCATATCTGGCAGCGGAATCTTAATTTTTGTGAGCATAATTTCGCAATTATATGCTCTACGCAAGTCAACCTGACAGGAGGAAAATACCAAAATAGTACTGATAAGAAACCGATATACAATAAAGACATTTAAAGCACAGATCCAGCAGATCTAAAACAGAACAAAAAAAATGAAAATAAGAAAGACTTGAAACTTTTACTTGATTAACAAAAATGTCGCCGTAGATATTAACATATTTGTTACTTTGTATTCAAGTAAGAAAAAGGAAATGCAACTTCCCATTTTGCAGAAGTTTGACTTTATACAATTATATACCCCATTAGCATTAGCCTTTTTGTTTCTATTGGGCCCTCTTCAATTGTACAACACTAAATTCATCTGAATTTTGTGATATCAAGAAGATATAACATGAACACAATTCATGATACAATGATTGTTGCAGTGTAATGTTATTACATTAGAAGCAGGTATGAATAAACAAAGATATCATTAGATGATCGCTTAGCATTAAGTATTGAAATTCTATAAGGCACTTGGGTGTTTGGACATTGTAACTAATTTGGCCAAGTTAACAATGTCATTCATCCAAGTTATTGCAGCATACATGCCAGTCAGTTTGGAAGCTGCCATTAATCTTGTCATATTCATATGCGCAGACGCAATATATTAAGTTGTACACAACAAGATTCCACCTACTAAATTGAATGAAACAGACTACAGCTGCAGAAAACGGATTCCCAACTGGTACTAACATCTTGTTTTACAAAAATGACTTTCCATCTATCGAACCTTCCTCATTGTCATGATTTCTACTATGACAGAAATCTTGAATAATAAAATAATTTGTCATGACACTTCTCCTTTTTCCTTTGCAAATATAATGTTATCCATGAGGCATGAGCATTTAGAAAACCATGAAAAATCAGAAAGCAATGGTCACCTCACTTCAAGTTTATTAAGTAAAGTCCCTAGACACCTGCAGAAATTACTATAAATACGAAAAAGTATGCACGCTATATATTTTCACTTGCCAATTGCACTTTTTCTGGCTTGTTAATTTTAGAACCGCGTGGACCCCCACCCTTATTAGCACCATCTGAAGCAGACGCCACTGAGAATAGACTCTCAAGCTCTGATATATCAATTTCGGGTGCCCTGCCAAAAGATAATGATATTGTATCAGAACGTCACATAACTAAGGTATTGCTAAAAAAAACTTATGTAAAGAATATAGAACTACACTACATTTCATCTTATCAAATAATGTAAATGCAGAGAAAAGTCTTGGAAAGTCCAATGTATTGGATGAAAACTAGAGCTTTAAGATAAATTCCAATTTACCTACCTTGACTGACTTTCCTGCTTCTGAGAATCATCCCATAAACTCCCTTGCATAGCACGTGTGACTTTTACCCAATGTAAAGGTTTCAATGAAGTTTTTTTAGGAGGGATTGAAGAAACAGTAGAGCCTCGCCCTCTTGCTGTTGACATGGATCTTCCTCTTCCAAGAGGTGGAGGTGGTGGAGCACTGGAGCTCTTTCCAGCAGGAACTGGAGGTGGAGATGGTCCAGGACCATGACCAGAAGGTGGTGGGGGTGGAGCTGGTGCTGATCCACGGCCAGGAAATGGTGAAGGAAGAGGTGCTGATCCACGGCCCAAAGGTGGTGGAGGTGGAGGTGGAGCCGGTGCTGAACCACGACTTGGAGGAGGTGGAGGGGGAGGCGCTGATGAACCACATCCTGGTGGTGGTGGTGGAGGAGGAGGTGCTGATGAAACATGTCCTGGAGGTGGTGGAGGAGGAGGCGGTGCTGAACCACGACCTGGAGGAGGTGGGGGAGGAGGTTGTGGTAAAACACGACCTGGCGGTGGTGGAGGAGGCGGTGGTGCTGAACCATGACCTGGTGGTGGTGGAGGTGGTGGTGGAGGTGGTGGTGGAGGTGGTGGCGCTGAACCACGACCTGGTGGTGGTGGAGGAGGAGGAGGTGGTGCTGAACCACGGCTTAGATGTGGTGGAGGTGGAGCTGGCACTAAAGTATGATGTAGCGATGGCATAGGTGGAGGAGGGGGTGGGGGTGGTCTGATATGATTGACAGATGGTGGTGGTGGTGGTGGCGGCGGCGGCGGTGGTGGCGGCGGATGTGATGGGGCAGACAGAGGGGCCTTTGAAGAGATTAGAGTAGATGAAGCAGGAGGGCCGTTATTCTTGTTGGGTAATGGAGGAGGTGGAGGAGGTGGTGGAGGTGGAGGAAGTCTTGAAGTAAGAGGAGGAGGTGGTGGAGGTGGAGGAAGTCTTGAAGTAAGAGGAGGAGGTGGTGGAGGGGCTCCTTTACTAGAACTACTTAAGGCAGGGGGAGGGGGAGGGGGAGGAGGTGCTGGTGGAGGTACTTCACCAGAAATGATAGGAAGGGGAGGTGGTGGCGGAGGAGGAGGTACTTTTACGGAGATAATAGGAGGTGGAGGTGGAGGTGGAGGTGAAGGTGGAGGAGCTGGTGGTGATGGTTTGTTATCCGCATTAACTGGGGAAGCATTGGATAAAATTTCTGTACTTGGAAGTTCCATTTCATTTGAAGGGTCAGATAAAATAGTACCAACCTGTTTTCCAGTAGCACTTACAGTTACTTCATCTGGAGTAGAATCCAGGGAGGAATGATCATCCAGCAAATTTACTTCTGGTACACTGGCTTTCTCCAAGTCAAGAAAATCAAGACTATCAGCGACACTAGATGAATTATTTTCCTCCTCTGAATCAAGAGGTGAAGAATAACCACTCATTCTACTCCTCAACATTGACAAATCTTTGACATCATTCAACACAGATAATTGCTTAAGTAACCATAAAGTAGCATCATCACTGTTATCAACCCAATCTACATCAGTGAATAGTTCTTGCACCCTGGAGAAAGCTTCAATGGGCAGTCCGCCTTTCTCCTCACCATTTAACACAGCCGTGTGAGCTTTGGCCGGAGAGCAGCTCTCAACATCTCCAAATAGCACCTGCCCTTATGACAAATCACATTTTAGAAAAGAGATATCAGAATTATTGTACAACTGCATTGCTTATCGACATAGTCGAATCTTTTTTTCTTAAAAGAATAAATAATTACCTCAGTCCGGAAGCCTTTAGGAAATCGTGCCTTAGAGTCCCAAAGAATATCCAAATTCTCACAGTTGAGCATCAAAATGTTGGAGCGAATAAAAGCTGTATTGAACATTACACGAAACATCATAACTTCCCTTTCTGGATCCAAGTCTAAATGGACGCACTCCAACACCACATCTCCTTGCACCAAACATTGTATGTCAATCTTAATTACGTCACTGTCCTTCTGCATCAATATCACCAGCATTGCTCACTATTATATATGAAGTGCGGAAACTTGAATAAAAAGGCACAAGAAAGTAATGAGCTAAATTCTTACTTGGCAATAATGACGCACATGTCTGCCTTTCTTATGCATAGAATAAAGCATCTGGGTAGACAATCCATCCTTGCTTAGGAGATTTCTACCAAATATACGGATGATAGGTCTGCATCCTTTCTGATTATCGAACTTTGGAATTGAACGAAGAATAATACAGTCTAATGAAAGAGGTCGCTCAGGCGGAGGCCACTCTGGCGATATATTTCTTCTTGATACATACTGCAGGTATCGAAGCTGAGATGGAAATGGATTCAGCGGTGACAATAACTGCAACAGACCTCTTGGACCTTCTCGATAAACCATTTCAAGTGTCTTTCTCTCACCACTATGCAACTTCCTGAAAACAAGGAAACTAGCTAATACAAACGCAAGGAGTGGCCATCCCCCTCTTTCGCAGTGCAGTAAAACTACATTCTGACAATTCCCAAGAGAGAGCCAACTCTCGCTAATGCGAAGGAAATGGTGAATTAGAGATAGCGGCAATAAAGGGCACCCCTCGTACTGCCTTGGATAATCCATAACAGTGACATCATACTCACACAATATTTCTGCAAACTGGCTCCTCTTCTCACCTTCCCGGAAATTAAAAGCAAGAAACGAGGATTCTGGGAACTCCTCATGTAATTCAGTAATGATTTCATGCAAGTAGAGCTGGTATATTCCCTCGGGCAGTACTTCAGTAGAGAAACATGAATCAAAAACTGCATCAAATAGGTATACTTTAATAACTATGCATAAATGAACCCTTTGATATTTCATGGCATAAAATCTAAATCCATTTTCTACAAAGTTTTTGTGCTTCGAGTTACCATATACTCTATCAGAAAGTTCCAGCAAGCCATCCGGAGGCCTCTTGTAAAAGAATCTACTCAGCAATGACATGTTGTCAATATAAATCAATGTTAAGTGCACATCAAATAAAATCTACACCTGAAAAAATGAACAGAAAATTAAATTGAGCACCAACATCTAAGGTGATATTCCTTCAAATTTCACAGAACAATAACACCAGATTCAATTAAATGATGTCAGCAATCCTTCTAAACATAAATTAGCTAATTATAACAAAAATGACCATAAAGAGTTTGACACCAAAGACAAGAAACAATGTTTGTTTAAGTTTTTGAAATTCATTTTCATCATCGTATATCACAAAATTCATGAGAAAACAACAGTACAAACGGTTCTCGTTCAAATTCATAATTTCTCAACTTCACTTTTTCAATCCCCAATGTAACTACTATCAATCACAGCATCCATCATTTTACATAATCATCAGTCAATGTAACCAAAAAAAAAATCATTTAATCAACTAATATAACAATTGTCACTGCACAATGTCTTGTAAATCAAAGTAGTAAGTGTAAAGCTTCACATTCAAAGTAAAACAGAATAAACTATACAAAATAGTATACGATAATGAATTTGAATCCAATATAAGAATGAAAATTGAACTGAACGAACCGTAGAGAAAGCAGTTCAAATGCGAGCTGTAGAATACGAAATCGAGGTGAAACGTGTGTGTTAGCTTGAAGGTCGGCTATGGCGTTTCAGTTCTCAATTCAGATTTTGAACTCTCAATTGAATAAGGGGGAATTTTTAGTTTAATTTTCATAGAAGAGGGGAAAGCTTTTTCAAATTGCGTTAATTTGAAACTGCGCTTGCGAAGTTGTACCTGACGTTCCAAGGCTGATACCTAATTAGTGTGAGCTTCTGTAGTTCTGTTTGGGATTACATTTATCTTATGAACCTTTGACATATTTTGATTTTGACCCTAAAAGAAATAGGTAGTTTTATTAATGGAGTTAATCTTTTAATTTTTAACAGAAATTTCATTGAGACTAAATGTGAAAGACTAAGGACATGATTGGTATGAATGAATGTAATTATGTGGGAATGGAATGGTATAAGGAATGGAATGGAGATGGGAATGGAATGATATTGATTTCATAAATCCTATGATTGGTATAGTGCAGGAATGAGAAAGGAATGAATTCGAGATATGAGATTTTTTTTAATTCTGTATATTCGTATATTTGAGTTATTTATTAAACTCGAATACAAATTTGAATTCAATCTAATTCTATGAAATTTAAATGATTTGAGACTTCGAACTTTTTATTTAAAGAAAAATAACACGGAACATGATGAAAAAATGGAAAAAATTAAATGAAAAATGGGAAAAATATAGTTATTATATAATGATTGAAAGAGTTATATATGTAATATTGTCTATATAATAATTCACATTTTCTAATACTTTTTATTGATGAACTAGTTTAAGGATAAGATATTATTTGTTAAACTCAATATTATTTTATATTTTTTTCAATTCATTTTTGTATTTTTTTCCTATTTTTGTTACATTTGAAATTATATTTATTATAATTAAGTAATTCTTATTGACGAAAATATTTCGACTTACTACGTACGAAAAATAATATGTATTTTTTAGTTATTTCAATGCATTTAAATAATTTTTTAAAATTTTTAATAATTTATATTATTTTTAAATTGTGATTATTAATCATAAGTCCAATATATATATATATATATTGCATTCATCAAATTTTCAAAACTTTTATATTGGTGTGAAGAAAATAATATCATAAGAAAAAAAAATGATTGATTCCTGATAGGCAATGAATAGCCAAACCCAAGGGGTATGGAAGGAATCATTATTCCCATACTTTTGGGAATATAGATTTCAATAGGAATGAGCATTCCCAACAAAAAAACATACCAATCATTAGAATAGGAATGAACATATGAATGCCCATTCCATTCTCACCTCATTCCAGTATACCAATCACGTCCTAATTGTGAGAAAAGTCATTGAAAATGGAACTAAAATTAAAATTTAGGCAAAATCGTGACAAAAATGCATGATTCCTCGTGGTTGTATTTAAGAAAGTATGTGGATCAAAATTATAATGATATCTATTGTATATTAGCTATTATATATATATATATATATTATAACAAAGAGGTGCGGGATTAAATCTGCTATCTATTTCTTTTGTCATAATTTTGAATTTTTTGAGTTGTCAAAAAAAAATTATTGGTTGATTTGATTGATTGTATAATTTGAATTTTTAAATTTTAAATTTACTCCTAAATTTCCTTATTTCAAACTTCAATCAAGGTAATTAACAATAAATGTAATTTCTTAATTTCGAAAATCTTTGTTTGATAATTTATATATTAACAATAAATTTCCTTATTTATTTGGTAAGTATAGTTGTATCTTCCTCTTTCAAAACTAAAGGATTGCTTTTATGTTTCTGAAACCTAAAAAGGATGTGCACATAAAGAATTACATGGAGAAGACAATGACATTTGAATGGTGCGGCACTGGTCCATTATGGTGAATGGAAATTGTATCTAATCTTCAATGAAATTGTCTTTTAAAAATGAGTAGCAAATTATTTTATTATTCTACAGTTCATATATTTAACAAATCAAATAAATACGAATTTAAATTTTATTTGAACTTTGTGATTATTTTATAGTAACATTACATAATTTTTCAATATGTATCAATTACTTTTAATGAATTACAATGTTCATTTTTTTTAAATTGATGAGAGGAAGAATTCCTCTATTTTAGTTGAATTTTTATATTATCAACATTTTTATGATACTTTTAGTCATTATAAATTATTATCAAATCTGTTCAATTTATAATCTTTCCAAAAGTTTTTTTCATTTAGTTAGTTTTCTTTCATTTTTCTATTATAAATTAATATTTTCTATTATGTAAAACACGGGTTTGCATGTGGAGACTGGAGTATAACGTATTTATTTATACTTTTCTAACTTATACATATTATTTTTAGTTAGTTTTTTTTTCATATTTCTTTTCTAATTTTTTTTTTGGAGTTTTGCAGAAATTAATATGATTGAATATTTTTTATATTCATTAAGTGACTGACATGACTATTTTCTATAATAATAATCTTGATATTATAGAATTTGTTAGCGTTCATAATTTTAAACTGTCATTTGATATTTTGATTGTTGTTATTATTGCCTTACTTTGAAGAATTTGTGTTGATATATATTTTGGCATATATATATATATATATCAACGATCTTTTTTCTAACATATACATAAATTTCATATTTGTTTTTTATTTTTTCTTGAGTTAGAGGGCATTTGGCTAAGCTTATAAGCTCTTTTAAACATCTTATAAGATGTTTGAGAGCTTATAAGCTCTACAAAAGTGTTTGGATAATTTTTTTAAATAAGATCTTATAAGACCAAAAATAAGATGTTTGGGTCTTATAAGCAAATAAGAAATAAGTTAGCCAACCCTAACTTATTTCAAAATTTTAGATTCGGGATGTTGTTTATATTCTTAAAAGACATAACAACCTTAGTTAATTTTTTTCCTTTCTAACAATATCATTCTTCGATTTTTTTTTTTTTTTTATTGTTGCACAAATTCTCTCTTATAATATTTGAAAACATCTTATAAGTTCAATGGATTTATTTTATCCAAACACTTGAGAGCTTATTTTTTAAATAAGACCAAACATCTTATAAGCTCTTAAAACATCTTATAAGTTGTAAGAACTTATAAGATGTTTTAAATAAGCTTAGCCAAACACCCTCTTAATTTGAAGGGTTATGGGTTTGTTTTAAGGTAATATTCCTTTTATTGAATTTTATTATTTTTTATATAGAAAATATTGTATTTTAATCAATTAGTGATAATTCATCTTTTGATTTTTCTGAGTTCATCTATTTAGTACATAATGTAGTCATTGAGTTTGATATATATTATCGACATTTTTGTGATATTTTTTGCCATTATAAATTACTTTGTTTCTTCCCTATATTTTGGAACTATCAGATTTGTTCAATTTATAAGCATTCCAAATTTTTATTTTTTTTCATTTAGTTAGTTTTCTTTCAATTTTCTATTATAAATTATATATTTCTATTATGTCAAACACGGGTTTGCATGTGGAGTATAACGTATTTATTTATATTTTTCTATCTTATATAGATTATTTTTAGATAGTGTATTTTTTTATATTTCTTTTTAACCTTTTTTTAGTTTTGCAGAAATTAATATGATTGAATATTTTTTATTCATTAAGTGAGTGACGTGACTATATATTTTAACAATTAATAATTAATAATAATCATGATACTATAGGATTTGTTTCGCGTTCACAATTTTAAACTGTCATTTGACTTTCTTATTATCGTTATTATTGCTTTACTTTGAAAAATTTGTGTTGACATATATCTTTAATATGAATACACAGACGATCTTTTTTCTAAATTACATAAATCTCATATTTGTTTTTCATTTTTCTTAAATTATACATGCGTTTGCCTTTAAGATTATATCTCTTTATTGAATTTTGTTATTTTTCTTATAGAAAATATTGTTTTGATCAATTAGTGATAATTCATCTATTGATTCTTTTGAATTCATCTATTTAGTACATAATGTAGTCGTTTAGTTTGATATATATTTTTTTCGAAATTGACATGAGTTTAAAATTTAGAATGGAGAACATATTTTTTTATTTATTGATCCCGTGCATAGCACAAGATGAATGCTAGTTAACTTATATACAAAAGAAATTAGTCACTATAATTTTGGTGAAATTCAAGACATAAATTATGTTATTTTAGGATATATATTTTAAATGACGTATTTGATATTCTCATTTTCTAATTAACGATACATACTTATAAGACAAAGCTAAATTTATTTAGGCTCTATTCTTTGTGTATGGAGAAAGATTAAAATGATTTAATTCGAGTCAATGCATACATAAATGTAGGGATTATCTTCTTCCTTTTTGATGTATTGACCGTTCATATTTTATTAAAATGCATAGTTATACATGTTCTTAACAAACAAACAAAAAACGGCTATGATAGTAGACTTATTGTTCGATTTTGCATGGGTTGAATAACTTGTGTTTATCTAAGGATCGGGATTTTGAGCATTTACTAGTCATGATTGTTTGGCAAGCTACATTGTTACGAACAATCTGGGTTCATTAGAAATGGTCTAGAATGTGGCAACAAAAATACCCCCTCGTCCAATGAAGTTGAAGTCGGTTTGTTATAGAACTTTTCGGGTGTGTTTGGATCGAGTCATTTGGATTTGGGGAGGGGATTTGGAGGAAGGATTTGAAATGACACCTAAAATAGACTCATTTTATATTGGATTATACGTCTATCACATCACATATTATCCTAAAACTCAAAATCCAAGAACAAAATGATGCATGCAATTGAACTGTAGAATTCAGACATAAAAACATCAAAAGCATGATTATTACAGCAAGGTTCTTAGTACAGCATTAAATTTTTCAAGCAAATAACAGAAACACCAGATTTATTTCAGAACCGGAAATTAACACGAAACACCAGCTTCTTCGAGCATCTGCTTCACCTTGGTGATATAATCGCCCATCGAATCCTCCTTCGATTTTCCTTCATTAGCCTTCCAAGCATCCCACTTTGCCCTGTCTTTCTGGTAAAATACACCAGGACGGCCTGCAAATCTCATTCAGATTTATGGAGCACAAAATGACTGCAATGCAAATCATGAACTGTACAGAGACTTACTCGTATTCACATCTCCACAAGTGGCTTGCTTGAATAGTCCGTATATAATAAGCAGGTCCTCGTTAGTAGCCTTAGGCAAGGTCCTGGCTTTCTCCGCATACTCCTCAAATTCCTCCTAAACAAATGTACATATATATTTTCACTCATTCTGTGACATGATCTAAGATTTAACTTGTATACGCTATACCAAAACTAGGATTATTGTTGGAAGCATCTTACAAGTTATTACATCAAATTGTTTTACAAGATTAAATATCGAATCACATTATTTGAAGTGATTGAGAAAACGTTTTTTTTAATTGTACAAGACTCGCTAAGATCATGATCGTTTCATTTTCTTTACTTTTTAGTTAAGAAAAGATTACCTACAAACACAGCTCTCACTTTATGATCTGTTACAAACGGTCCCTAACTTATATAATCGAATTCTAGATAACAGAAGCTTTAATGGACTTCAGACTCTTCTTACAGAGTTCTACATATTCACAAAAAGAGCATTGATAGGTACTCGTTAATCGGATCCAAGGAATAAACAGATAAATGTTCAATTAAGTCAAAAATCCCAAATAACTGTTAAAAAAAACCCTAATTTAACAGCACTTCTAACATTGAAATCCATAAAATGACACAAGAGACACCCAGAACACCAAATCTAACACCGATCTTCAATTCCACTAATTGAATTCAATGAAAAGAAGATCACCCATATCTTTACGCAATTGGATACAAACGAAATAATCATTTCAGCAAAAAAAAAAAAAAAAAAAAAGGAACAGATTTCTGCAGAAAAACACATGATATAATTATATATTATATCTAATTATCATACCTTCAAACCCATCTTTCGATTCGGATTTTGCTCTTTTGTCACTGAGAAAGGCGATATGCTTTGCTGTGAACTGACGCACAATAAGTGTGGGGTTGAGTTTATATACTAATACAGGTGACGGAGTTTTCAATGTTGTCTAATTATTGAATTTTTATGTATAGGTGGAGTGTAGGTCCCCATGCTATAAGTCTGATATTAGTTGGGGATGAATCTAGATTTTCACTTTATTGTGTTTAGGTGCCTGAATTGTCAAACTTACTCAAAAGGGTCCGTAAAATTGACTTTTTTCATGGTTTATCCTAATTTGAGACAATGTTTTTAAAATTGGATCGTGATCGAACCGAACAATCTATTGAATTATTGGTTCATTGATTCGACCGGTCGGACCGATATTAAAATATTGGTCTACCCAAGTTATACATATATATATATATACTATTATACACATAAACAAATAATATATATATTTAATTTATAAATAAAATTAATTGGAGCCATTTTTTAAAAGAATTAATTTGAGTCAATTAATTTAAACAAAATAGTGTAGTGAAATAATATAATAATATTAAATATATTAATCACAAATATACATATAAAATATTTATCATTTTTAAACTCAAAAATTTTATGAGGCCTATATCTCCAAAAAAAAAAAAAGTATTTTATTTTCAACTTTATATACAAATGAATATAATTAAATAGTAAAATAAAATTTTAATATTTTTACAAAACGTAATGTATAGAAAGTTAATATAACATATAATGTTATAATCATGAATAAAAAACCGATTGACAGTACAATGGTTCAACCATCCGATTTGGACCGGTTCAATTGAGTCATGATCGAGTCATGTTGGGTCAATTACCAATCAGATTCAATACATAATTGGACTGGTCTAGAGACCGGTTCGCGGTTAAATTGGCCGGACCGGTTATGAAAACATAGCTTTAAGACTATTTTAGTATGTTTTATAATTTAAAAATTTTATACGATAAAATGAATAGTTCAATTATCTTACCCTAGATTTTAAGATCATAAAACTCATATAACATTATTTTTATTGAATTACGAGAATACATCTAGAACCCGTCAGTTATCTATAATGGATTTCTTTTATTTATCTTTTTCTAAAAAAAAGAGTAACCTTGGTTAACAACAATTGGTGCAATGAAGTTTCATTTTAACTAGGTTCAATATTACAAATCCCATGCATAAAATAGGCCAGCTCTACATTTATTTGATTTATGAATTAAATATAAACTTTAAGCCAGACTGGTATATGTACAATAATTAATATCAAGTAGCTTGACATAATGTGGCACATGCTATGTAATTATAGGAGTAACAATGATAAAATAAAATAATTGAAATACAGATAATGCACGTAACATGCCATATGGACATGTGAGGATGTGTTTTAGAAGCAAAATAAAAGTTAATTTATAATTAAATGCAAAATTGTAATCTCTTAAAATAAAACAAGTATTAAAGCCCAGTCTGCTATTGGGCCATCAACCTGCCAGCCCATGATCGAATATTCAAAGTCCAGATTAGAGTCTGTTGTGAAGCCCAAGTGCGGAAGGACTGATACTGCAAAGTTATAAACACGGAGGGATCTTTTAGCAATTTATGTATTAGGGTTCACATTTAAAAGGCTGAAAATTAGGGTTTGTTGTCATTATTCATTATTCAGTCTTTCTCTCCTCTTAGAGCAGCCGCCAACATAAGCTTTCTCTCCAAGCTTTTACTTGTAAATTCAAATATTCTGTACATTCAATCTTCTTAATTCAAAGCTTTTCTTTTTGTTCCATTATCACCTCTTTTAACATGGCATCAAGAGCCTGTTCTTGAAGGTCTTTTTGTTCTTGTTACACATCCCCTCTGTACAAACTTATCCGACATCTCGCCGGAAAACCCTTTGTCTCTTCGGTTGTAGCAACTTCTGTTCGCTGTTGGTTGGTGCGGTGAACGTATAACCGCATTTGTGAAGGGTGCGCATGCATATGTGCTGAGCTAGTGTACGCCTGTGTTTTCTAAGGGTGAATCGGTAGCTGGCTTTGTCCGATCTGTAGTTTTTTCGTCCGATCTGTGGTTTTTGTGCCTTGTAAAAGGTAGATCGGAAGGTTTAGTAACCAAATCCGGGAGTTTCTGGTTGTTTTTTTCCGATCTGTTTTTTTCGTGCCTTGAAAAAGGTTTAGTAACCAGATCTGGTAGTTCTTGGTTGGGTTTCTAACGGATCTCGTTCAGATCACGCCACTACTGTACATGCCCTTGGTAGTTGTATACTGTTTCAGACGTAGCTCCACCAGTACACGCATCCTTCGGTGGTTTCTTGGTTCGATCCACCGATTTCTGTATCGTTCCTTTATTTCATGCCTTTACTCATATTTCTGTTCTGGCTTACATTGTGTAACATGAACCTTTCTTCTCTTTACAGGTTCTGGGAAGATCATCATTAACCGTGTTCCGCTGCTATCTGTTATTGGCTACATTTTCTGTATTTTGTGTGAAAATACAGTGGTTTGCTAGCCTTCTTGGTTCCTTTTTTCATCTACTATTGATCTGTTGATCGTGGCTTAGTCTATGGTTTTTTGAGGAATCTGTCTATTTCTCTTTGGGCTGGTGCTTTGTTTAAGATACTGTGCTATCTGTTTTTTCTGTGTTGCTCCTGTGTGATCTTGTCCTTGTGCATGCTGTTAACTGGTTTCTTGTGATTATCCATCTGTTATTTGTTCTTGTGTGTTTCTTTGTCAACACTGAGATGGCTGATATCACTATTCCTGCTGCACCTCCTAGTACCACATGCGTAGCTAACCTTGATATGAATGACCCTCTGCATTTACATGCATCTGAATATACAAATATGTCCATCATATCATATGTCTTAACTGGTTGTGATAATTACTCTATTTGGAGTAGAGCCATGACTATTGCCCTAACGGGTAAAAATAAACTTGGTTTTGTTTTAGGCACAGTACCCTATCCCACTGACCCTATCCTTAAGAATCAGTGGGACAGGTGCAACGCCGTTGTTCTGTCATGGCTCTTAAATTCTGTTAGCAAAGAATTATATGCTGGCCTTGTGTTTGCTAATACTGCATCTGAAGTATGGTCTCAATTGAGTTGTACTTATAATAAAATAGATGGATCTAGGATTTTCTCTATATATCAAGAGATTTCCCAGATCCGTCAAGGTTCTGATTCGGTTTCTGTTTACTATAGCAAACTTAAAATGCTTTGGGATGAATATGCTGCCCTTATTGATATTCCCCCTTGTACATGCTCTGCTTCTGTGAATACGAAAAAACATGCTCAAAATATGAAACTTATGCAATTTCTTATGGGGTTACATGAACGTTTCTTTGCTGTTCGTAGCAATATTATACTTCGTGATCCCCTCCCTGATGTTATGAGTGCGTTTAATATTGTTTCACAAGAAGAATCGCATAGATCCATTTCTGTTAATACCAATACTATTAAACATGCATCGGCATTCACATCTCAAGTCAATGAGTTGTCCAGTAATAAAAACCCTTCTAGATTATGTGATCATTGCGGTAAAACTGGTCACACTGTTGATAGATGTTTTCAAATCATTGGGTTTCCAAAAAATTTGAAAAAGAAAAAACAGGGTCAAAACCAACAGTCTAATAAGGCTTCAAATGCTGCTACTGTTGATAAGGATGACTGTATCAAAACAGAATCCTCTAGCATTGCCTTTACTGCTGAACAACGTGACCAACTTTTGAAATTATTAAGCAGTCAAAGAGAATCGGATGATATCAAAGTCTCAATGGCAGGTATATCATCCAATTCCTCTTCTGTCCAGCTATCTTCTACTGGTTGGATTATCGATTCTGGAGCGACTGATCATATGGTGTCTTCGTTATGTTCCTTATCCTCTGTTAGAACTGTTGACAGTAACATGAATATCAATTTACCAAATGGAACTGTTGCGAAGATCACTCATATTGGAAATCTAGAACTGCTCCCAGATATCACTCTTCGTGATGTCTTGGTTGTTCCAGATTTCCATTATAATTTACTCTCAGTCTCCAAACTTATAAAAGATTGCAACTGTCACGTTACTTTTTCTCAAGACTGCTGCATTTTTCAGGCCCCTCAAAGTGGAAAACTTCTGAGGATTGGTAAACAAGAGGGTGGTCTTTACTTTTTTCACCATTCCACGGATTCTAGTAAGAATCTCTTTAGTGGCTCTTGTCATTTATGGCACAATCGCTTAGGGCATCCATCTGATACTGTTTTAAATGTTTTAAAACCCATTATTAAATTAGATGGTTTTATTAATACTATGCCTTGCGATACTTGTCACCATGCTAAACAAACTCGTGAACCTTTCCCTTTGAGTAAGCATACTTGTAAATCTGTTTTTGACCTTATACATCTTGATCTTTGGGGTCCCTACATGGTAGAAAGTCATGATGGTTATCGTTTTTTTCTTACGATTGTCGATGATTACTCTCGTGCTACTTGGGTGTACATGCTTAAACACAAATCTGATACTGTTGCTGTTCTGAAATTGTTCTTTGCCTTAGTTAAAAATCAGTTTTCTAAAAATATCAAATGTATTCAATCTGATAATGGAACTGAGTTTACGAATAATGAGTTGCACTCTTTCTTTACTACTTTGGGTGTTAAACACCAGTTTACTTGTGTAGAAACCCCTCAGCAAAATGGGGTTGTTGAACGTAAACACCGTCATTTATTAAATGTTGCACGTTCACTTCTGTTTCAAAGTAATTGTCCCATTGAATTCTGGTCGGAATGTGTACTTACTGCTGCTTTTCTGATTAATAGGACCCCCAGTTCTGTTTTAAAAGGCAAGACCCCATTTGAAGTTATATTTGGTTTTTTGCCAAACTTCGATATCTTGCGTACTTTTGGGTGCCTTTGTTATGCTTCATCTTTTTCCAATAGGGATAAGTTTGCTCCCCGTTCTACGAAATGCATGTTCATAGGCTATTGTGAAGATCGCAAAGCATATAAGTTACTTGATCTTGAACACTATTCGATTCTTATATCTCGTGATGTAAAATTTTTGGAGACCATTTTCCCTTTCCAAGCTAACAAGTCTGATTTTTCAGGTCGGAACAAGTTTTTTGAAGGGAGAGGGCAGGAGGGTCACACTTTATCCGGTATGGTTGTCGATGATGACATGGCTGAGTCTAGAGGTAGTATAGACAGCCGAACTTCGGGAAATATCCCGGGTGAGGACGCTGTCCGTACACTTCCGGATATATTAGGGCTCCCCGACACCGTTAGCCGAACTGGGGATATTTTTCCCGGTCATGAAGCTACTATTTTTTCTTCTACGGACTTGTCGGGTACCCCTAATATCTGCCCGAGGACTGAGACTCCACCATTACAACCCCCTCCTCCCTCCTCCGAAACTGTTGAATCACAGCAGTCTGTTGATGTGCATAATGGATCTGAATCAAATAAAATTGTTCGTAAATCTTCTCGGGTTCATAAACTGCCCACTCATTTACAGGATTATGATGTTTCTTATTCTAGCTCTTGTTGTCTATATCCTTTAGATCAGTGTATTAGCTACAATAATGTTAGTTCTGTTCACAAAGGTTTTTTATCTACTCTTGATAAAATTAAAGAACCTGAGCATTTTAATGAGGCCATAAAAGATAAAAATTGGAAACAAGCCATGGATAGTGAGATGGCTGCTCTTGAACATAACAACACATGGACTCTTACCAACTTGCCCCCTGGTCGAAAACCAATAGGGTGCAAGTGGGTATATAAAGTCAAATATTTGTCAAATGGTTCTGTCGAACGTTATAAAGCACGCTTAGTTGCAAAAGGATATAGCCAACGGGAGGGTGTTGATTATTTTGAAACTTTTTCCCCGGTTGTCAAAATGGTAACTGTTAGATCACTTTTATCTTTAGCTGTGGTTCGTGATTGGCCTATATTTCATTTAGACGTTAGTAATGCCTTTCTAAATGGGGATTTGAATGAGGAAGTATATATGACACAGCCTCAAGGCTACTATAGTCTAGGTGATACTAGAGTTTGTAAGTTACGCAAATCTTTATATGGTCTAAAACAGGCCCCTCGACAATGGAACGAAAAGTTCACTTTATGCCTAGAAACTATTGGGTTCAAGCAAAGTCTTCACGATTACTCATTGTTCATTAAGAATCTTAATTCTGTCTTTCTTGTGCTTTTGATCTATGTTGATGATATTGTATTGACTGGGAACTCGTTTGAGCATATTGATAGAGTAAAAAAATTCTTGGACACTCAATTTCATGTAAAAAATTTAGGAGAATTAAAGTATTTTTTAGGCATAGAGTTTGCTAGGTCTTCTCGTGGCATGTTTTTGAATCAAAGAAAATATACTCTAGATTTACTTGCTGATTTTGGGAAATTAGGTGCCAAACCTTCGTTAGTTCCAATGGAACAAAACTTAAAATTAACCATTGAACAAGATAAGGATGACTGTCTGTTGCCTGATATTACTTTTTATCAAAAGCTGATTGGTAAATTGATTTATCTAACCAATTGCAGACCTGATATAGCCTTTTCTGTTCACATTTTAAGTCAATTTATGCACCAACCAAAAGAATCACATCTAAAAACTGCCTTACGAGTTCTCCAATATTTGAAATCTTCTCCTGGTAGGGGACTGTTTTTTCCAAAGGATTCATCCTTAAAATTAAAAGCTTTCTGTGATTCTGATTGGGCCTCGTGCTCTATGTCCCGAAAGTCTGTCACTGGGTTTTGTATCTTTTTTGGAAATGCTTTGTTATCCTGGAAAAGTAAAAAACAGACTACTGTTTCAAAATCTTCAGCCGAAGCTGAATATAGAGCAATGGCTCAAACCTGTCATGAAATTATGTGGATATTGGGTATTTTTAAAGATCTGGGAATTGAAAAATTAACACCAGTCGAACTCCTGTGTGACAATCAAGCTGCTATACATATCTCGTCTAATCCAATATTTCACGAAAGAACCAAACATATCGAGATAGATTGTCACATAGTTCGAAATTATGTAAAAAATAAAACTATTAATACCTCTTTTATACGTACAGGGGAGCAGGTCGCAGATATTTTTACAAAGGCCCTTGGACGTGTCAAACATGAGGAATTAGTTAAAGCTCTCGGGATGCTTGATATTCTCTCTCCCACTGTCAGCTTGTGGGAGGGTATTAAAGCCCAGTCTGCTATTGGGCCATCAACCTGCCAGCCCATGATCGAATATTCAAAGTCCAGATTAGAGTCTGTTGTGAAGCCCAAGTGCGGAAGGACTGATACTGCAAAGTTATAAACACGGAGGGATCTTTTAGCAATTTATGTATTAGGGTTCACATTTAAAAGGCTGAAAATTAGGGTTTGTTGTCATTATTCATTATTCAGTCTTTCTCTCCTCTTAGAGCAGCCGCCAACATAAGCTTTCTCTCCAAGCTTTTACTTGTAAATTCAAATATTCTGTACATTCAATCTTCTTAATTCAAAGCTTTTCTTTTTGTTCCATTATCACCTCTTTTAACAACAAGTATAAGATTTATTTGTAATTAAATGATTTATGTGTGATAGAGCGAAATTTAACTATATTTTTCTTGATTCAACACTATATATTTAATAATTATAGAATTTCACGTACATTGATGATACACATTACACACATCTCTAAATTATAAACTGGGACATAAAAATTAATTAAATAAGAAATATATATAGCACATATCAATCTATTTTTCATAACAATGACTAGGAGTGTTCACGAATCGAGGCGACTCACGAGCTCGGCGAGCCGACTCGAAAAAAGCTCGATTCGAGCTCGAAAAGATTCGAGCTCGAGCCTATCGAGCCGAGCTTTTCAATCGAACCGAGGTCGAGCCCAAAAATGCCTATTCGCCAGCTCGCGGAAATAAAAAAATAATTTTTAATTAATATATATATATAAAATAAATATTTATTCATATATTTTTATATAATATGATATCTTATAATAATATATGTATAAATAATAATATTATTGACATTAATTATGACTAGATTTAATAATATATGACTAAATATAAAATTAATAATATATTTTTACAAAAAAAAATTATAAAAAAATTATTTTTTTTTAAAAAAAATTTATTTTATTTAAAATAAATTATTTTTTGAGCTCGAGCTCGACTCGACTCGACTCGAGCTCGAGCTCGAATTTTTGGCCCAGCTCGGCTTGAGCTCAACTCGTAAACACCCCTAACAATGACATTTAATTTTACCCATCACTTTATATCATAAAGTTGGGGTTTTATAGATTTCGTCCCTAAACAATATTCCAATCGCAGAATTAGTCCCTAATGTTACAACATCGGCACATTAGGTCCCTCAACTTACGAATTCCGAACAAATTAAATGTAGTCTCTACCATTAAACTCTCGTTAAATAACTAACGAAATGCATTTTTCCATGGGAAAATTACACTTTTAGCTTCGAAGATTGTAACTTAAGGTTACTCTTGTCATATTTTCGCAAAATGGCATCAAAGCTATAGGTTTAATTGACGAAATAATTATTTATTATTGCATATTGTTATTTTACTCTCTAACATAGGAGATTTAAATAAAAATTTAACATTACGAAAAAGAGAGAGAATTTTGTCTAAAATGGATAGGAATCCAAACTGATTCCTCTGAGATCTCCCAAAATCTTAGAGAAATTCCAAAGACGGTTCAAGATTATGGTCATAGGTTAATCCATATACCTATGAAATAGAACAATAGAACTAAAAAATGGATGAAATATATTAAGTTACCATAATATCCATAACCAAATATTTTAAATAATAATGGAAAACTAACCAATTGTCTTTTAATGTCCATTATGTCATATACTATGTGAATGCATAAAAATAATTAAACAGTGAAATATTGTTGAAATTTTCTCTCTTTTTAGGATAATGTTAAGAATGTCATCAAACATAACTCATAAAGTGACAACAAGAAATAAAAATTTATAATTAATAAGCTTGTATTATGTGACAATACATATACATTAAAAATAGTAATATTAGAATTATTTTATAAGAGTTATTATTTGAGAATTAGTTTATTTTAAAGTAGTAACTGAAAATCATGATATGAAAATTAATTTTCTTTTCGTCATTTAAAAATTAAGTAATTATTCGATTCTACTTAGATATAATCATAGAATTATAAACATATATTATTAGTATTAACTTACATTTAACTATTTCATGCATCACACGTTTTACGTGCAACGCACACAATTTGCTAGTGAAACTAAATGTATGTATGTATTTCACGCGTTAACTTCTTTTTTTTTCTTATATTTAATAAAATTTAATTTCATTCAACTTATTTTATTAATTCTTTTCGTATACACATCAAATATTTCTTTCGAGTAGTGTATATATATAGATGGGCCATTGGGTAACAGGAACGTGTATTTTCCGATTATGCTTTGGGTGGCTGGAAATATTGGGCCATATTATTAGTTGGTCTACAAATGAATTCTATGTTCTAAAGCAATTAATTTTCACAGGTATAGTTAGAGTGTAAATGAAAATTATCGAGCTAAATAATTAATTGTCAATCTTATTTGAATATTTATTAAAGTAAATTATTATATATATATGAATTAATTGATTGTTGAATGAACCAATTTTAAAGGTCTTCTAATAGTGTGGAGTCATTTCAAATTGAATTAACTTCCGCTGATTTTATTTAGGATCAAGTGAGCACGTAATTAAAATTCATATGAAACAAAAAATAACGATCAATTTCGGTTTGTACATTAATGAAATTTAATAATTAACTTTGTATGAAATATCAAATAACTTTATTTTATATAGAGATGTTAATATAGAACCACATACGCAACGCTTTAACTGGCTCATATAACATATGTAAAATAAATGAAAAAGAAAAGTCCCAACTAACAATGTCGTTGAAGTTGTAATAAATTGGCTTAAACAAGAAGTTAAAGACCTATATTTTTGAAATAGTATTTGATTACATGTTCAGCTATAAATATAAAATATTTCTTTCAACATGAACTATATATATGGGGCAATCTCAGTCACAACTAAATTTTGTAACCTTAATCATGAGTTGGATTTTTCTTTAAAAAATATATAATTGGACATATATGCTATGAGTCTATCTGTTATTGTTATAGGAATAGGCTGGTTCAACTTTATTGAGTGGTTTAAAAACTATTACACAATATCGATGATTACTCAGTGCACGTTCTAAAGATAACGACGATGAATTTCTTGTCATCTAAAAAAACATTAACCATATATATTTAATGTTAAATATATTATAGAATGCAAAATTGGAAAATCATCATGAAAAGAAATAATCAAATAAGCTGATATTATTTGTAAAATATGGCATCGATTGACTTTTGGAAAGAATGTCGGTTATAATCGTTACACTCAATTCAATATTATCGGCAGATATGTTCATAAAGACTTTCTCACTAAATCTTGACCTGCTCAAGAGTCAAGATTTGTTTGCTTTTCCTCGGATTCAACATTTTGAAGTGATTATTAAAACTCCACTTGAACAAAGTGATAATAATTTGGGGATTTCTAACTAAAATTGATTAGATAATTGAGTTTTGTGGCCTTAGTTACAAGTTTAATTCTCGTTAAAAGAATGTATATTTGACTTTCTTTGGTGTAAGTCTGTTAGCTATGACAAGCTGCGTTTATTTCACCACTAGAAAATGAAGCAAACGCGACGGGCGAAACGCCCGTCGCCATTTTTTTAAAGTTTTGCGACGGTATGGCGTCGGTATGGCGACGGTACAATAAATAATTAATTTAAAATTTTATTTTTAAATCATTTCATAAACTTACCGACGCCATACCGACGCAATTTTTATTTTTAAAATAAATTAAATATTATTATTAATATATTTTAGGATAAAATATAAATATATATTATTGGTTATTTTATACCGTCGCTATACCGACGCTAATTACTATTTAATTTTTAAAAGTTTTTTATTATTAAGAATTCTAGAAAATATATTTAAACGTTTGCGTCGGTATGGCGACGGTACAATAAATAATTAATTTAAAATTTTATTTTTAAATTATTTCATAAACTTACCGACGCCATACCGACGCTATTTTTATTTTTAAAATAAATTAAATATTATTATTAATATATTTTAGGATAAAATATAAATATATATTATTGGTTATTTTATACCGTCGCTATACCGACGCTAATTACTATTTAATTTTTAAAAGTTTTTTATTATTAAGAATTCTAGAAAATATATTTAAACGTTTGCGTCGGTATGGCGTCGGTACGATAAATAATTAATTTAAAATTTTATTTTTAAATCATTTCATAAACTTACCGACGCCATACCGACGCTATTTTTATTTTTAAAATAAATTAAATATTTTTATTAATATATTTTAGGATAAAATGTAAATATATATTATTGGTTATTTTATACCGACGCTATACCGATGCTAATTACTATTTAATTTTTAAAAGTCTTTTATTATTAAGAATTTTAGAAAATATATTTAAACGTTTGCGTCGTAGCCGACGGGTAGCATACAAAATGAAATTATCAAAGCTCCAACTGAATGATTAATTGATATACTATATCGTTGTCGTCAACATTTTCATAAATACACACATTTTTACACCATAAAGATTTACAACTATCAAATTGTCAATCGTAGCCGATAATTGAACTATAAATCGACACTCGATATATATGTTACATATATATCACGAGTCCGCAAAATAATACATAGTTCATAAATACTATATGCTTTGTAACGATTTCTCTAGTTAACTTAAACTAATAATCACTAACAAATTCTATTTATTCAACGTGGAACGATTAAATTCTAATTAAAGCATGTTTAACAATATGGCGATGGGTTAGCGACGGGATAGCATCGGAACTCCATTCTTTTCCAGTATTGCGAGGGGTGGGCGATGGTTTGGCGACGGAATTCATTTTATTTTCCAGATCTGCGTCGGTATTGCGACGGGATCGCGACGGTACCGACATTCTAAATTAGATAATAGCGTCGGTTTGGCGTCCGTGTGGCGACGGGTATTAAATTTTCGAAAATTTTCACACTCCCGCTAAATCTTATTAGGCGCTAAGTTCAATTTTTTCACAAACAGTGGCGACGGGATAGCGTCGGTTTGGCGTCCGTTTGGCGACGGGTGTTAAATTTTCGAAAATTTTCACACTCCCGCTAAATCTTATTTGGCGCTAAGTTCAATTTTTTCACAAATTTTCACTCCCACTAAATCTTATTTTCGAATTTTACAACTTGTTACTCTATATAAAGCCTCATATTCACAACTTCTTAACCTTAATCTTCAATCTCTTCTTCCATTTTTCATTACATATATCATCTAATATTTTTACTTTTATTTTGTTATATTTTGATTTTAATGTGCACTAATATCTTGTTGTTTTGTTTAATTATTTAGGACAATTAAAAAGGGTAATTATGAATCAATCCCTTACAATTCAATTCGGTTTATTAATTATTCATTATGATATGAATTCTATGTATTAATATTCTTACATTTTCTAATATGAATCCTAACATTTTTTATATTTCTTATAGGAAAAATTGTTAAATACAAATGAAGAGAAAAGAAAAGGTATGTATTACATTTTTTAATTCGTTTTTAAGGTTTAATGTTTATTATCAATTCCAATTTTTTTTATTCTTGATGTATTTTGATATATTCTTGATGTTTATGTTGAAATAGATAAATTATTAGTGTTTATGTTGTTGTTGATGTTGATATATTATTAATGTTTAATCTTTTAATGTTTATATATGTTGATATATTATTGATGAAATTTTGAAATTACAGCCGATTGCTCGATATATTGCAGCAATCTGGCTGTGTATTTTTTTACAAAATTTACCAGAAACGCGACGGGATTGCGACGGTCTTCAAATGTTTGGCTTCGGTGTCGCGACGGACTTCAATAAATCATAATAGGTTTCGCGTCGGGTTTGCGACGGGCTTCAAGAAATAATTATTATTATTTGGCGTCGGGTTGGCGACGGACTTCAAGAAATAATTATTATTTGGCGTCGGGTTTGCGACGGGAATCATAAATAAATTAAATTTGTTTTGCGTCGGAATGGCGACGGTATATAATAAAATATATACAATTATTAATTTAATATAAATATATTTTTAAAAATTTGGCGACGGAATTGCGTCGGTCAATACCCGGCCAAACCGGGTCAAGTGTTTAGGTACTTTGCGTCGGGATTGCGACGGGTTGTATTTTAGCGATGCCGAATTGGCGTCGGGTCGATACCGACGCGAACCCGTCGCAAAAGTGGACTTGGCGACGGTTTAGCGACGGTATCGGGCGTCGCGTTTGCCTTATTTTCTAGTAGTGTTTACTTTTGTGCGATTCACATGTTATTATATAAGAACGAGACTTACCCAGTGTAGACCATAAAAATAATAGATAAAAAGTTTTCCTTGTTATCCAAATATTCATAATAATTTTATAAACCATAAGTTGCACAAGTTGAGTTTAGTGAATGTATATATATATATATTGTATAAGTATATATATTATGTATGATTATATATCCACAAATATTTGTAAACTTATTATTAATGGAAGCAAAATCCATGTTGCACCAACAAATACTATGAAAATACACTAACACCAAGACATTTAAATCTTATTCATACGCAAGACCACACTCTGTGAAAGTCTTATTTTGTCAATTATGTTTAGATATTTAATATTGGTTGCACAAATATTCAATTACAATGGTTATATTTGGTTTTATTTTGGGCATGTTTTGTCCTACAATTTGTATAAAATTTTGTTTGGTTTACGTGATTTGGACCATCATTGTAATCCAAAAAATAATAAAGCAATTTTGAGCATAATGTGGGGTAATTTGCACTTTGCACTTTTAAAAGAGGACTAATAGGCACTTTGCATCCTAAAATAGAAAAAATAGCACAAAGCACCCTGAATTGATTAAGTTTTGGCAAGTTGCACCCCGTTTGATTTTTCAACTAAAAATTTCATTTTGAAATGGTAAAGTCATCCATGAAGTTCAAATAAATTTCTAAAGGCAAATAATCAACTTATATCAAAAATATTATATGCTACATTTATGGAGGTTTTAGCAAAATAAATAAAAAAATTTCAAAATAATACAATTATGAGGCACAATAAAAGTTCCCAATTTCTAAAGTTCTCAAATGTCGTCTTCAAATTTTATATTTTTTTTAATTTAGAAAAGCAGGAAATTCCGACTTGAATGTGGTTTCAAATTTCTTATTTTGAAAGGTAGAAGAATGCATCTCAAATGTTGTCTGTAATTTTTTTTATTTTTATGTGACATACGGTTGATCCAATTTCAGGGTTTTAAGCCTTTTGGGAATATAATTTTACTGTGGTGATGATGTTTCATTTAGTTCACATTTTGTGAAAATTGGTTTGTTCTTGTGTATTACTTTAATGATGATAGAGTTTTCAGTGTTGGATGAAAAAGAAGATAAATCTTCTTCACTCATAAAAAAATTATGTATTTTTAATTAATTATTTTCGTTTGTTTGTTGGAAGAATCACGATGAAGTGGAAATGAGCGAGTGACTAGAGTTAGATTGGCGACATGAACGGAGGGAATTCGCTATTCTTTGACTATTTTTACCCTTATTGAGATGAGATTTTGGGTAAAAAATTAAATAGGGTAAAGCTTGCCAAAACTTAATCAATTTCAGGATGTCTTGTGCTATTTTTTCTTTTTTAAGGTGCAAAGTGCCTATTAGCCGTCTTTTCAGGGTGCAAAGTGCAAATCACCCCCCTAATGTGAGTCACGTTCTCTCACTTGTAAGTTATTTTATCCACTTTTTGGTTCTATCAATTAGTTAAATCATTCATCATTCTCTTTACTTACAATTCCTACACAAGTATTTATAAATAATATATATATATATATATATATATATATATATATATGCACATGTGGATATATATACACACATATATACATATAAATTTATTTATACATATACAAAATATTCCATGTTATTTTAATTAGTAAGTATGATACACATATGTATGATAATGCAAACCAGGCCCGTGATGGGCCGGCCCGTCAAACTTTTTCGCGGGTCGGTCAATGATGGGCTTGGGCCGGTCCGGTCCAAGCCCACTTAATTTTTTCGTGGGCCTGGGCCGAGCCGGCCCGATCGAGTGATTTTTTCTTTTCTTTTTTAAATATGTTTTCTATAATTTTTTTGTTTTTTCAAATTGAACATAATACAAATATTTAAATTCAAAAAATAAAAATTAACATAATATTATTTCAGACTTTGAAATTGTATCCATTCGTTATGGTCCTCTTGACATCTTTATTTCAAAGTAGTGAAAACTTATTACAATATTTTATTCTATCATTTCCTACACTACACTAATCGTATTGAAATTGTGTCCATTCGTTATGGTCGTAGGCGTTTGAAGAGGGACCCGCAGAATATTCAAAATTTTGAACTAAACTCATATAATCTTCATTGTCTTCTTCTTCAAACGGTGTTTCTTCGGGCGTCATGATAATGTCTTCATCGTCATCTTCAACTTTTACATCATCATCGTTCATTATTTTGGATTTATTCTCATTTTGTATGTCGGCTTCCCTCCTCCACCCTAGATCAAGCAAATCATTGTACAAAATACAAAACTTTATTGATTTTGGACTTAGACGATTTCTCCTATCGGTAACGGTCCTTTGTCCTGCACTAAAAGCACTTTCGGAAGCTACATGAGACATTTGGGGCGTTAGTAAATCACGAGCAATAGAAGAAAGAATAGGAAACATTGCACTTTAATTTTTCCACCATTGTAAAATTTCAAAATTTTCATAATATCCATCAAGGGGCAATTGAAGATAAAATTGCATTCCACATTTTCCTCTATTTGTTGTTCCATGAGTATTATGCAATGAGGCTAACAAAGAAAAAGGATTATGGGGTGATGAATGAACATTTGATGTCGATGATGTATGAATAATGTTAGATGAAGAATGTGAAGATGAATTAGATTCATATAATGACAATAAATTTCTTAATAAATTCCAGAGTTGGTGTTGTTCGTCTTACATGTTTATGTCATACAAGTTAGCTAATTTATAATATTGTTACATTAAGATAAAACAACCATCTTTTTTACATCTAGGGTCAAATATACAACTTAAGATACATATTGAGGGAATTTTAGAAAAATATTTGTTCCATTTCAATTCCATTTGTTTTATTATACTTTTTACGTCATCATTGTGTCTATTTTGAGAAAACATTTCAACTACTTTGATCATATTAGATAACATAATATAAGATGTAGTGTAGTAAGAACCGGACATCGTTGTGGTAACTTCACGAAATATGTTTAATAAAGAAGCAATTGTGTTAACGATATTCCAATTGAATTCATGAATATATGCCGACCCATTTTCCCCAACGAATGTTTGATTACGAATTGAATTAATTATAGTACGGTTAAGATAAGCTTCAAACAACATTTTATAGATAGAGTTCCATCTTACTTCCACATCCAAATACGGTGCTTTATATGTCAAATTATTTCTCTCAACGACACGTTTATATTCTTGATGTCTAACAGTTGAAGCTTTAATATGAGAGATACAATGTCTAATTTTGTGAATATGTTCTTTTATAAAATCCATACCATCTTTAACACATAAAATGCATAACATGACACATACATCTAATATGAAATAATTTTTCATTTAAATTTGGATGCAGTTCATTTTTTTCAAAAATGCAATAGCTCCAGTGCAATTTGTTGCATTATCAAAAGATATTGACATTATTTTTTTTTTTGAAATTATTCCAATTTTCACGGCAACAATGTAAAGCTTTACGTATGTGGTAACCCGTGTGTGGATGATCAAGTTGTTGAAAGTCGATTATTCTTTTTTCTAAATAATAATCATCGTCCATCCAATGTGCCTTTATGCAAATATAAGACAACCCCTACCTTTCCACATATTCGATGTTAATGAAATCCTAGAAGTTAAATTAGAAAATTTAATTTTCAAATTGTTCATTTCTTCTATATATTACTTAAAACCATCAGATAACAAGTATTACGTGACACCTGTTAAAATTGTGTTTGACAACACACGTTTATAAAATTTTCAACAAATACATTTTCGACAAATGTAAAAGGCAATTAGGCTTGAATAACTAAACGAGCTATATCGTTTCTCATTACCATTTCATTATAACTAAGTGTTTCGATATCACTTTGTGTTGGCCCATGTTCACTCGAGTTATCAAAGTCTATTGTCTCCCATTCGGGATGCTTATTTTTCAGATGCCTTCCCATATTACCGGTACGCCATCCACCTTTTTTTTAAACACAAATTCATTCTTACATATTCAACAATTTGTTTCTTCTTCTTTGGCTACAAATCGAAAATATTTTCAATATTTACTTGTTGTAGGTCTTATTCTTTTTTTACGTTTAAATGTCGTCGAAAGCCCTTCTTCCCCTAAATGTTCATTATCATCTTCGATTTCACTTTCTTAGATTTCGTTTTCTTCATTAAATTGTGATTCCGACATATTAAAAATTTCGTGATGCAGAAAACGTTCATCTTTGGTATTTAAACAATCTTTTTCTATTAGACATATTCTAAGTCGGAATCTTTAGTTAAAATTTCTAACTAAATAACTTATTATAACGATAATTAAAATAATAAAACGATGCAAATTTATTAAAGAACAAAAAAAATGATGTTACCGAAGTGAAGTTCTATTTTTTATCGATAATCGAACGACACAACGGACGACCACCACTTCGGAATCAGTACGTCAAAAATTGAACGACACCACTTCAGAATCACGTCGAGAAATTGAACGCCACAATGTCGAAAACGATAACGAGAGCCGAGAGGAACAAAAACACTTAATTGAATATGTTGTAGTGAAAACTTGTGAGATACATATCAAATAAAATCCTATATTTATAGACTAGAAAAAAAAAATCAAAAAAAAATTAATATGACAGTTGCCCCTTTATTATCTAATATAATTGTTGCTTGATTGATGATCCAACAAGCAATAATAAAAGAAAATTTTCTTTTTTATAATTATCCCCTTGCAAAATGGGTAACTATGACAAACCACTAGCCGACTAATAGTTTATTACTTTATTTTGTTATTAATATTCAACAAAAAAAGAAATATATACAATAAATGGGCTGGGTTGGGCCATCGTGAACTGGGCCGGTCCACCAAATTATGTGAGCTGGCCCAACCCAGCCCACGACAACCCACGGGTCGCTGGTCAATTGGCCGAGCTGACCCTCTGGACATCTTTAAGCACCAACACCAATGTATTACAAAATAAAGCATTATATATAAATATAAATATGTAATAATTTATTTCAACATATTAATAAAAAATTATAAAATGCATACCAACTAGGCAACTACCATTACATACATTTACATGTATATATATATTAATCTATAATCTATATAGCGATTATTATAATGTTATTATAATTCAGTCATTAACTAGTTATTATAATCTAATTAATTCATTAAATCACAAATTAGAGCATATAAATACTTATAAAGTTCACATGCTTTTTGCTAAATTGATTATGCTTTTTACTTATTAATACAAGTGACAATTACAACCCACTGTAGAACATTTAAAATTTACTATTAGATTTTTAAGGGTAATATATTGACTCACATTTTTAAAGTAATATATTGGTTAATACATGATAATTAAATAACCAAATCAAAATAGGACATATATAAGTTATTATTATATTTATATAGTGTATTTATACAATAAGTAAAAATCTTTATTAATTTATTTATAAGTATTAATAAAAATTTATAATATATAAAAATATCAACTACTATTAGATGGATAAAATAATTCCATATATACAATAATTATTACAATATCAATATCATATCATATCTTTTAATCATTATTTAATTAGTAATCATTTAACTAGTACACTAACTTGGGGGTTGGGGACTCAACCTTTTGGACAATAAATTCAAACCGTTTTGCAATGATAAAAATAAAAAAGTAATGACTAACTAAGGTGTCAATTATTATTGTGCTTCTAATTATTCTATCTTCCTTTTCTTTTTGTTAGCTGACTATAATTGAATTAAAACACGCGTTTAGCTTTGCAATACTTTTTGTGTCATTTTCCCCATTTACTTTTGGTGTTTAGAAGATATATACAAACTTTTAAAACATTTCCACCAACCCTATGAGGACTATTTCCAGTGATTTTTAAGAAATTTTGGAGTTTACATTTTGATATTATTATAATAAACAATATGTAACAAACCTTTTATATATTTATTGACTAAATAACTTTAATTATTTTGGACTTATAATTAAAAAAATCATTGGGACTATACTCCCCATTTTAATCTTTTCAGAACTTTTGATAAATAAAATTTAAGAAAGGACTAGTGCAATATTTTTCCAATTTTCCAAACGTAAATTGGCATAAATAACAAATAATTACAATGTGAAACAAGAAAGTTATGAGTATGTTAGGTCTATTAGGTACTAGTGTAATAAATAAAAGCATTAGCACATAATATTTGACATAGTAATATATGATCATATGGATTTGGTCTTATAAGTCCAATACACTACAAGAAAATAGGGCTTCTGAGACGGATTGTTCCGTCTCAGACTTCTGTGATGATGATGACCGTTGGAATTGATTTGAATCTGGACCGTAAGATGAAAGGAAGTGAGGGGATTGTTGGGATCGCCTAGACCCTCGGATGAAACCTCGCAGCGGAAATAGAGATAAAAAATTTATTAGAAATATTTTACCACATTAATGCCTATCATTTATGCACAAATCGAAATAGAGCGCGAAAACGACAATAACAAAATATACCTTTTGCTTTCCTTTGAGTATCAATTGGTATTCCAATAGCCCTCTCAAATTCTCGAGATCCACGCCGGTTCGAATCCTACAACTCGTGTAATCGATCAAGATCTATAGCACTCCAGACGTATTGCCTCTAAGCATAGTATCCACACCTTGAATGTTTTCTTCGTACGTAACAGCTTCGCTAGCAACTCGTTACTACGACTATGGGGATTATGTGTATATGATGGAATATGTAAGAGGAAGGCTCTAGGAAAGACTATGAAAGATTAATGGAGAAAATCTATTATTCGACAACTCGAATTATAGCTTAATTTCTGATGATAGAACTGATGATTTGAAGAACAAAAAAAAAAAAACCCCTATTTATACTAGTAGGGGACGATTTTCAAAGCCCTAAATAAGGGGAGAAAATCGTGCCCTACAAGGTAAATAGATTATGATTGGAAATCCAAATCCAATCATACCTTGTATTCTTTGATTATCTCAAATCAAATCCTTCATTTATGGAATCGTCCATAATCTTGATTCTTCATATCAAATCTTTATGAGACTTTCCATAATCTCAATTCTCCATATCAAATCTTTATGAGACTTTCTATAATCTTGATTCTCCATATCAAATCTTTATGAGACTTTCCTAATCTCTTTCAACCCAAAAAGGGTTTCCTCTTTTCATTTATTGATTGGGCTTTTAATCAATAAACTACTTGGGCTCAACCCATTAATTAACTAATCCAATGATTAATTAAAAGCTCAATTAATTAATTGATTCCATCATGAATTAATATAAAATATTAATTCATATACATAGCCCAATTCGAAATTGGCTACTAACGTACACATAACCGGGTAACTTATTCAAGTTCGTGTGTGACCCCTTAGGTTCATTCGAATGCTAGCAGTGAGATCATTTCCAAAATAGCTCGGTAACAATTAATCGATTATTACCTCGACTAATCATTATGCTAATAATTAATCTTGGTCATGAATTAACCACCAATTAATTCATGACTCTCACAAATTGAGTTCGATGTCTAGCAACATCGACTCAACCCCTAGATTCAAATGATTAGAACATACCTTTCCTGATCACGATCGTAGCATGTGTCTCATCCTTCTGTCAGATCTCCCGATTAAATCTAGGACTTGGTTATCAGTCGAAATCATACTAGATTTAATCGTATGGCTATATCTTTAGCAAATGATGACTTGTGTCAATTAAGCAAAGATCACACACCTTCTTATTGACTAACTATGGCTGGGATTCCTTAGTCATTCATTTCTAAGATAGTATAAGAGATTCACTAATCTTACGATTAGAGACAGATCCCATCTTGGAATCGCCTGCCAAATCACATAACCAGACAACACCCAAAGTAGCCCATTTAACGATTATCCATATAATCATGAACTAGATCAAAGTGCAGTGAGTCATGTATTTGAACAACCGCAATTCCTCAAGTCATGAGGATCACCACAAGACTACATCACTGTGAAATTTCATATTTGACGTAGACACCAATATGAATTTCCACTGGGATTGTTCAATTCACCATCCCGATGTGAACCCTCATATGTTGCATAGGTCCCCGAACAATACCCATGGAACAAGGTACATTCCTAAAAGGAAATGAAACATACAAGCAAGTCTTGACGAGTCATTGATATCCCTTTCTCAATGACTCTACGACTGTAACGCTTTTAGGATTACAGCCGTTCGAGTACATCCTATGATCAACACCCAATGCGTGACCGTACCCATAGCTCTACGTAACCCAAGGGACTTCATTACATATAAATATATAACGAAGAATGCCATATAATAATAATAACAAGACTGTTCTTATAGTGTTGCTAAGTTTTGGCAACCAATTGGCTTGCCGGGCACCCAACACTAACAATCTCCCACTTTCCCTAATGCTAGTTGCCCATGTATCTAAAGCCCATCCCATCTAGATATCCTTCAAAGACTTTTGGCTCAAGGGTTTGGTCAAGGGGTTTGCTATATTATCTATCTAGTATATACGTTCCAATCGAATGTCAACTCTAACAATAATCTTTTGGATCCATTCGTATCGCCTCATATGTTTGGATCCTTAATGAGACCTTGACTTCTTTTCTTTCGCAATAGCCTCATTGTTATCACCGTACTTTCGTACATGATCAACAATAGATGGAATTACCCCAGCTCTTAGGCATATTTCCTATCCAAACAACCATCTTAGCAACTTATGTTGCTATGTACTCACTCTCTATGGTGAACTTAGTTGCATTCTCCCACTTTGAGCATTGCCAGCTTAAAGCTCCACCAACAAGTACGAATATGTATCCGGATATCGATTTCATCCGATGAACTAGAGTCTATAAAGCACTCCAGTTCGAATTCTCTCATTGCCATATATCAAGAAACTTAAGGAACGCTTCCATAGCAGTCCAAAGGTCAACCCTTGGATTAACATGATATCGACTTTTCACATTTAGTGTATAAGTCATATCAGACATAGTACATAGCATAGCATACATCTTTGCTTCTAATAGCAAACAAATAATGCATGTGAGACATTTTCCATCTTTCTTCAGATGTCTTAGGTGACACCATCTTAGAAAAGTAGAAACCATATCTCATTGGCAAAAATCTCCTCTTGGATTCTTTCATGCTGAATCCATCAGCACACTATCTATGTACAATGACTAGGAGAGACCCAACATCTCATTGCTTCTATCTCGGTATAACTATATACATAGCACATAAGATGTCTCTCACAAGTCTTTCTTGGAGAATTGTGTCGACAACCATCATTTGATTGATTGCAACATCCCTACATTGTTTCTAATGAGTAGGATGTCATCAATATAAAGGACAAGAAAACGCAATCTTGCTCCCACTATCCTTTTTGTACACACATATGGTCTATACGTACTTTGACGAATCCATACAACTTTATAGTTTCATCAAAAACGTATGTTCCAACTTCGGAAAACTTGTTCAATTTCATAAATGAACCTTTATAGCTACACACTTTGTGTTCGCTCCCACTAGATGTAAAGCTTTTCGGCTGCATCACTCTTCCTCAATGTTTCCATTAAAAAAAGTAGTTTTTACATCTATTTGCCAAATCTCCTAATCGAGATATGCAACAATGGCAAGAAGTGTCCGAATGGATTTCGACATCGCTACTGGCGAAAAGGTTCCTCATAATCAATTTCTTGCTTTTTGAGAATAACCGTTTCCCATGAGGCGACCCTTATAGGTTACCACCTCTTCATCTACTCCAAGCTTTCGCTTATAGACCAATTTGCAGCCGATAGGCCTAAAAACCTTCAGATGGGTCTACCAAGGTCCATACCTTGTTTGAGTAGTGGAGTCCATCTCGGATCTCATGGCTTCTTGTCAAATTCCCGAATCGATGTCCAACATTGTCTCTCCATAATACTTTGGATCGACATCCAAAAGAGTTCTCCTCGTTGCTTTTTAGCAAAAGATGTAACCTTTCAAGTCATCTCGAGACCCTTAAAGATCTCCTTAGATTTTGTGTACTTAAAGTAAGTGGCATCGTCTGGTCCTCAACCATGGTCTTTGTGAGAGTTTGTGGTTCATGAGTTTCCTCGAGTTCTATACTTGTGCCATTTATAACCAAGAGTACCCTTTCCAAAAGGGTGGCATCATGAGAAACAAATATGTTTTGTTCCTTCAAGCTATAGAAATAGTATCCATACTACTCGTTTGGATACCCCCACAAATTTACATAAAGTGAGCCTCGAACCCAACTTGTCTCCCATTAACTGCTTGACATAAGCAAAGCTATGCCTTCAATTATTTAAAGGTAGGCGCTTTTCAAGACCGCATCTCAAAAGATGTTTCATGCACACTTTAAGACGGAACTTTAAACACTTATGTGCAGCAACTTTCAAGGGATAACCCCAGAAAGATGGAGGTAAGTCTATAAACTCATCATGGACCGAACCATATCCATCAATGTTCGATTACCACGCTTAGACACACCATTTGATGTAGCGTTCTAAGCGGAGTCCTTTGTAAGAGAATTTCAAATTCTTTTAGATAGTTTGTGAACTCACTGGATAAATATTCTACTCCTCTATCAAATCAAAGAGCTTTAATATTTCTACCAGTGCTTCTCTACTTCATGTCTAAACTCTTCTCAAAAGCTTTAGACTTGTATCTCATAACCATACCAAGTATATAACCATACCAAGTATCATTGGTAAGTTATGGAGTAGGAATGGTTCCCGTATTAGACCACATACACCCAAATGGACCGAGTCCAAGGCGCAGGTGGCATGCTCCATTTCCTTTCCAAATGGTGATTTGGTCATCTTCCCTTTTAGACAGAATTCTCAAGTAGGCATATCTTCCAAGTTCTTAAGAACCAACAGACTAGCCAACTTTTAAATTCTATCTTTGGAAGCATGTTCTAATCTTGCATGTCACATGTATGCGTCAAGTAGACTACTAGACTTACTTTACTCACATTGTTACTTTGTTGAATACATATAGTAGAAATACTTGGGAAAATAGTATATAAATCAAATGTTAAACTTGTTTCCAGAATTAACCAAAGAACATAGACAACCCTTTGTCTTTTATTAATAAATAATATCCCTCTCTATCCAAATCAAGGTCAGAGATGATGTTCTTTGTTAATTTCAAAACAAATAACAATTATTTAATACTAATTTTCTACTATCTATCTCTAAGTGGACGTCCCAATGGCTATGGCAGCTACCCTTCCTCCATTCCCCAGCCTTAGGGTCATCTCTCCTATACTTAGAGATTTACTTCTTGTCATCACTTGTAAACCATTACAAAGATGAGCACCACAACTGGTGTCATAATACTCAAGAAGTAGCATTAATCAAAAGATTAACTTCAACAAAGAACGTACTAGCACTAGCCTCCACAGACTTTGCACAATTCCTCTTTTAAGTGTCCTTTAAAACCACCATTATAACATTCACCATTAACTTTCATTCCCTAAGAACTTGGCCTTTCAGTTGCTTGTTGTCCTTCTTCTTCTTTCTCTAGCCACCGACTTTCATCTTAACTTAGAAGCAGAAGAATCAATCAACATCACCGGCTTAGTTCAGAGGTTACGATAATAGTCGACAGAATTAGGACCGGTTAGCTTAGTTCATTTTATAAGATACATGCGAGTGGTTTCTTAACTATAAAGAATAGGCGTATAGATAGTAAGCATTCAGTTTTACTTATTATTCCACATATAATATGGTCTTAAATCATGTGGGCTCCCACTATTTTAATCAAGTTCCATCACCCTCATGATGGATAAACGAAAAGATAAAAATCTCCCTAGTGGGCTTGAGATCTAACTATAACCATCATACATCCCGAGAACACGAGCCCATATGATATCTATGATTAGTAGGCTCGCCCGTCCTTCCACAACTCCTTTGTGGTTCTCAAGATGGTTTCGCCTCACCTTTCATATATAACCCGAGAACACGAGCCCATATACTAATCAGTGTTAAGTCTAACCCACCAAATACTCGTAGCTAATTGACCCATCCAAATGTCCCACGACTCGTAGCCAACACTTGGACTACCCAATTCCTACGTGCCTTTAAAAGGCTTAGTAGACCCACAACCTTCTAGGCACCATAACCGCCCCTACGATTCGCAGTCGACAAACATGGTCTTCACGATATTTCACATGTTCTACTAGTGGTGGAAGGCAGGGTACATCAAAACTTTCGGTCTTTGCTATTCCAATTCTAGACTTAATATTTTTAAGGAGGGTATTCAACATGCAAGGTTTCATCAATTTTAGCATTTATCTTATTTAAGGTGATCATGCATTAACATATCACATATATACAAAACGAAGATAAACACATATATCTAGCATGCTTAATAAAATGGTAAAACATACAATATCACATAGGCATGCCAACATATGAGATATAAAGCATCATAAATTTACCGAGCCTTTAAATTAATTCGACTTGTAAGTTAATGGGATTTTTAAAGTCTTTGAAATCCAACATTCAAAACTTCATTTAATTTCGTTCTAATTTTCTTTAGCAATTCACGATTCCCTTAAGTTTAATTAAGGCCCCTTTTTCGATCAAATATTCTTTGACCAAAAATTAATAATTTCATAATCATTATCGAATCATGAATTCATAGGAAAAATAACAAAATTAAGCTATGGGATTTATCCAATTTTGGATAAAATAATCAAGAAACGAGTTAGGGTCGAATACCCCTACTCCTTGGCTACAACTTACGACGGGTGGCTTTCAGCTACGTACAAGTTCATATAAACTTGCATTAGGAAAAGGAAAAATACAATTCTTATGTTACATTGGGTAATACCCAATCACATACTAACAAAGTACATACGTGTACTTCATGTAATTGAAAAATATCTTTCTTCCACTAGAAATTGCATGTATCCCCATTAACTATTACTTATGAGTAATCTATTGTTATTAGGAAACAAAAGCTAATTGGACTCTTAGTCCAATTACAGCCGCAATTTCACCCCCCTCATGCACAAGTACACTTAGTTGTAAACATACATGGCTTTCATGAGTGATAAGAAGCTTGATTAATTACTTTTCTTAATTCACAATCGGCTTAAATAAAATTAAGCTAACTTTTCTCGGTTAATAGTTGGAAGAACCATTGACAAGAACCAATGCTTTAAAGAAAAATAAATTAAACCATTACACAAATGTGAATTAACAGAAAAGCAAATTCCAATCCAAAAACTTCTTCATCGTTGTCCCACAAAACACATGCACGTAATTTCTTGATACCATATTCCAAATTTTGCAATCCAACAAGATTCAAAATTTGTATCGATCAAATCCCAAACAACGAACAATGAAATTAATTATACGTTCACATGTGAATAAACTCAAAATTTAAACACATACCAACTCCAATTGTGCATAAACCTTAGCTCTGATACCACTGTTGGGATCGCCTAGACCCTCGGGTGAAACCTCGCAGCGTAAATAGAGTTCAAAAATTTATAGAAATGTTTCACCACATTAATGCCTAGCATTTATGCACAAATCGAAATAGAGCGTGAAAACGATAATAACAAAATATACCTTTCGCTTTCCTTTGAGTATCAATTGGTATTCCAATAGCCCTCTCAAATTCTCGAGATCCACGCCGGTTCGAATCCTACAACTCTTGTAATCGATCAAGATCTATAGCACTCCAGACGTAGTGCCTCTAATCGTAGTATCCACACGTTGAATGTTTCCCTCGTACGTAACAGCTTCGCTAGCAACTCGTCACTATGACTTTGGGGATTATGTGTATATGATGGAATATGTAAGATGAAGGCTCTAGAAAAGACTATGAAAGATTAATGGAGAAAATCTATTATTCGACAACTCGAATTATAGATTATTTATGATGATAGAACTGATGATTTGAAGAACAAAAAGAACCCCTATTTATACTAGCAGGGGACGATTTTCAAGGCTCTAAATAAGGGGAGAAAATCGTGCCTTACAAGATAAATAGATTATGATTGGAAAGCCAAATCCAATCATACCTTGTATTCTTTGATTCTCTCAAATCAAAGCCTTAATTTATGGAATCATCCATAATCTTGATTCTTCATATCAAATCTTTATGAGACTTTCCATAATCTCAATTCTCCATATCAAATCTTTATGAGATTTTCCTAATCTCTTTCAACCTAAAAAGACTTCTCTCTTTTGATTTATTGATTGGGCTTTTAATCAATAAACTACTTGGGCTCAACCCATTAATTAACTAATTCAATGATTAATTAAAAAATTCAATTAATTAATTCAAGCCCAAGACTTAATTAATTAATTGATTCCATCATGAATTAATATCTAATATTAATTCATATACATAGCCCAATTCGAAATTGGCTACTAACGTACACATAACTGGGTAACTTATTCAAGTTCGTGTGTGACCCCTTAGGTTCCTTCGAATGCTAGCAGTGAGATCATTTTCAAAATGGCTCGGTAACAATTAATTGATTATTACCTCGATTAATCATTATGCTAAATAATTAATCTTGGTAATGAATTAACCACCAATTAATTCATGACTCTCACAGATTGAGTTCGATGTCTAGCAACGTCGACTTAACCCCTAGATTCAAATGATTAGAATAGACATTTCCTGATCACGATCGTAGCATGTGTCTCATCCTTCTGTCAGATCTCCCGATTAAATCTAGGACTTGGTTATCAGTCGAAATCGTACTAGATTTAATCGTATGACTATATCTTTAGCAAATGATGACTTGTGTCAATTAAGCAAGGATCACACACCTTCTTATTGACTAACTCTGGTTGAAATTCCTTAGTCATTCATTTCTAAGATAGCATAGGAGATTCACTAATCTTACGATTAGAGATAGATCCCATCTTGGAATCGCCTGCCAAATCACATAACCAGACTACACCCAAAATAGCCCTTTTAACGATTATCCATGTAATCATTAACTAGATCAAAGTGTAGTGGGTCATGTATTTGAACAACCGCGATTCCTCAAGTCATGAGGATCACCACAAGCCTACGTGACCGTGAAATTTCATATTCGACGTAGACACCAATATGAATTTCCACTGGGGTTATTCAATTCACCATCCCCGATGTGAACCTCATATGTTGCATAGGTCCCCGACTAATACCCATGGAACAAGGTACATTCCTACAAGGAAATGCAACATACAAGCAAGTCTTGACGAGTCATTGATATCCCTTTTTCAATGACTCTACGCATGGAACGCTTTTAGGATTACAGCTGTTCGAGTACATCCCATGATCACCATCCAATGCGTGACCGTACCCATAGCTCTATGTAACCTAAGGGACTTCATCACATTTAAATATATAACGAAGAATGCCATATAATAATAATAATAATAATAATAATACTAACAAAACTGTTCTCATAGTGTTGCTAAGTTTTGGCAACCAATTGGCTTGCCGGGCACCCAACACTAACAGGGATCTCAGCCGTTCAAATTAAGGAAGAAACACGAGTTAAGAAATACGATTTTAGCTCGTCTGCTGAAGTAAGAGCTGGGGACCAGTGACAGGTGGAGCTCAAGGAATTGGTCCGAGGAATCAAGAAGAAGGACAACATTATCGATTCTATTAGGAGAATTTGTTAGGGGAATCTTTCAATTTTCGTTTTGGATTTCAATTAAGTATGCAAATACGTTGTATGGAAAAGGATTATGAATGAAAATATCTTCTAAAACTCATTCTTCTTCTTCTGCATCTTGCTTCTATTTTCTTAAAATTTCAGTAATTCAATCAATATCGTTACATTTGGTATCTAGAGCGAAGTTCCTCGGATCTATGGCTCAAGGTACAAGGAACACGGAGCTGATGGAGGTGTGTAAATGGACAGAAATGATGTTGGTGGAGGAATGAGCGGTGAGAGAGGACAGAGAAATGAATCATGAAAACCGATTGGAAGAGATAGCACAGAATCAAAATGGGCTGCAAACATCAATCGCTGCTATACACCAACAACTATAGAGTGTTATTAATCAAATGCAATTAATGAACCGGGGAAAGTCAGTATTGGGAGAACCTCCAAATATGGCGCATATGGAACGAGGCTCTACTTCAAATATGGGCAATAATCAGAGTAATACAGGGAGTATTGATTCAAGTGGGCTATTTGCAGGCTCAAACTAAGTACCTAGGCTGGAGTTCCCTAAGTTCAATGGAGAGAAACGTCGAGTGTGGGTTAGAAGGTGTAACCGGTATTTTCAGATTCTGTCCACTATAGCTGAAGAGCATAAGGTTCCACTAGCATCTATCCATTTAGAGGGGAAAGCTGAGTTATGCTACCAAGGGTACATGGAGAGAAGGAGAATATGGAATTGAATGAGTTTGTGCTCGCTGTTTTGACTAGATTTGATGATATAAGGCCGGAATTGATGATATGAGAGTTCAACAAATTACATCAAGAAGGCAGTGTATTCTAGTATACTGAAAAGTTTGACATGATCATGTTCAACAAAGAGTTTCTAGAAGAATACTTCACTGCTAGCTATATAAGTGGTTTAAGGGAAGATATAAGGGGAGGGGTATTATCCTTAAAACCAAACTCATTTCAACAGGTTGTGGCCTTGGCTAGAAAGCAGGAGGTTTTAGTGGATGCAATTGTGAAGAGAGCTAGTACAGTGAGCAAGATCTACCCACCACCAAAACCACCCTTTAAGGCTAGCACTACATATAGCAATCCATCCAAGAGCAATGGGTTAAATCAAAAATGTAGAGTGAGTAGCTCGTTTCTATCTTCCCACGTGAAGATCAAGTCTTTGTTGCATGGTGTCTCAGGAGCCATAGATTCTGATGATCGTCATCTAACGGCTGAGATTTAAAAGGAAGTGACTTGGAGGGAAAGTTAGTTAAAGCCAGGAAAGCTTATAACCGTCTCTTAGATGTCTTGTAATAGCAAGCTTGATTTTGTAACTTGATTCAGAGATAAGTTATTGATCTTTGAATAAGAATACACTAGAAAAGAGAGAATACGGAGAAGAGGGTAAATCACCATTGTTGAGTGTTGGTGAACTTCTCAATTCTTGTAATCTTCCATTAATTAGTGGATTGTTCTTGTTGCTCTCCGTGGACGTAGGATTATCCAATCCGAACCACGTAAATCTTGTCTCATTTTTCATTACCGTTCAATTGTGTGATTGTTATCATTGTGTGATCGATTCTTGTGAGGACGATAATCTCAACAATTGGCACCGTCTGTGGGAATTGAAATCGATCCGTGAATCAATGGCGTCTATGGCAAGGTTCGAGACCGAAAAACTGACTGAGAATGTTGATTTCACCTTGTGGCAAGCTCGAATGGAGGCATTGTTGTTTCAACAAGGTGTGGAGCAAGCTCTTCTCGGTGATGCAGGCTTCTCAAAAGAACAAGATGAGACCGAAAAGAAACGCATAATTGGAAAGGCAAGGAGCACTTTAATCATGTCACTAGGTGATAAAGCACTAAGAGAGGTCATCAAATTGAAGACTGCAAGGGAGGTGTGGGATAAACTCGAAGAACTGTACCATGTCAAAACGGTTGTGAGCAAAATCAAGCTCAAGCAGATGTTTTTCAACTACAAGATGAAACCAGATAAGAACATCATTGATCACCTTGATGATTTCAATAAATTGTGTTATGATATTAAATCTAGAGATATGATTTTAGGGGAAGATGATAAAGCTGTTATTCTGCTCAGTTCTTTACCTAAAAGTTATGAACATTTTATTGATGCAATTGTCATGACCAAACCTGATGATTTGACAGCTGAAGATGTGGAAATCGCATTAAGAAATAAGCTGGATCAGAAGAGTGTTGGTGTTGGTGTTCACACTGATGTTACTGCTGAGAGTTTGTTTGTAAAATCAAACAAGGGAAAGAACACAACCACCAAGAACAAGGTACATAAGAAGCAGAAATACAAGAAGGAATTAGGAGGCAATAACACTGAGTTCATTGAGAGAAGAAAGTGTTACAACTGTAAAGAGCCTGGCCACATAAAGAAGGATTGTCCATTGCTTAATAACAAGGCAACACACAAGTATGACACTCATAAAGCTGACCTGGCTGAAGGTACTTCTTATGAGAATGCAGAAGCTCTTGTTGTCTGCAATGTTTCTAATGACAGTAAGTGGGTATTAGACTCTGGCTGCTCATTTCATATATCTCCAGTTAAAGAGTGGTTCAGTGAGTTAAAACTCTTTAATGGTGAAGATGTGCTACTGGGAAATGATCAAGCTTGCAGGATTCAAGGTATAGGCACCATATACATTAGAATGTTTGATGGTGTTGTGAGGAAACTCACTGAGGTTAGGTATGTACCTGGTATGAAAAGGAATCTACTATCATTGGGAGTTCTTGACAGTAAAGGCTACAAGTATGGTGGCTGTAGTGGTGTACTACAAATAGCAAACAATGATAAGGTTGTGTTACAAGCAGTAAAGAAAAATGGCTTATATTATCTGCAAGGGTCAACCATTTCAGGTCATGTGAATGTGGCTAAGGAAGCAAATCACACTGAGCAGTGGCATAGGAGATTAGCACATGTTAGTGAGAAATGATTAAGTGAACTATCAAAGCTACAGGTATTTGGCTCGGATACGATCTCCAAACTGGACTTTTGTGACTACTGTGTGATGGGGAAAGCTCACAGAGCTAGCTTCAAGTCTGGTAAACATATCACCAAAGCCATATTAGACTATGTGCACTCAGATTTATGGGGACCTGCAAGAGTTCAAACCATAAATGGTGGGAAATACTTTCTGAGCATAATAGATGATTACTCAAGAAAGTTGTGGGTTTACACACTCAAATCCAAGGATGAAGCTCTCTCAAGGTTCAAGGACTGGTTGAGTGAAGTTGAGAATCAAACTAATAAGAAGTTAAAATATCTCAGAACAGACAATGGCCTTGAATTTGTGTCTACAGAATTTAACATCTTCTCTAAAGATAAAGGTATACAAAGACACAAGACTGTTGCAGGCACACCCCAACAAAATGGAGTTGTTGAAAGAATGAATAAAACTCTACTGGAAAGAGTCAGATGCATGTTGTTGAGCTCAGGGCTACCCAAGAACTTCTGGAGAGAAGCTGTTAATACTGCTTGCTATCTGATCAACAGGTGTACCTCTAGTGCAATTGAGTTTAAAACCCCATAAATGATGTAGACTAGGGTGTTGTCAGATTACAAAAACCTCAGGGTATTTGGATGCACAGCCTTTGCTCATGTCAAGCAGGACAAACTAGAGACTAGAGCAGTAAAGTGTGTCTTCCTGGGCTATCCAAAGGGTGTCAAGGGATATAAGCTTTGGAATATTGAAGAGAGAAGGTGCATTATTAGCAGAGATGTCACTTTTAATGAAAGTGAGATGCCCCTCAGACAAGCTAATCACAAAACACCAGAAAATATGGTCACAAGTGCTAGTGATCAGCCTGAGGTGGAGATTGCAAGCTATGACCCTACTATAGATCATATAACTCAAAATATGATGAGCCCTGACACTCAACAAGACACATTACCACCTGTGAATCAGAGAAATGATGATCTCACCACTGAACAGACTACACTAGGAGGTATCCATGTTAAGGTGGAGCCTGATTCAAGCTCTGATAATGATGAAGAGTATCACATGCCTGAGGTACAGCAAGATTCCAGTGAAAGTGAGTTGAAAAACTGGAAGCTTACTCAAAATAGAAACAAAAGAGTAGGTGCTGGAGAACACTCAGTGAGATTTGGATAGTCAAATTTTGTGGCTTGCTGCGTGAGTGTAGCTCAAGATATTGAAAGCTATGAACCAAAGACTTATCATGAAGCTGTGAATTGCAGTGAGAACAAACAATGGATCAAAGCCATGAATGAGGAACTGCTTTCACTGAATAAGAATGGTACATGGAAATTGTAGATAAACCAGTTGGTGTCAAGAATGTGGGATGTAAATGGATTTACAAGAAGAAGGTGGAGACTAGTGAAGCAGGTGACTCAATTAGATTCAAAGCTAGATTAGTAGCAAAAGGATTCACTCAAAGAGAAGGTATTGATTTCAATGAAATCTTCTCACCTGTGGTCAAGCACTGTTCTATCAGACTTCTACTTGCTATTGTTGCACACAATAATCTGTTTCTGCAGCAACTTGATGTGAAAACAGCTTTCCTACATGGAAACCTAGAAGAGAAAATCTACATGTCAATACCTGAGGGTGTGAAGACTGAAAAGAACCAAAATCAGGTGTGTTTACTGCAGAAATCTCTCTATGGCTTGAAGCAAAGTCCAAGACAGTGGTATAAAAGGTTTGACAGTTATGTTCTAAGTGTTGGTTTCTTGAGAAGCTCATATGATAGCTGTGCTTACATGCTTCATCCTACAGCAAATTCAGTTATATTCCTACTGCTATATGTTGATGATATGTTACTAGCTGGGAATGATATGTCTGAGGTATTAAAAGTCAAGAAACTACTGAAAAATGAGTTTGAAATGAAGGATCTAGGAAATTCCAGAAGGATATTAGGCATGGATATCACAAGAGATCCTGAAGAAGGGACTTTGTATCTATCTTAGAGTCATTATGTGAGTAAGGTGCTTTCAATGTTCTATATGCATCAATCCAGTGAGGTCTCTACACCTATGGGTCAACATATAAAATTATCTCTTGAACAATGTCCCAAAGGAAATAAAGAAGTTACTGAAATGGAAAAGATTCTAAATGCAAGTGCAGTTGGGACTCTCATGTATTCAATGGTCTGTTGCAGACCTGACTTGGCTCATTCAATGAGTGTAGTGAGCAGATATATGAGCTGTGCAGGAAAAGCTCATTGGGAAGCTGTGAAGTGGATAATGAGATACATGAAGAGAACTGCTAATTATGGCCTAAAGTTTGAAAGAAACACAATTGAACATTCTGATGCATTAGTGGGATATGTAGACTCAGATTTTGCAGCTAATTTAGACAGTAGAAAATCTCTCACAGGATACATATTTACTCTATATGGAACTGCAATAAGCTGGAAGTCAGTGCAGCCTGTTGTGGCTCTTTCAACCAATGAAGCTGAGTTCATAGCTCTAACATAAGCAATCAAAGAAGCCATATGGCTGAAGGGTATCATCAAGGAATTTGGAATTGATCAAGATGTGATAGTGGTTCACTGTGATAGCCAAAGTGCTATACATTTAGTTAAGCATCAGATGTTTCATGAGCGTACTAAACACATTGATGTGAAGTACTACTTCATAAGAGACATTGTGGAGAAAGGAGAGATTAAGGTTGAAAAGGTGTCAACTTTGGATAACCCTACAGATGCTTTGACTAAAGCATTACCTTCTGAGAAGTTTGAGTATTGTTGTAGACTGGTAAATAAGTGTAGCAATGGTGCTTCAACACTGAAGTAAAGGCATGAAGAAAGGGGGGATTTGTTCTAACCAATAAGGAACATGAATGGGGATTGTTCTAACCTCAGGAACTGTCTTTGAGTGAGAGCTAAAATTAAGAAACTCACTAAGGTGGAGAATTGTAGAGTTAGTAGATCGTTTCTATCTTCCCACGTGAAGATCAACTCTTTGTTGCATGGTGTCTCAGGAGCCGTAGATTCTGATGATCATCATCTAACGGCTGAGATTTAAAAAGAAGTGACTTGAAGGGAAAGTTAGTTGAAGCCGGGAAAGCTTATAACCGTCTCTTAGATGTCTTGTAACAACAAGTTTGATTTTGTAACTTGATTCAGAGATAGGTTATTGATCTTTGAATAAGAATACACTAGAAAAGAGAGAATAGGGAGAAGAGGGTAAATCACCATTGTTGAGTGTTGGTGAACTTCTCAATTCTTGTAATCTTTCATTGATTAATGGATTGTTCTTGTTGCTCTCCGTGGACGTAGGATTATCCAATCCGAACCACGTAAATCTTGTCTCATTTTTCATTACCGTTCAATTGTGTGATTGTTATCATTGTATGATCGATTCTTGTGAGGACGATAATGGCAACAAAAAAAAAGTTCATGTGGCCAATACTGATGCAGCTGCTACACCAAGGAGACTCCTTACTACTGCTGAGATGAAGGCTAGAAGGGATAAGAATTTATGCTACAACTGTGATGAGACTTTTGTAGCAGGGCATAGGTGCAAACAGAGACAATTGTACCTTATTATGAGTGAGGAAGAGGAGTTGGCTTATGTTGAAGAGATGGGTGATGATCATACCGCAGAAACTGAGTTATTTACAGATGACATAACAGTGTCTATACATGCCATGTCAGGTGGACCAAATATGCAAGCATTGAAGGTTAAGGGGGTGGCTTTTGGCCAGGAGTTGCACATTTTGGTGGATAGTGGGAGTACTAATTGCTTAGGCTGCATACAAGCTGGGATGTTTGATGGAATACACCACTCCCATGATGATTAGTGTGGATGTTGGTAATAAGAAGGTTAGCAGGAAGGTCTATCCAAACCTAGAGTGGAAGATTCAGGCTGTAAGTTTTAATATCCTACGAGGGTGATCAAATTGGGTAGTTGTGATATGGTGCTTGGGGCTGACTGGCTGAGGGTACGTAACCCAATTGAATTTGATTATGAGGGTATGAAAATTACTATTATTGCTGCTGACCCAATATGAGGATGTTTAAAATGAACTATTAATGTCGTAAAAAACGCCTACTCACATAGTAAAAAACCAAGCAAAAAAAACACAATACGAAATCCATCTAACTAATAAAACTAAAGTTTGACTCATGAAATCCATCTAACTAATAAAACTAACGTTTGCTTCCAAAATCATTGCGCACCCTATGTCCAGATCGGTGTTTAGTGTCCCCAATTTCTTCAATCATTTTTCGAGCCAACTCTTGAAGTTTATCCTCCCTAATTCGAGCTTCCTCTTCCCTTTTTCGGGCTTCGTCTTCCCTTTTTTCTAGAGTCCCTGAGTTCAAGTAACACCCTCTTATAAACTTCCAATCATGTGCTTCAACAGCATCACCACCGTCGGCATCAATATATCCATCTACTTTACTATTGGCAACTATGTTTGACGCTTTGCGCAAAAGCATTTCTGGCCCTGTAAACATTGTACAAGCATTTTGAAATCTCTGATAATGGTAAACCAATTACATCAGTAAAAGGAGAAATCACAGAGCTGCTAGAGAATTCGTTTAAAATATTGCATAGATGATGTATGCACTTAACGCATTTTGGTTGAAGCTATAAGAATTTTAACCTGCGTCATTGGAATATCAAGTACAAGAAAAAGGTAAAAAGCAAATGCCAAAGTTTTGACCAAGGAAAAATGTTTTTCTTCAGCTGATAGTAATAATAACAAGCAAGATCTCATGAGAATATTTATGTATAAAAACTCTATTGAGATGAGAATAAGCTCAGCCAGTCACCCTCTCTTTTCACACACAAAAACACAAATGGACCAATATGTGTGCATAAAATAAATTTTGGAATGGTTATGAAGGGAATATATTTAATTTAGAGAACCTAATAAAGCTTATGCCAGCTCGAACACAGCATTTCGGGTAAAACGTTAAGACCTACAAATCCTGCACATGATAAGACCAGAGATAAACTAGAAACTGAAGAAAAATAGATTATAACAAATCAATTATACATAATTCATAAAATCATAAGGAACTTAGAAACATTAGAGTATTATATCATTAATAAATATAATATCTTGTATTTGTATCGTATTAATATAATAGTAATATATCTGAATAATATTTTTAAGAGATTCAAAATTTCTGCAACTTTGAGTTTTGTTGAAAATTTAGGTTTATTGATAGAAGTTTTACAAAATCGAACTAAAAGTGAGATTTCATGCGTGGATGCTTGGCAACTCGAAATCTCGGGTCTTATCAGATGTTTAATACCATGCCCATGAGCGCGTTTTAAACATTGATGTCGGACTACTAATAGTCAATATTGAACATATTAGATAGAATGAAAAAACCAAGCTGTCATTCGAAAGAATCAAAGTTCAAATGCAATTTTTTGTTATTCTCTCTTGTACTTGTTGATCAAATGCTTCCATCCATTTCCGGGCGTCATAGCACAAGCAATCTTGCAACTTAAACCTCACTAGCACTTCATGTCCAACAACAACAACCAAAAAAGAGAATAACAGACTGATGACTGCATATCAAGGAAAACCTGAAACACTTCTGTTGAGGCTTCAATTCATATACTGTGATCAAGAAAATTCTTCATATAGGAGCATAAACTAAAAGCTTGATTTTTAATTCATTAACAGAGCATATATTCCTGTGGAAGTATGGTAATTCCCCCAGACATTTGGCATTGCTCAAACCCGGTATCACTATTTTGGGTATAAGGAACTACTGGCGCATGACCAACAAAAGCTAGTTCATAGCATTTATGCGTCCTGAAAAGAAAAACAAAAGAGATATTCCTATTCTAAAAAGACAAAATCTTCATTTTCAATAGAGACAATCGATTAGTTTCTCCAACCTGAACATATTAGAAACCGAGCAGAATCAATTCACAAGCAAAAAACACGCTGCACTTCAGAAGGTTTTCTTTATCTCTCATATTGTCAATAAAACATAACCAAATACGTACAATTAATATTGCATAGTGATCCCAAACAATATTTACATTATATTACAATACCCACATGTTACTGCGACTTCAGGTCGAGTATTCTTTGAATCCAAGTAATTCAATCCACACATTAAGGGCACATGCAAAATTGCAACTTTGGTACTTCAAGTTGGCGTGTCCACGAATTTGATCCCTTAAGTTGGACAACTGGCAATTTGGGTACCCTATGTTAAAAAAAATCGCAATTTCAATACAAATTTGGCCGAAAAATCATAAAATCGCCAGAAAAAGTCACGTGACACGCACGTGACTCTCAATTTGGGGATTTTTCTGATTTTCCCTCAAAAATCACCAAATTGGGAGAATTTTTTAATTAAAAAAATTGTAACGAAAATGTGGCAACGCTTTCTATTAGGAACAAAAGAACTTTCCCCCATTTCTTTTGAACACAAAAACAACAAAGATACTACAAGAAAAAAACTTCATCATTTTATTCTTTGTATGTAGTCTTGCATTTACATTTCCTAGGCTTGAATTTTCAAATCTTTTGCTTGCTATTATTTCTTCTATGTTTCTCCTTTCATCCAATAAAGTACATATTTGTTGTCTTAACAACTCATTTTCATCCACCAATCTGACCTTTCCCCGGGGTAATATTGGTATAACTATTTCTGAAGTACAAAGATAATGAAACTTAAAACTCCAATATACCTACTACAATTTGAATGTAATTGATAGCTTCAATATAGTTACTGCAGTTAGCATTCAAGAAAAAATCTCAAGATAAGTAATTGATAATAGGTAAGTTACCTACTACAATTAAAATCCCAATATAGTTACTGTAGTTTGATGACAAGCAAAAGACAAACTGAATCTCAAGATATTGTAATTGATAATGCATTACCACACCCCAAAATAGCATTCACAACTAAAAATAACATTTAATTTCAAAATTACCTTCCAATTTTCGTATCCATAGAATCTTCTACCTGGATTGACAATGGTCCAACTAATGCACAAGGATGCAATTTTCCCGCATTGACATCACTGCAATTCATGGGAAGATGTGGTGGAGGAGAGCTTGACATTTTAGGATAAAGTTCAAATTGGTGTGGGGGAAATGAGGGAGGAAATCGGGGTGAAATGGGGGAAATGCAGGTACGTATGGAAAAACATGAAGTTCTTCAATTTTTGGGGTGAATTAGGTCTATGGTGTTAAATTGGGGAAAATAATATGATTGAAGGGTATTTTCGTCAAAACAAATCTCACATTTCTCCCCAATTTGGTGATTTTGGAGAAAAAATAAAAAAAAATCCCAAATTGAGAGTCACGTGCGTGTCACGTGACTTTTTCCGGCGATTTTATGATTTTCCAGCCAAATTTGTGCTGAAATTGCGATTTTTTTTACCATAGGGTACCCAAATTGTCAGTGGTCCAACTTAAGGTATCAAATTCGTGTACACGCCAACTTGAGGTACAAAAGTTGCAATTTTGCCTCAGGGCACATGTATGAATACGCTCCATGTGACCGGTATTCATCCATACATGTTTTTATTACATTAGTGTTTTATCTCGATAACTCGTATCTACTCTGAAGAGTAGACCCGTAAATATGATTCAACTAATATAAATCTACCAATATAAATACGACTCAGTAAATGCAACCATTTAAACTGAAGTACAATTAAATTTGATCATCTTAAATGTACATATATTAGCTTGGCTTAACCAATTGCAGTCTGTAATCTCTCATTAACTCTATTTAGTCCTATTACTGAGTCGTTCAACTTGATTTGGTTCGACCTCAAAACATCAACCTAAATCATATAATAATGAGAAAATATGATGATATAATATTTTGGGTCTGCATTTGGTCAAACCCACCCATTGCCACCACTGTTCTATGACTAAGAAAACAACTTATAAAATAGAACATGCATAAAGGAAATTAGATGTACAGAAAACACAATTCTTTTTTTCAAGTAATATGAATTCTAGACTTTATTGCTTCTTTATACATATTCCTAGCACACAAGACTTGTTCTAAACAACTTCTAATTGTATTTGAGTAGTTTGTATTTAGGGGTAAAATGATTCAGTTCATTAACCGGTGTCCTATATCTATTGATTTATGGCAACTAAACAAATTTCAAAAGTCCCAAGAACAATCAAATAAAGGGGGAGGCACACTTCATGTTCATGAGAGACTAAGGCTCTCTTAGAGGATTACCCAAATTCAGACTCATTCAATTTAAATTTTACACCAATTCAGGCCAGACCTATAAGCTCTGAAATCCAGATCCAATGATATTAGATAGTTTGGGTTTGAGTTGGGTTCGATTTCAATATTTATACCTGGGTATTTTACCTGAAAATATTTGAATTTTAACCTTTCAAGACTCAAAAATCATACTGAAATAATATCCGAAATTTACCCCAATCTGGATCTAACCAAAAATTTACCAATCCCGTCGGGTCTAACTTTTTGTAGATTGTTCAGGTCCAACATGTTTTCGGACCCATCGAGTATTTAACTGGGACTCGACTCCAGAAGCAACACTTTTCTTCAGTATTTTGCGGGTTCTGGTATTCCTTGTCCATTGATAGTTTTAGCCTAAACTATGCATATTGAATCCAATATTGAGCGATGTGGTATATGTTATTGGACGTAAGAGATGAGAATATTTTTTACAATATTGTTTTTGTATATAATAATGTATAACACATCAATCTTATTGTACTTAGACGTGTTGTTTCACATTTTGGATTATGTGTCTAGTCCGCTCCAGATCTTATTTGTATTTTTATTGTCTGGATATATGCAAAATGTTCTGAAATCCCATTTGTTATTGATAATATATTTAACCTTATGTATAATTAAAATATAGTCAGATGATATGACTAATTCCAATAAAATAGAAAGCAAATAGACCATTTTTTCATATTTATGACCATAATCTATACTACTATAAAAGTATGTATAATTTTTGCTATTTCTTCTCATGTGAAATGACATTGTCGTCCCTACTCAATTAAACTTTAATTATTATAACAATAATAATTAAATCATGACTATTAACTTCTACAATAGATGATATTGTTATACATATATGTATATATATATAGTGTCTATTCACTTCCTATTCATGGATTGTAGGACTCTTTAATTTTGTAACAATTATTTTCCTAATAAATCATCCACTAAAACATATAACATCTCAAATACTCTCTTTAACGACACAATTATAATTTTTAATGATAAGTTTTAATTATAATAATAATAATTGTTACATATAATCATGACCATTTACTTACTCTAGGATAAATGATATTATGTATATATAACTATTAAAAATAATCATGGGAATGATATTATTATATAGATATCTATATCTATATCTATATTTATATCTATATCTATATCTATATCTATATCTATATGTATTATAAAAGTATGGATCTTTGAAGATGTTTCTTCCCATTGTGAAAAGACACTATTATCCTTACTTGTTTAATTCACTAATATTTGTTACTATTCATTTATCTATATCTATACTCCTATAAAAGTATGGATCATTTTTGTTGTTTCTCCCCATTGTGAAATGACATTTTTATCCTTACTTAATTGATATATAAATATAATTATTATATTATAACTATTAAAAATTGTCATGTCCATTCACTAATCCAATTCAATGCTAATAAATAATATTGTTATTATACATATATAAATATTGTCTCTTTACTTGCTATTCACTATTTAATTTTGTAACATCCATATTCCTAATAAATGATATTATTATTATAATTATAATTATATTATTATTATATAATATAATCACAATTATAATTATAATAAAAATATAATAATAATTATAATAATAAGGATAATTTTTGTTGTTTCTCCCCATTGTGAAATGACATTTTTATCCTTACTTAATTGATATATAAATATAATTATAATATAATTATTATATTATAACTATTAAAAATCATCATGTCCATTCACTAATCCAATTCAATGCTAATAAATAATATTGTAATTTATACGTATATAAATATTGTTTCTTTACTTGCTATTTACTATTTAATTTTGTAATATCCATATTCCTAATAAATGATATTATTATTATAATTATAATTATATTATTATTATATAATATAATCATAATTATAATTATAATAAAAATATAATAATAACTATAATAATTTATTAATAACACTTTTGACTCTACATTTACTATAAACCCTTCAACTACAACATATAGGGTTTAGTAATAATAATAAGGTTTAAATGTCCACTATAGACAACTAACTCTCTTTATATGTGTTATTGTTGTCAACATGCAATTTATTTTTTAAATATTAATTCTTATCATAATGTTTGTAACGGCCATGGAAGTCTAAAAGTTAATCACTTCAATTATATAATTGTTGATTCTTCGTAAAAGAGCAAGATAAGAAAAAGACAGTATTCCCAGTTAAGTTTCTTGTGACAATGTTTTACTTAGTCAGTTCATGACAAAGTTTCCTGAATAATTTCTCCAGGTATACATTTTTTATTTTTGTTTTGAGATACAAGTGATAACAACAAGTCATTAACATATGCACCTTAAATATATTACTTGACACAACCACGTTCATTTGCTCTGAGTATGAGATGCCATATGTGATCCGTCTTATTGTGTGTGATACTATTCGTATAATGTTGAATTGCAATATAAAATGTTGTATAATATTTATATTTAATGACTTTAATATTAAAATTACCAAGGTAATTCAGTATTTTAGCTACTTTCTTTATTGAAATATTGGTGAAATGTGCATTTTAGAATATTAAATATATTTTATAAACTTTTTTGGGTATATAAATTATTTTATGTAATTTAAAATCTTTCCTAAAATATAATATAAAAATAAATTCTCATATCATACCTTAGCATTGCAAAGTTTGAGATATATATTTATATTAAGCCACAAAATACTTTGCTAATAAAAATATGTGAGACAATAAAACTTTAAAGAATGAGCCAAAAAAAAACATATATCTCACTATATACTTACAAGTTGGATGACTGTATTCTATAACTAAATATCTATACTAGATATATAACATTAAATATTTGTGAATACATGATTTACAATGGCATTTTGCTTAATGAACATGAGATTAAGACTGATATTGCAAATTTATCAAAATATTAAGATTATTTTAGTAGTTGCATAAAATACGAGACTAAAACTAAAATGATAATCTTCTATGAAACTAAAATTGTAATTTTTTCATATCATAGACATTGAAGAAATTGCAGTGATTACAAGTAGAAGAAACTAAGTTATTTATAAGATTAATTTAACATGAGCAACAACAACTTTCAATAACTTTAGGGATTTAACAATCATTCATACAAGTACTAGCAACCATAAAACAATAATTTAATAGATTAAAAGCATGGTTAATACCTTATATTATATAATATATAATGAAACGATTATACATCACACAATTACTATTAGTCATTAATGGATATTATTCGCTATCGGTGAGCCAATTAAAAATCTCACATGTTAAACATTAAGAACTAATCGATGACAATTGGAAAAAGGCCGAAACCTAGCCATCGAACAAAGGAAATAAAGGAATCATTTAAATTAACTTAAAGGAAATAAATAAATTATTAATTGAGCTACAACATGTAGCAACATTTTTCTAGAGAAAGTGAATAACTGAAAATAAAAGTGAAAAATTGCACGAAACTAGAACAATATCTTAATAAATGCAATATTACTTTATTTTATAATTGTATAAGTATGAGTTATTTTCTATTTGAATGTACTTATATTTCAAAATTTATTTTTAATAGTAAAACAGTCAAATAATAAATTGTATACATCAATTAGACTCTATAAGTAAATTACAAATAGATATAAAATATATTAGGTAACTTCTTTTGTGTTATCTTTCTTTAAATTTAAATGCTTATTTATCAATGTATACATATAGTCCATTATTCAAAATATACACTGAGGTAGAAGTATGTAAACATCCATGTTTTGCTAAATAATGATCTTCATTCACCATAAATTCATAAATGCTTTTCATAAGAATTCCATGTTTATGCTCTTATTCCTATCTCAAATTTAGTAGCATATATAAAATTCAGTTTTGCTATGAAATTATATCAACTTAAAGTAAAATAACAGTTTATTTTGTTTGACTTTCATTAGTTATCAATTAATAGAATTTTCTATGAGCATGTTAATTCCATGATTTTTTAAATTTTAAGATCTTGAATATTTATAGTTAATGTTTAGTTGTTACAGATTTAATAGTTTAATATTTTTAAAATAACTTACAAATCAATTTAAAAAGGACAAAAATGTAAGAAAATACTTTAAAGTATTTTTCATTCGGTTCTTTCAATTTAATTATGGACAATTTAGCAATATAAAGAATGAAACCAACACCAAAAATAAACTATTAAGTAAGATGGAAGACGCCAATAAAATTAAAAAAAAATAAAGCATAGCATTCAATTAATTACTAAATAAAAACATAACTTTAAGGAAGAAAAATATTTTATGTGTACTTTTCTTCTTAGCATTTAAGATCCAAACATAGCACATAAAAATTAGGTATTTACGTGCAACGCACGTACGTCTTGCTAGTTTATATAAAAGTGTGGATGTTTGGAGATGTTTCTTCCCATTTTGAAAAGGCACTATTACCCTTACTTATTAAATTCACTAATATATGTACTATTTATTATTTATACTATAATTACCATCATTCATTTTACTAATATATACTATCATTTCTATCACTCATTTACATTTAATCATAATGGTTAATAGCTTAAATTTTACTTTACATTCATCAATTTTCTAAAAGTATAGCTGGAAAATCATCAATTGGTTGTTGAGTATATATTATTATACTAATAAATATACACATTTATATATACAATAATATATTTATCTATTAGTACTTTGTTTCAAGGTCTAAAATCAATTCTAACTTAATAAAAATGTTTCTTGCCATTGTGAAATGACATTGTTATCCCTACTTAAATCTTTAATTAATAATAATTATTAAAACAATGATGATTGCTCACTTATTCTATGATAAATGATAGTATAATGGATATATGTATATACATATACACATATACAATGTCTCTTCACTTGCTATTCATCAATTATATAACTCTTTAATTTTGTAACAATCATTTTCCTAATAAACCTTCCACTAAAAAAATATAACATCTCAAATGTTCTCTTTAATGACACAATTATAATCTTTAATGATAATATTTAATTATAGTAATAATAATTGTTACAAACAATCATTACCATTCACTTATTCTATGATAAATGATATTATATATATTATTATAATTAATAACAATCATTGACATTCACTTATTCTATGATATATATGATATTATTATATAGATATATATTAAGTATCTCTTTACTTTCTATTCATCAAATTCTAGATCTCTTTTTAATATAAAAGTACGGATATTTTTTGTTATTTCATCCCATTGTAAAATGACATTGTCGTCTTTATTTTAATTAATATTTAACTATAATAATAATAATTATTAAAAGCAATCATGGTCATTTACTTATTTTATGATAATTATATTATTATTTTAAACAATGAAATACTGCAACTACCTCTACTTAAAACCTTCATTAATATACAATAAAATTTTACTTTTTTATTTGTCAAGTTATATGCAATTTAGACTTGATTAAAATTGTATATTATTATTAATATTCACATGAATATTTTTGTGATTTTTATACTGTACTTCTTCTCAATAATTTACACATTAGTATATATATATAAATAATAATTATATCACTTACAGAAAAATTTTGTAAAAAATATTTTCCTAATAAATCATCCACTAAAAATAAAAAAAATTAACATGTCAAATGTTCTCTTTAGTGACACAATTATAATCTTTAATGATAGTTTGAATTGTAATAATAATAATTGTTACAAATAATCATTACCATTCACTTATTATACGATAAATGATATTATATATATTTATATATTATTATTAATAACAATCATGGACAGTAGCTTATTCTATGATAAATGATATTATTATTTTAAACAATTGAATAAAATAATTATCCCTACATAAAAATTTCACTAATATGTTATAAGATATTGCTACCAATTCCGAAATTTATTTAAATCCAATTTTGAATTTGGGAATTGCATTGGATTTTCAGTGGCCAATTACAATTGGTTAAAAAAATATTCGAACACCTCTAACTACGGATGGATCAAGATGGACTAAAAGTAATAGAAAAATGATCAATATAGAAAGAGAGTGAGTAACCTTTTTTTAATTCAATTCTTAATATTTATCTTTAAAAAAAAATATACCTTCTTATTTTATTTAGGTTATTATGTTCTTCTCTAAAATTATAGTATTATATGATTTACCTAGGCAAAAAATTCATTTGAATACAAAATATCAACTAATATACATTTATGTCACTATTTTGAATTGATTATACGAAAATAATAAATATGATTTTTGTGGGGTTAAAAATTGTAAACAATGTAATATTTAATATATGGAGATTTATTTCTATTTAAAATTGAAATGAGAAGTGTACATATTCATTATTTATTTAATATGATACAAATCTAAAAGACGTATATATATATATATATATATTGACATAGACGTTATTGATAAAATTAAAATTTGTACTTCAGAAAATTAGTAATATTTGAATAAATAAACTATTTATAGGTTTTTATATTATTTTAAAATTATTTTTGAATATTTTTAATTATTAATATTATCAAATTAATTTTCTCGTGCGAATGCACGTGCATTTTGCTAGTTATAGTAAAAAAAACCCAACTCTTTATAGTAAGGAAATACTGGCATACTGCGAGTGGAAGAAATAATTCATCTTGAAACAAGAAAATCTAATAAAACAATGATCATATTAACTTTGATAAAGCCCTATAAAAGTAATTTAAAATTGTAACACAGAAAACAAATTGTAATGTCAAAATCGCATTTTTAATATTGATAGGAGGTTTCGGGCGTTTAGCTTCTAGTTTAAACATCATTAGACTAGTAAAAATTATCGGACATCATAAACTAACCGTCAGGCAACCAATTTTACTGAAAAATTGATGATTGTAAACTAAATATGCAATATTATTCAACACTGCAATTGTGACAGACCATAATATATTTATACAAGTAAACTAATATAAAATTAGTCAACATTGAAACCCTACATCTCTTTCTCACTAGTCATCTTCTATAATTTATATTCAACATTAATATCTTCCCTTATCTGTCTACTCTCTAGTATTTGTATTAGATTAAGTTTCATTACAATTTATTTGCTAAAGTTTGAAGTTCTCTATGAACATTTCAATTATAATCATGTAGGGTGTAAATGAAAATGAGTCGAATCGAGTCAAACATATAATTGTTCAAACTTGTAAAAACTATAATCGAGCTTTAAAATTATGCTATAGCTTGATTTGATTGTTAATCATGCGGAACTCAAATGAGCTTTAATTGACTTGAACACGTTTCGAGTTTGAGTAGTTTGATTATTTTATACATATTTTTATTAATTAAGTCGAACTCGAGCCGAATTTTAAAATTTATCGAACATAAAAAGGTTGTTGAAGCTTGATTTGATAAGTTAAAGAACCAAATTCAATCAAGCCTAAATCGGTTGCTTGACTTTCAGTCCTAATCATCAATAATATTATTTGTTTATGGTTTCTATATAATATAACAATTTCCATGCCCCCTTTAATTTATCTCTTTCTCTCCAAAATCTGTTTTGTTAATAAGCAAATAAGTAGAGTTATTTATGTATAAATATGGGAATATGTTATGTGTGAATCCCAATATTCTCCTCTCTTCTTCTCACTCTCAAATCCCTTATTTCACTTTCATAATTTTGGCAATTAATCTGCATATTTTTTCCTTCTTATCAATGGTTGATAAAACAAATATTAATTCTTCAGCTTCTATAGATATTGGTTCTACAAAAAAAGTAAGTGAGAACAAAGGTGTTGATGGAGATGGAACAGTGAAATCTGAGACTAAAACACAGAGCTCTAACAATCAGGTAAATGTAATGTTTGTTTTCTTAATTCTTAATATTATGATGATATTTTATATACTTTCCCCTGTCTGTTTGTGTATGTATTTGTTAGACTCATTGTAGCTTTGATCACTATTGGATATACTAGAGAGTTTAGGGGCAATTTTATGACATATTGAGTCTAATAATTTATAAAATATGATTGGTTGTTTTATCAAAATATCTCGTCATCCAAGTATTTTTAATAAACCGACTACATTGAACTCCATCCGTTTTAGAATTTTCCAGAGTTCTGCTCATTTTGTTAAATTAAAAAAGTATCATTTTTCTTGGAGTTACAACTTACAAGAATTAGTCCAACCGATGTATTAGGTTTGAAATTTTAACATATTTGGAAGCAAATAAAAAAAGGAACTAATTTATGATTACTTGAGAATTTATATGTGTTTAGGCTACAAATTTCATACGTACATGGTCATATTAGACTCTTGATATTTGTAGAGTAACAGTCTAGTACATATTATTTGATGTCAAAATGCGTAGGCATGGTTTTGATAGTTCCAATAGTTAAGATGTGAAAATTGTCTGTGTTTGTGTAAACCCGGCATAATTGGTAGGCCACCTTGGTCATATGCTCGATTTTGATATTAAGAACGAGTGTTTATTTTACATCTTTTGTTATCAATCAATTACGTTCAACCTAAATTAATTGAACTTTATTAAGTCATTTGTTGGTTATTACACACAAAAACGTGATTACTCAATGCACAGACTAAAAATAGCAATTACGAATCTTTTCTCGTCATGAAAAAATAGAAAATGTTATACACCAACATTTTAATAATAACCATCTGTCATCGCTTCTTGATTTAAAAAGCATGTATCTAATAAATCCAATAAAATAAATTAATTTATAAATAATTTCTTTAAAAAAATATAGATGATGAAAAATCGGTAGTATATAAATAATGGTATATAACATCACTTAAATATATTATGTAGGTTTCTTTATTTAATTTGATTATATTTAATTAATTATATAAATATTATTGCATTTATATTATAATCAATCTGGTTAAAATATACATAATTAGAAGATTGATATAGTTTCGTCCAATCCAATTTATTGGGTGGAGATTTGATGGCAACCCATAGTCCCACCAGAAATATTTGTGAGCCCTACATTATGAACCACGAATGCAAAATGAACACATATCTTAATAATATAGATAAAGTAATTTAATTTCATAATTAATTGGTGCTTGTGAAACCTACACTTGAAAAGGATGAAAATGAGTATGTTTAGTAACCTTTCCTTAATGATGATTATTAGAAGCTTTCACTATAGCCACTTGTGGATGTTCATTTTACTTATGATCAAATGAGATATAAAGTTATGTAATTGACACTTGTTATACGTTAAATTACACTACAAACATGATTATATTAGGGAGTTGAGCTCTCGATAACTTCTAACACATACACATAACATAACATTTTTTGAGTAATTTTGTGATACATATGTGGGTAGTGAGTGTAATTTGTTGACATAACACTGTTATGGCTTCTCTCACGCATAACATAGCATAACAGACACATAATTTTGTTTCCTCTCACGCTTGTGGGTCATTCATTGTTCCTAAAACTCATGGTTACCCTAATTTTGGGATTTCTTCATTATTTCATATGACATTTATGGTTGGATCATGATGGGGTCCAAACAAAAGCAAGCGTGTGAGTGAGGGGTCATTATTTTGGGAATTACCATGGTGCATTTTTTATGTTATTTTGGTAAATTTAAAAAATGATGGAATATTCACCAAATCGCCCGTCTAGGTCAACTGGTTCCGCCGGTTCAACCGGATTTGATGTGAAAACCGGCAGGTTTGGCTTGGGTCAAGTGCTGATCGTATAATGTGCTCAACTGGACCGGATAAATGGCCAGTTCGCAGTTAAACCGATCGAACCGTTCGGTCCGAGTTCAACAACAGTGGCCACCTCTATGCAAATAAAAGATTATTGGATTTTTTTTTCTTGTTTTTGGCTACATTTATTTTAAAGACAAAGCCCACTATAAAGAGATGAGGTTGATTGGGCTAACATTTATTTTAAGGGAAAAGCCCACTACAAAGAGATGTGGTTGATTGGGTTGTTTGTTCAGTAAGGAACCAAGCCCACCATTAAATTAAAGAAAACTTAGGCTTCTTTTTATAATGTATTCTTGAGTCCAATTATATTAAAAGACTTAGCCCAATTTCAGAATGGGTTGGATTCTGTTAACGTGTATTTTATGCACGTTTTTTTTGTTTTATATGGCATCAATTGTCATGTTTTTATTCTCTATCTCATGTTTTTGTGCTTCTATTGAAACGATTAGGTATTTGCATGGAGTAGAGATGAAAATGTGCTAAAAAGAGCTTGAAAAGACTTGAAGTGGTTTGATGCAAAAATATGGCAGCAGAAAGTTTGTGAAGTTTAAGCGTGATCACGCTTAACTTCTACAAACATTCTGCCCGAGAACACAAAAATCCGCTGGAGTTGACTTTGACTGCTGGAATCAAGGGAAATATGCTAAAATTATGTTTCCTAGTATTTAGGGATTATTCCCTTTTTGAAGAGTTTTAGTTTAGGTAGGATTCTTAGAGTCCTATTCTAATAAGTTTCCTTATTGAGTTAGGACTCTTTTAGATTTAAATAAGTGGAATTTTATTCCACAAGACATCTTCGTTTTTATTTCTAGCTTTCACGTACGTTTTCTTAAGCTTTGTAGACGATTTTTGATTATGTGTTGCTAAACACATACTTCTAGTCGAAGGATTTTCGAGGTTTGATTTCTGTTAATTCGTGAGATTTGATTTGTGCTTTCAATTTCTTTGTTCTTCAAGTATTTACTTTTTCTCTGTGCTTTGTTGTCAATATATTTCATTCGATTAGGTAGCCTGATCAACTTTTTAATTCTTGAAATTATATTAAGCTAATTAAGGCCCAAATCCGTAATTGTTTGGTAAACCCTAATATTCGTAGCAGTTAGTGACGTCGATTATGGACAAGTTTTCGATTAGTTGCTATGAGAATTAGTAATCTAGTTTAAATAAACCCAACTTATGTGTTTATTGATTAGAATTGGTGTTTTTCTAGTGCATAAATGATGTTGATAGGCTAAATCCTAAGAGCTTATTTAGGGTTCTCTATTTGATAAGAGGAATAATCGAAGAGTTTATTTTGGTTATCGACGACATAAGGAAAAACTAGGTTGTTAGAGCTTGTTAACAGCTATAGCCAACTTACTTGAGAATATTGAACTATCATTACAATCGATGATCGAATTATAGAATCAATACCGAGATATCCGAAGACTAGAATCTCTCTCCTTATTGAATTTGAATTTGAACTGTTTGCGTTTTAATTTACGTCTTTTGAATTTTAGTTAATCAAATCCAAAATCCCCCTTTTAATCGATATTAGTAATTTGAGAATTAAATTTACACCATTCTCTGTGGATCGACCTTACTTATCGCTAATTACAAATCTTTTAAGTAGGTATTTATTTTTGTTGGATTCGACACTCACCAAATTTTGGCGTCGTTGCCGGGGACGGTGTTATAGATTTATTTCTTTTCCTACTAATATTTTTGTTTTAGTTTTTGTATGCCTAGAAATCTTCGTGCAGGTGAACTCGAATACGATCCCGAGATCGAAAAAAGAGCTCGTCGCTTGCGCTAGGAAACTTGGCTACGTAAACATTCTATTGCACACACTTCGCCATCCGGAGTAGATTTTACACTGGATCAAACTGATTCTTCTAGTGATTCAGAGGAAGAATACGAACCCATGGCTAACGCTGCACCTGATAACGCTGCCGCTAACGGCAACGAACGAACTTTTAAAGATATGGCCATGCCAAATCTGGATCGACAACCTCTCTGCATACCCTATCCTGATCTTGAGGTAGATTGTGAGTTAAAATCTGGACTCATTCACTTATTACCTATTTTTCGTGGTTTTGCAGGAGATGACTCACACAAACATTTGAAAGGACTCCACATAGTTTGTTCAACTATGAGGCCGAAGGATGTTACAAAGGACCAAATAAAGTTGAGAGCTTTCTCTTTTTCTTTAGCCGACAAGGCTCGAGATTGGCTCTACTTCCTTCCTTCCGGCTCAATCAATACTTGGAACGAGATGGAGAAACAGTTTCTAGAAAGATTGTTTACAGCATCGCGAGTGGCGAACACTAGGAAAGAAATATGTGGAATTTGACTGTTTACGGGTGAAACTTTATATGAATACTGTGAACGCTTCAAACAGTTAGTTGCAAGCTGCCCACAACATCAAATTCATGAACAACTCCTCATCCAATACTTTTACGAAGGACTTACAATGATGGATAGGAACTTATTTGATGCCGCTAGTGGTGGTGCACTGATCTATAAAACTCCAACTGAAGCAAGGAACTTAATCTCAAGTATGGCTTCTAACTCCCAACAATTCAGTATCAGACAAGATCACACACCTAAGGAAGCAAATGAGGTAAACGTGTCATTACTTAATCAACGTGTAAATGATCTAACGTCTATAATGCAAAAAATGGTTCTAGAAAACGCTCAACAGGTTTACACATACGGAATATGCTCCGGAATCGGCCATGTAGCCGAAGTATGCCCTAACGCACAAAATCAAAATCTTGAGCAAGCTAACGCAGCCAGCTTTCCTGGACCTGCACAGCGAAAATACGATCCCTTCTTGAACACATATAATCCTGGATGGAGGGATCATCCCAACTTGAGCTACGCTCCACGACAGTCCCACCAGAAATATTTGTGAGCCCTACATTATGAACCACGAATGCAAAATGAACACATATCTTAATAATATAGAAAAAGTAATTTAATTTCATAATTAATTCGTGCTTGTGAAACCTACACTTGAAAAGGTGGAAATGAGTATGTTTAGTAACCTTTCCCTAATGATGATTATTAGAAACTTTCACTATAGCCACTTGTGGATGTTCATTTTACTTATGCGAATTTAGTCGAAGAATATGTAAATATTGGAATAACAGTAGCACATCAAATGAGATATAAAGTTTTGTAATTGACACTTGTTATACGTTAAATTACACTACAAACATGATTATATTAGGGAGTTGAGCTCTCGATAACTTCTAACACATACACATAACATAACATTTTTTGAGTAATTTTGTGATACATATGTGGGTAGTGAGTGTAATTTGTTGACATAACACTGTTATGGCTTCTCTCACGCATAACATAACATAACATACACATAATTTTGTTTCCTCTCACGCTTGTGGGTCATTCATTGTTCCTAAAAGTCATGGTTACCCAAATTTTGGGATTTCTTCATTATTTCATATGACATTTATGGTTGGATCATGGATGGGTCCAAACAAAAGCAAGCGTGTGAGTGAGGGGTCATTGTTTTGGTAATTACCATAGTGCCTTTTTGATGTTATTTTGGTAATTCAAAAAATGATGGAATATTCATCAAACCGCCCATCTAGGTCAACCGGTTCCTCCGGTTCAATCGGATTTGATGTGAAAACCGGCAGGTTTGGCTTTGGTCAAGTGCTGATCGTATAATGTGCTCAACCGGACCAAATAAATGGCCAGTTCGCGGTTAAACCGATCGAACCGGTCGGTCCGAGTTTAACAACAGTGGCCACCTTTATGCAAATAAAATATTATTGAATTTTGTTTTTCTTGTTTTGGCTACATTTATTTTAAAGACAAAGCCCACTATAAAGAGATGAGGTTGATTGGGCTAACATTTATCGTAAAGAAAAAGCCCACTACAAAGAGATGAGGTTGATTGGGTTGTTTGTTTAGTAAGGAACCAAGCCCACCATTAAATTAAAGAAAACTTGGGCTTCTTTTTATAATTTATTCTTGAGTCCAATTATATTAAAAGACTTAGCTCAATTTCAGAATGGGTTGGATTCAGGATCTGGGTGTGATGGTCAAGTCCGATCCAGCCCGTTGACCGTTGATTGTTGATCGAGGTTGACTGTTGATCTTTGACCGCATTGACCATTGATCAATATTTTTTTTTTGGGAATTATGCTTGATTCATAATGATTTAAGGTTGCTTATATTGAGCATGTCAAGTAATTTATGTCGATCAATTGAAGCAGTATGTTACCAAAATAACCTCTCATGTCTAGATTTTTCGATCATTTATTATGATGATGTTTGTGTGTATGATTTCCATGCGGATAATTGACCGGCCCAAAGGAAGGTTCATTGTTTGGCAGAAGATTAGACACAAATGTGGTGGTAAACATGTGACGATTATAAGGTGTTGAGTCGGTCCAAAAAAAAGTTTAATACTTGACAAGATTTTATTGTCAATGTTTGATTATTACACCAAGAGAGTTACTTGCAAGTTAATTCTCTGTCCAAAGACTAGGATTAATGTTGTACCAATTTTCTTGTGATGGGAATTTCATTGTGAATCTATGTGATCTGCTTAAGGTTGATATATGTGAGCTTATTTTGTTTATTTGTTCTCTATTCAGTTAATTCTTCCACTACATCTGTCACTGCCAACATCAACTTAAATCTTGTGCTTAACGGCACAAACTCAAAGGATTGAAAAAGAGAACGTCATGATAGTTCTTGGTTGCATGGATCTAGACCTTGCACTAAGGGAGCCACGTCCCGCCAATCATCCGGCTGAAAGTACCTCTGATCATAAGAGTGAAATTGAGAAGTGGGACCGCTCAAATCGCATGAGTCTTATGATCATGAAGCATGCAGTTCCAGAAACATTCAGGGGCACAATGTCTGAGGAGTTTAATGCTAAGGTGTTTCTGGCTGAGCTTGAAAAATGCCTTGTCAAGAACGAAAAATAACATAAACTCTATTCTGCGCAGTCTTGTTTCCGTGAAGTACATAAACAAAAATAACATAAGTTAGTACATCCTAGAGATGTCTCATTTGGCACCAAAACTAAAGGCACTTAAGGTAGAGTTGTCTGATGACTTGCTCGTGCATTTGGTTTTGATATCTCTTCCTGCACAATTCAGTCAATTTATGGTCAGTCATAACTGCCAAAAGGAGTAGTGGACTCTTAATGAGCACATTTCGCATTGTGTGCAAGAGGAAGAGAGGCTGAGACATGACAGGGTAGAAAGTGCTCATTTGGTTTCCTCCTCAGGCATTAATAAGAAAACAAAGGGTAGAGAAATTGCGGTCTCAGACCCAAAGAAAAAGCAGCTAAGGGGGCCCACTAGACCCGATAAAGTTGATTTATGCCTCTTCTATAAGGACCCTTCTCAGTTCTCATGTCAAGAAAGATTGTGCAAAATATCACGCTTGGCGTATTATGAAAAGGTTATCTGAACTGGCAAAAATCAAATGATGTTGAAAGATTCATCTATACGGGTGATGACAAATCAATTACGGTTGAAGCAATATGCACTTTTATGTTGTTATTAAGAACTTGTTTGTATTTGGATTTGAAAAAAACTTATGTTGTACCGTCCTTTAGACAGAAATTGGTTTCTATTTCTATCTTGGACAAATTGGGGTTTTCTTGTTCATCCGAAAATAGTAAGTTTAGTCTATTTCATAATTCATATTTGGTTGGAACTGGTTCTTTATCTGCCATGGATAACCTATATTGTTGGATACTATTACTTCATTTAGTGAAACTCTGCATGTGGATTCACGTGGCACTAAACGCAAATTAAGTAACAAGAATTCTTATTCGTTATGGCACAAGAGCTTAGGACAAATTTCTTAACAAATTATTCAAAGGCTTATGTCAGATAGAATTCTTGATGCACTTGACGATACAGATACAAAAATATGTGTTGAGTACATTAAAGGCAAGCAAACAGACAAGAGAAAATTGGGAGCGAGAGAGCTAAGAACATTTGTGGACCATTTTCTACACCATCGTGAAATGGTCAACAATATTTTATAACGTTCATATACGATTACTCTCGTTATGGTTACCTGTACTTGATACATGAGAAATCTCAAGCCTTGGACGTGTTCAAATCATTTAAGGCCGAAGTTGAAAATTAACTAGGTTAAAGGCGCCAGGTCTGATCATGGTGGTGAATACTATGGTAGATATGACGGATCAGGTGAACAACGTCCATGACCTTTTGCTAAATTTCTAGAGGAATCTGGAATCGTCCCACAATACACCATGCTTGGAAGTCCTAATATGAATGGTGTAGCTGAAAGACGAAACATAACTTTAAAGGATATGGTTAAGAGTATGATATGTCGTACTACCTTACCAGATTCGCTCTTGGGAGAAGCACTTAAGACCGCAATTTATTTGCTAAATAGAGTTCCAACAATGACTACGATCAAATCTTATGAACTATGAACATGTAAGAAACCTGTGTTAAATCATTTACACATTTGGGGTTGTCCAGCTGAGGCGAGTGATGTGTGTAATACCGCAAGCGCACGCTTCCGTGTAATACAAAAGATATCGTTCCCACGAGGACCGAATAATCAAACACTAATTCTTTCAGTTATCAGTAATCTAAACCTAATAAAATCGTAAGATAAAATGCAAAAAAAACTAAACAAAAAAAACTGGTTTTGATTATATGGGTTAGTAATTCTAGAATCAGGTTTCACCACGACATACGTTATCAATTCAATCATACAATCAATTCTGTTACGATTACCACTTATGAAGGACACTATTCAATTTTACTTATTACCTTCTGTCGAAGCATAATAATTTACTCAAGTTAATTAATCCCCTACTTTCGTGATGATTAGACTAAGCTCAGATTCATTCAGTTCTATAACAGTGTATCGATTCCTCAAAAGCCCTAAAACTACTTCGTGATTTAGGATCTGAGGTTTGAATACTAGGGTTCCGATTTAGATGTCACCTGTCAGAATTTTCACCTAATATCTATGAACATGCATATTTGTGGCCAACAAATCCACAAGCATTAATTACTAAGAATTCAAATCATAAGCAAAAGCGATGTAACGTCAAAGATTCTATAAATTCAGGCTGATAATATATTATCGGGCTATTTCCGATTCCAGAATAAAATGAATTACTTCATAGATGCGAAAGCACAATCAACGATAATAAAAATAAACAAGATAGATAGACAAGAATTAAAAGATATTAAAAGGATAAACTCGATAAAACCCGTTGTCGAAAGATCTGTTTACAATCAAGTATTGAATCTTGTTCTTCGGTCTCTAATCTTTACAACCAAAATCAAGAAAATAAAGTTCGAACCCTAAAAGAATATTTGGAAGGGGTATTTATACCAAAAATAATAAATAAATAAGACCCCAAAGCCGCATTTTAAACGCCCCGCATTTAAACGCGCCTTCCTTTCCGAATTTGACTTTGGTGTCTTCAAAAAGTTGTATATCTATGTCTTAGCTTTACAACCCTACCAATTTGGATCCAATACAAGTTGTAGAACTCGAGTTATCGTTCTACCAAAATTGTCATATTTAGTTCGGAATAGAACATATTTTGTAACGTAAAGGCCTTCAAACGTTTGAACTGGATCTTGTCTTCTTCACAAAACTTTTAGGTAATTGTCTTAGATTTTGAATCATATAAGCATCATCAATATTGGAGGTCTGTAGCTCAAGATATGATTGTATTTTCGAACAGCGCCAATTTACCACCTATCTTACGTTTTTTCGTCATTTTCTCGAAGTTAATGATTTTACCCTACAAACATATAACAAACCTATAAACGTATATGGACTATAAATCGTGATAAAAAATGATATAAAAATGACTAATTTTAGACTAGAAAATACGTATAATCGAGATTTATTAGCGAGGCCTAACAGGCCAAGCGAAAGAAAATTGGAATCAAGAATGATCAGTAGCTATTTTGTTGGATATTCTGAAAAATCACGGGGGTTTAAATTTTATGAAATCACATCCAGAACTTTCTTTGAGACGGGAAATGCTCAGAGACTTTGTATAAGTATATATTAGCGTGTACCCCGTGCTATGCACGGTGCCATGTACAAAAATAACAAATATTCCCTTCTTTCGTTAACTATGAAAGTAAGTAAAGCTTGGTACATATTTTCAAATTAATAATAGTATCTAACTTGTATAATTGATCAAATAACTATATTGAAGATAATGATTTTGTTAACAATTAAATCTTTTAACATTTTTATATAAGGTAAGAAGATAGATTCTAATTTGGGCTCTTTTCAAAATTATTTAAGTGATAAGAATAATAACTTTGTATTGTATTGTCAAAATTTATATTTATTAAGATAATTAAATATTATATAATTTTTAGAAAATTCAACCTTTTTGACTTACCACAAAACTTGATAACTTAAGTGGTCTTTACTAATATCACCCTGCAATAAAATTATATATTCAAAAATTGATATAGCATTCAAATTAAAAAATTATTGAATAATTTACTTCAATCCTCCTGAGTGAGAACTTGCTTTATAATGATGGGATCATAGTGCCAAACTTTGTGCCCATTTCACAAATTCAGAAAAGATTTAGAATAATTAGAAGAGGCCACTTATTAATTTATTTTACCAAAATGAGAATAATTGAGGAAATTCCACAAATAACACATATATGTAATTATCAGTTGTATGCAATATAAATAATAAAATAAAATGGTACGTACCTACAAAAAAGAGTTAATAATTAAAATTAAATCAAAGTCAAAATTCTTAAAAAAGAAATTAAAAGATCAATAATAAACTAAATCTATAAAATAGAATCAAATATGATAGGAGAATTGATGAGTCCAAAAAAGAAAAAAACCCAATCCCAATGATTTCTCTCTTCTCATTGAATTAACAAAAATTAAATTGAAAATAAAAAGAAAAGATGTAAAGAAAAGCTAAGGAAAATAGTGTTTTGAGTTAAATGAGCAAAAAAAATCAACTAAGAAATAACTTTTATTGAATTTAAACAAAAAAGTAAATAAATAATTGGAATCAAATAAAAAAAAAATTTTATTGCTCATGTAAACAAAAAAAAAGAAAATTTACACAAAATCGAATTGAAGTTTAACAATCATACTAAATACAAAGAATATAAATTCAGAAGAAATATAAAGATCAAGAAAAAAACAAAAATTTATAGATTAAGAAGATATGGTGCGACAAAGTACAAATCAAAACAGAAGAAAATAACAACCCCAACATGATTAAATCTACAATTGTTTTTAAACTGGGAAAACGCTAAAGAAAACTATAAAAGCCTTTGTGTATGAATGAATGAAAAATTAAACCAATTGAGAATAAAAGATATCCATTTGAATAGAAAAGGATGACATTCAAACAAAATTATAACGATTAGGGCTTTAATATATAAAATCACTGGGAAATAAAACTATCAAATAAAATTCGATCATCATTTGAAAGTAAAATAAAACAGTTCAACAAATTAGAGTGTAAAAAGTTCAAGACTATTAAAGGATAATTTCAAAAAATCAATATACCTATTTAGTGAAACCATGTAATAGCTGAGAATGAGCAAAAACGTATCACATCACTAAAAAATACAATGATTAGGACTAAGTTAAATCAAATAAACAAAAATTAGAACGTAGAAGTTCAAGATTATTGAAAGAGAAAAAGATTTAGCAAATAATCAAAATACCTGTTTATCAAAAACCAAATCGACTTGGTATAGAAGAAAGAGTAGTGAAATTTCGGGGGCAACCCCCGGTAGAGTTGGTAAGGGCATGTGAATGTTGTGGCCTTGGTCACGGGTTCGAATCCTGATGAGGGAATGTCTATTTGCCTTCTCTACTGTGAGCCTGTCAGCTATGGGCAACCTAGGCTGGTTTACCTCTCTTGTGTGGTTTGCAGGTTATTACACAAGAGCGGGGTTTACCCAGTGCGCACTTAACGGTAGCGGCTGCGGGTTCCCTTGTCATAAAAAAAAAAGAGTAGTGAAATCTCATCACATTGCCATAAGTAATTGCTGAGAAGCCATAAGTATTGTAAGTAATTGACATAATTGAAAGTTAACAAAAACTAAGAGATAATAGGTGAAAGTTTTTCATCTTAACATGTGGTTAATCAGCTGGTTAATAAAACCTTAAATCTTCCTTAAATTAAGGAATCCATTAAATGAGAAAAGAATATTATAATACACGTTCATAATTAATTCAAAATTTCAAAAGATTTACGACCATAAATATGATTCATCTAATGAAAAGATTTTTAGTCAATTATTTCAAAATTATTGGAAATTAACATTAAATTTTTAGATGTTTTAGAATGTGCAAATTAGTCAAACCTTATATATAATAGATATGCTAGCGATATATTCGTTTTTTTTTTCTTCATTCTTAAACAATATAGCTGCAACTCATTTTTCATGAATTTATAATACTTATCTTGTTAAGACCACAATTAAGAGGGTGAAAGATAGAACCGACCACAATTATTTTGTATATTTTTTTCTTCCTTTTCCTTTCATTCACCCTGACTAGTTTTTTCTTAGCTTCTAACCTTTTTTTTTTTGTTAAATAGCTTTTGGCCAAATCCAAGTTAATCAAATGTGCAAAATTCAAGAGTTATCATGATGACAAAAATAGATAAATATGATTAGGGTTAATGGTAAGAAATACATGTTTTATACAAGGGTAAAAATGGTGTATGTATGGTTTGCAGCTATTACACAAGAGCGAGGTTTACCCAGTGCGCACCCTAAAGGTAGCGGCTGCAGGTTTCCCTCGTTAAAAAAAATGGTGTATGAAATATATAAGGGGGGTGAACGCCACATCTGATAGTTTATGGACTATTTGTAACATATCCCATAGATCAATTTAGCGAGGTTTGCTTTACCCTAAAATGGACCAATATACAATGATAAACCTATATACTAAACGTAAAAATATGTGAATGGTTTTCTATTTTAATTAAATATAAGATATTTTGTTATGCATTAATATTGTGAATTTTATATAATTTTCTAGTCTAAACATTTTCTTTGGCATATTACTGCCACCCAACTTTTTCAATCTATAATATGATGCCCTATTTCTCTTTTTATAGTGAGTAAATTTAGTGATTTTATATAAGTTTATCTATATTATTATAAATTCATTGAATAGTCGTGATTTAATTATACTAATTCTTATTATTGTTGTATTGTAGATACTTAATTTTTTTTTTGCTAATTTGTTTGTTTTACTTTTTTACTATTACAAAATTCAATTATATAAAATTCAATTATATAATTGAATTGAATGTAAATATAGACATATATAGATTTAGTTTTGCATGTGATGAGAATAGAAGGGGAATTTCTATTTTAATTGGACGGATAAATGACACAATATGTTCACACGATTGCTTCATTCATGTCAACAGTATTTGTACATCAATCCAATGTGATCGAATAGAGTTGTATTAACAAATGTGATTAAAGAAATATACCCACAGTTTAAACAAAAAAAAAATTATAATTTTAAATATGAAGTTTCTAATTTAGATATTTCGAACAAAATCGATTTTATAATTACCATATACATAGAGTAAATACGAGTATGTTATTTCGTTAGTGATTAGAATGTGAATTTCTTTACTATTTTTATAATAGTTCTATAAAATCTATATTGTGAACAATCATATGATAAACATTCCTATTACAAAATCACTTTCAAGAGTATGATTAATTATTGAAGAATCTAATTATTATACATTACATTAGTTGTCTAATCAAGAATCTTAGAACATTATGGATAATCTAGGCTGGTTTATCTCTCTTGTGTGGTTTGCAGGCTATTACACAAGAGCAGTGTTTACCCAGTGCGCATCTAACGGTAGCGGCTGCGGGTTTCCCTCGTCATAAAAAAAAAATCTTAGAACATTGATACGTATCCATCAACTACTTTAATTTTTTTTCTAACAATTATATTATAAATTTTATAAAAATCAACCTCTATTTTTATCTATTGATTTTCATAGAAGAGTCATAGAATAATTATACTACTTATTGTTGTAGTATTGTAGATACTTATAGTTTTCTAAAAATGAAATTAATTACTTTTTATTATACCTAATTGTAAAATCAAAATAAACACTAACTATCAACACAACAATTTTCATAAATCAAATTAAATGGACGAAGTCAAAATGTGTATATTAAGTAATTACACATGTATGTATATAGGGTTTTCATTTGACTTTTCTACCCATAATTTAATCCTGACTAATAAACTCGAATATTGTACCAAAGAACATAAGTCTTCAATATCACTGTATATCAATTTTGCGTGTAAAAAATGAACAATACTATTATTATTATTTATTCATTTAAGATACATAATATAATTATCCTTTTTATCATTGTAATATTGATATTTTTTTTTATGACAAGGGAACCTATCAATACTTGTTTTTGAGATCTTAACATTAAGAAATTCAATTATATACAGGTAAATCACAAATGTAAAAAACAATTCACACTTTTAGAATAGAATAAAAAAAGAATAGAAATAGACGTTATTTCTATTTGGCCTATTGGGAACGAGCATACAAACAACATGACAATGACCTTATTTCTCACTTATTTTCACACACAAATATTTGCTTAGGCAGACATCTTCATGGCGTGAAGTACATGTTTTTTCAACCCCGGGATGTGAATCTCCTGAAAATACTTTTTCCAATTTATGTTTGTCGCATCAACTTCAAATTCAACTCGCTCCTCTTCAGACATTTCTATTATGAATATAAAACGTGTTTTACATTGAGAGTGTAAAAGCGTGTTCTGTTTTAGTATATATATGTGTACAGTTGAACGATTGTAATCAATTTTAATTTTTCAGTAATCAATTTCTCTCTATTCTTTCTGCTGCGATAAACACTTCTGCCCCTTTTCAGTTCAATTCCATCCATGGCATATACTACTTTCTTGACATGGTATCAGAGCAGGTTTATCCTGTTCTGAATACATTAGGCGATGATCGATTAAATTCTCTCATATCAGAATCTTTCAATTTTGTGCAGTTCGAAACATCCCTGCCGTAATCGCTTCAAACCTAGATGGCTTCATCAGCGATTTCCATATCCGATCCACCTGCAACTAGCGGTCAAACACAAACAACAACAATCGATTTCCATAATCAATTGTATATACATCCGTCGGATACCCCTAATCTTGACATAGTTTCGGAAGTTTTGCGAGGATCGGACAATTATAGTGTTTGGAGTCGAGAGATGATTGTGGCCTTGGAAGCAAAAAATAAAATAGGCTTGATCGATGGATCTTGCCCCATGCCAGATCAGAATTCGGCTGAATCGACAAAAAATAAAACTAAGCCCCGCATTGACAAAGAATCGATGTATTGCGATCATTGCACCATCACCGGCCACACTCGAGTGAATTGCTTTAAACTCAATGGGTATCCTCCTAATTGGAACCGTGGTGGCCGTAGGGGAAACGGACGACGAGGCGGTGGTAGAGGCAGAACCCCAACAAGAGGCTACAACAATACCAATAACGCTTCTAATGTGAACAATGCCACCACCAATTCTAACAATAATAATTGTGACGTGCAGCTTCAACCAGCCCTCAGTCAAGTCCAATATCAAACAATAATGGACCTCCTTGGTTCAATGAAGATTGACAATAATATGGCATATGTCGGGCAAGCTACATCAAACAATGCCAACACCATAAACAAGGATGCAGGTATTGGTAAGGTTTACATTGAAGGTACAAATCATGTTACTGAATGGATTCTGGATTCCGGAGCCAATCAGCATATGATTTGTAACCCTAAGTTATTTACTTCCTACAGTTATGCGGATAAATCCCCATCCTTGGTTAAACTCCCTAATGGCCTTTTAAGTCAAGTCGACCGGATTGGGTCTGTAAAAATCAACAATTGCCTTTACTTGTCTCATGTTTTATTTGTTCCCGATTTCAACCATAATCTCTTGTCTATTTCTCAACTAACTCGTGATTCTAATTTTTATGTGAGTTTTTATCCTAAGTTTTGTGTTATACAGGAGGTTGTGACTGGATCGATCAAAGGGATTGGTAAACTTCACAATGGATTGTATTTTCTTTGTACTTCCTATGTTGATCCATCTGTTATGCAACATTCTAATATTTTGAATTCTTGTAATAATATTGCTAAGACCATTTCTGATCCTATCATTTCTAAGGCTAGACTTTGGCACCAAAGGTTTGGGCACATGGCCTTTGGTAGGTTTAGATTTCTTCCATGTTTGGGCATTAAGGCTGTTGGTTCTGAAAACTTTTGTGATGTTTGCCCTTTAGCAAAACATAGTAGAGCCTCTTTTCCTTTGCACTCAGAAAGAACTTTGGCTATTTTTGACCTTATTCATCTTGATATTTGGGGACCGTATAAAGAAGTTACCTATAATAATGAAAAATATTTCTTGACCATTGTTGACGACCATTCTAGGAGTACTTGGATTTTTCTTTTGAAAAATAAATCAGAGGCTTATACTCACATTGTGAAATTTATTAAATATATTGATACACAATTTTCTAAAAGGGTGAAATGTGTTAGAACTGATAATGCCTCGGAATTTTTTAGTAAAGAATGCAATACTCTTTTTGAATCTCATGGTATAATTCATCAAAGTTCGTGTGCCTATACGCCCCAACAGAATGGGGTTGTTGAAAGAAAACATCGGCACATTATGAATGTTGCTAGGGCTCTCAAATTTCAATCAAATGTTCCTATAAAGTTTTGGGGGGAATGTGTCAAAACCGCCGTTTATTTGATTAACCGGACACCATCTGAAATTTTGAAGGGAAAAACACCTTTTAATCTTCTCTATGGAAAGGACCCTGGGTATCTTCATTTTAGGAGCTTTGGTTGCTTATGTTTTTCTAAAGTTTTACCACCGGGAGACAAATTCCAACCTAAATCTAAGCCTTGCATTTTTCTTGGATATTGTACCGTCCAAAAGGGTTATAGATTACTTGACTTAGAAACTCAGCTCATTATCTCTTCTAGGGATGTTATATTTCATGAGCACGTTTTTCCTTTCCTTGATAAACATACTAGGTCCGAGCGCTTATTTCCTACACAGGATAATATGTTATTTTTTGATGAGCTCGTGAGGCCATACACCACCGTGCCATTTTTGAAGACTCCAACCCTACTCAAAATGAACATATTGACAGTGACATCAATTCTTCAGCACCTGGTCCTATACATGAGGAAAATGGTTCAGAACCTGACCCCCTACATGGAGAAAATAATTCAGAGACTCTTAGAAGATCAAGCAGAAGTTCTAAGCCACCGATTTGGATGAAAGATTACGTTTCTCCTACTCACCACGTTGCTGATTCTTCTAATGTCATCAAGTATCCTTTGTCTAATTATTTTTCCTATAACAATATCAGTCCATCATATCATGTTTTCCTCGCAGCTTTAGATAAGACCAGGATTCCCACCTATTATCATGAGGCTAAAGGCCAACGAGAATGGGAAAAGGCCATGCAAGCTGAATTACAAGCTTTAGAAATAAACAACACTTGGAAAATTGTAAGTCTTCCTCCGGGGAAATCCATCGTAGGATGTCGATGGGTTTACTCTATCAAATATAAGTCGGATGGTTCTATTGATCGATACAAGGCTCGCCTAGTTGCGAAAGGGTATACTCAATTACCGGGTATTGACTATACCGAGACGTTCTCCCCGGTTGCTAAGCACGTAACTATTCGACTTGTCTTATCACTTGCTTCCATTCATAATTGGAAATTATGGCAAATGGACGTCACCAATGCCTTTCTTCAAGGAGATTTGAACGAGGAAGTTTATATGGCCATCCCACCTGGATATCTCTCTGATTCTACAAATAAAGGCAACAAGGTTTGCAAACTAGAAAAGTCCCTCTATGGTCTTAAACAGGCCTCCCGACAATGGAATTATAAGTTCACCACTGCCATGACAACCTTTGGTTTCAAACAATCTAAAACCGATTATTCCTTGTTTATTAAAGTTCATGGGGCTGACTTTGTTTTTTTACTCGTTTATGTCGATGACATAGTCATCACGGGGAATAATGATACTATGATGAAAGAATGCAAAACCTATCTTAATAACACTTTCTTTATGAAGGATCTTGGAGATTTGAAATTTTTTCTAGGGATCGAAGTAGCTCGGAGTCCTAAGGGTATTTGCCTTAATCAGCGAAAGTATACACTTGAGCTTCTCAATGACACCGGCATGCTTGGCAGCAAGCCAGTGCATATTCCCATGGAACAGAACGTTCGTTTTGTAGATGGAGGTAAAGAAGTTGATGATCCATTTATTACTAATATTTCTGAATTTCAACGTATTGTTGGCAGGTTGATATACTTGTGTCTTACACGACCGGACATTACTTACGCTGTTCAAATAGTGAGTCAATACATGCACAAGCCGAGGAAATCCCACTTGGATGCAGTCTTCAGGATCTTACGTTATCTCAAAGGATGTCCGGGGTTAGGGCTACTGTTGTCTTCTCAAAGCAAACTAGAATTGAAGGCGTTTTGTGATAGTGATTGGGCCTCGTGTCCAAACTCAAGGAAATCTACTACTGGTTATGCCATACAACTAGGAAATTCACTTATTTCATGGAGGTCGAAGAAACAAGCCACGGTGTCACGAAGTTCCGCCGAGGCCGAATATCGAGCCATGGGTACAACTACGGCAGAATTGATGTGGTTATTAGCCTTACTTGCAGACCTGGGTTTCTATGGTTTTGAACCAGTTACCATTTATACCGATAGTAAGTCCGCCATGCAAATTGCCGCCAACCCGGTTTTTCACGAGAGAACCAAGCATATCGAAGTTGATTGCCATTTTATTCGCGACAAGATTCAAGACGGAAAAATTCAAACCGAATATATTCCAAGTAGCGACCAACCAGCAGATGTTCTTACCAAAGCTTTAGGTCGAGCTCAGTTTCAGTTTCTGTTAGACAAGTTGGGTGTTTTCAATTTATATCAACACTCAACTTGAGGGGGCATATTATGAATATAAAACGTGTTTTACATTGAGAGTGTAAAAGCGTGTTCTGTTTTAGTATATATATGTGTACAGTTGAACGATTGTAATCAATTTTAATTTTTCAGTAATCAATTTCTCTCTATTCTTTCTGCTGCGATAAACACTTCTGCCCCTTTTCAGTTCAATTCCATCCATGGCATATACTACTTTCTTGACAATTTCTTCTAATAACCTTTCCATGTTGGCAGTATGAAACCTAGTTTCAAATAAAAAATTCACATATCGATATATATATATAATATATATATAGATAGATAGATGTAGTTTATGAAAAATATATATAAGGTTATATGTACGAATTTACTATAGTCATATATACCTTTGAAGAATCCTATGAATTCATACATCTTGCACAATTGCTCAGCATATGCAACTTTTGCTTTGATTTGTTTTTGAGAAATCTTTCCTTGTATGTCGACTCCATTTGTCGTCTCATTGCTCATGGATATTTTATCCCGAGTGTATTTAGAGAAGTCATTGAAATTGCTGAAACACTTCATTTTGCTGATATTTTCAACACCGAATAAAGTTGTAGAAATAAAATATTCATGAAGAATTTCGAAAAATTCAAAACAACGAAGCGGGTTGATAATGTTGGATGCCACATGGTACACATTCAATTGTTGGTTATGCATCACTCCATGCTTTGCAATTGCTGCAATTGTTGAATTTACAACCATATCTACGGGAATCTGATTATACATACATACATATAATATATATATATATATATATATTATTAGTTCTTACATATTCAGATTATTTATATATAATGTTTGAGGAATAGGACTTGATTGATTACTCACAATATCCAAATGCACTTGGGGATCAGCCAAGCAAGCAGGAAGCTGCCCTTTTCCATAAGATATAATCACCGGGTCGAACATTCTATAATCGACACATAATATTATAAGACTTGACGAAATTATAAATATTTTTAATATATATATATATAATCTGAACCTGTTTCCTTGTATCCATCCGGGATAGGGTTCTTTATAGCTGCTTTCAACAACAGTAGGCCTAATAACAAGCATCGGTGTATCGCCTCTAATTTCGTTAAGGGCCATCTCAGCCATAGCCTTTGTCATTTGATATGCATTATTCCACCCAAATAAATTTGCCCTTTATATATGTATATATATTTATTTCATATATAGATAGAAAAATGTTAATAATTAGCATTAAATTGGAAAAATAAGTGAAAATGAGCATTAGTTATATATTAACCTCTCTTTTCCAAGTCTTTTTAAATCATTATTCACATCAGAGTCTTTAGATGTTCTACATGTTTTCATAGCCAGGCTTATCTCGTCAGCCAAGTCTAGACGAGGAAACGAATCATCATCATTTTCGTCTTCCCTCCTCCCGTTATCTCCCATTACTAAAGGATTTTCAAAGATTAGCCCTTCTTTTCTTCCACTAATATATGCTGCAATAAAACTCAATTATATTCCTCTTAATTAATCCATTATCAAGTAATTAACTTTATTGTGAATAATATATATATATATATATATATATATATATATATATACACCAGTGGAAATATGCACAAAGAGCTTGAGGTTCTTGCATGTCTTAGCAAACCTCATCAACCGTTGAGGGGCATTCACGTTAATATCGAGAAACAAGTCGTACCTATATATAGGGAAATATGAATATGATACTATTTTTTTCTATGAATATATTGTTTACATACATATATCATATATATATATATATATATATATATTCGTAGATTTAAGTATATATAACCTCTCAGTGTAGGTTGTGCAGGCTGCAGATTGTATTATTACATCTACATCCTTCATAATTGCTTGTGAAGACTTTGGGTCCATTCCGAGGTTTGGTTCACAAAGATTACCCACAATTGGTATCAACTTATCCTTTACAAATGCTTCATAAGAATTCCCATGTTTTTCTCTTAGACATTTGAATAACTCCGAATCTATAATCTAAAAAAACATTTACCAAAAAGTTATTTTAGTTTTCAAAATAAGTATGGAAATAAAAATTAAATAAATAAATATATATATATACTTCTTTTGTCAATCTATCAAGTGCAGCCTCCTTGTCTTGAGCCTTTATTAGCAAATAGATTTTACCCACCGATGTTGATCTTAATAACTTCTCTATAAAGGCTGAAAATCAACAATAATAAAACCTTAGATATATATAAGCATGGATTTGAAGATAACATATATGTATATTATATATATATTATATATTTGAATGAATGTATATACCTTTTCCAACAAGACCAGTTGCACCAGTGATAAATATATTCTTTCCTTTGAAAAAGTTAAGAATCCCAATGCCATCTTCTGATGGCAATTGGGGCTTAAGAGGACTTGGAAAATAGGGATATTCATTATGAATAACACTTATTTTTCCATTGTTATTTCTCCTAATTGAGCTTTTATTTTCATAATTAATAGGAGAAAATGGAATTTTTCTATAGATTGGATGATTAAGATGGGAAACTCTTGTAATTCGAGAGCTGAAAAATGAGCTTCCAGTACGCAACATTTTGTTATATTTTGTGATTGAGTTTATGCAATAATATTCATCAATTTATAAGGAACAAAATCCAAAGAGACTAGTCAATTTTCCACTTGATGGATCTGATATATATCCTAAGATCACTAGTAACTTATATTTTATTAAGTTCAATTAAAGATCTTGATCTGCTCTAACTGTTAAAATATATATTCTTTATTTAATTATATGATTTTTTTTATCAAAAACATATGATATGTTTAATAATATAGATATATGATGTATATGTGTAAAATAATCAGTTAAATATTTTTGAAGATTAAGGGTATTTTCGTCCTTACAAAGAAGGTAAATAAATTTTAAGGGAAGATTAAATTTGATATAGAGAATTTATGTTATTCTTTTAGAAAAAGAGGACCGGGTTAATAATCAGGGCTTTTATACGGGGTTACTGTTTTAAAAATTGGATCAGACCGACTGGTCGAATCGGTCAGACCATGAACCAGATCTTATAACGATCAAGTTTGGCATTTTAAACGGCTTTATCTAAAAATCGGTAAAAATTGTTTGAACTGGTAAACCGTTTAAATCTTTCAAGGTTCTCAAGAACAAGATGATTTTTTGTGTATAAATTTTGGTCTAATCCTTAAATTTTCACATTTCAAAATCTAACTTGGGTAAGTTCTCTTCCCTTCTTCCTTTAGTGTCATTTTAAATTCTTGCAAATTTGCAATTGCATGTTTTAAGCTCTTTTCCCCCCTATTATTAATTGTAGTTCTCAATTTAATTATTTTATTCGATGTGTAACAATAAAAAGTTGTAATTGGTATATTATTGTATGCTCTCAAACTTGTTTCTAAACTTCAATTCTCATCGGCCATCACTATTTATTTGTTACTACACATTAAACAATTCAATTTTACACACTTTCGCACGAAGAAATATAGACTATAGAAAACCCATAATAAAAAATATAAAATTGCAATTTTATTGATTTTTTTTTGCGGATGTCTAAATCTAGAGATTGATTTTTTTTCCTTTTTATGTTTGTTGCGTATTTATGTATTTTAAGGTGTTTATCTAATTTTTATATTTTAGTAATTATTTATATCCAATTATGACATCATCATTTCGATTGGTTAAACCACAATCTAATCAATAAACCTTGAACGGATAAAATTTTCGATTTGATGATCAATTTAATTTTTTAAAACATTGGTATGATGTACATAACCCCTAATGTTTTCCACTTTAAGCCCAATCTCCTCCATTTTAGCTAATATTTTCATTCCTTAGCTAAAAATGTTAAATCAATAAAGTCAAATGGATTGTGACTATATAGCAAACAAATGTTCATTTGGACACCTATACTTCCCAACATGGGTTGACTCATTGCGAAATTTCCCAATATGGGTTCCCAATATAGACACCTATACTTCCCAATATGATACGAATCTTCTCAATATGGGTTGACTAATTGCAGAATTTCCCAAGATCAGAATTTGCCCACGAGTTGAATGGATGGATGGATATCTTTAACCCAAATTCGATTGCGACAACGAACCTTGGTATGAAAACCTCAACCCGATGAAGTCACTGAACACGAACCTCAGAACGAAATTATGATGACGCCACAAACGAGAACTTAATTGTGCATCACTATACATGTTTATCACTTGTCTCCCACTTATTAATATCTTAAACACGTGAACGTGTATTGTTTAGATTATCAATTTTTCTCTTATCTTAATTTTGACATTTTCCTATAATTGGTTTGTTTAATTTTTATTTGATACAAATACTTGAAGATATATTATAATTTCATTTAGTAATACAAATATATCATCAACAGCTCTATCAATGACCACTCTTAAAATCAATTTGATGATCATAACAATAATTTAGTACTTAAAATCTATTTGATTATATCTAATAATTTTATTTAATTATAAAAATATTTCACTAACACGTCTGTATCAGTGATCACTCTGATAACTACTACCAATCCAAATGAAATTAACAAATAGCTGGATTTGTAGATATGATTTGATTCATGTGGAAGAGATGTTTGCATACAAAATCTTTCCTTTCTTCATCTAGAAATTGTTTGACTAGATTAGAGTTTGTTAAAAATGTGAATATACTGAAATTGAAATTGAAGTATGGTTGTTGCTTAGTTTAAAAAACTTGCTTGTTGTACAAGGTTGTACAAAAATGCGGTAGAGTTATTAAAAAATTTGTGTAAAAAGGTATTGCACATAACCTATATGCCTGATTTTACACAATGCAACATATGTACAACTTACATAGGAGTCAATTATTCTAAAATACAAATGAGATGTTAACTTTTTTGCTTACTATTTATCAGATTAGGTTAGTGTTTCTAACAAAAAATAACTAAAATATTACAAAAGTGTTGAATCTTGTCTAACATTTTCGACCAACAAGTATCCAACCTCCCTCGACCTGATTACTGGAATTCAACAAATCAATCTATAATGTGTTATACAGTTTGAACTTTGGATTAATCAATTTTAATCAAGGTTGAATTGAAGAAGTGAAGAACAATTAATTATTATTTTGGATTGACAGGTATTTAACTTGAATTGATGAGACACTATGCCTCCAAAAAATAGAACGATGTCCTCATATCTATGTTTCTCATAACCTATAGAATGTAAAATTTGTCCCCTTTTTTTTGTATTTTTTTTTTGTATCGGACATGTTAAAGCTTATAGTATATGATCATCTAGTTGGTTTTGAATTACATGTTACCTTCTTTGTATGTTTTGAGTTTAAGTACGGACATAATCAAATTTATCGCTAAAGTGAAATAAATATTCTAGGGTTTTGTCGAAATGCAAAAAAGCTTTTACAACTAAATTTAATTCTTGACTTTTGTTATCCTCAACGAGAACCTATTGAGATTGTGTTAAGAATATGTGTTTGCAGAGTTTCGAAACATGAAAATCAGTTCTTGTAATCAAATTTAATGTTTATGGATCACTAAGTATATAAGTTATTAAGATTGTTTGGTTTTCTATTGCATTTTAGGTTCTCTTAATAAGTTGTATTTTAAACCTTGATTTTATTTGCAGATTGTCGAAGGTCATTGTTTTTGTAGTAAATGACATGATTGAAGCGCATCCACTTAAAATTTCATTGCTTTAGCTACTTAGTATGAGATAGCTTCGATGGGAAGAATAACTTGTATATAAAGTCTTTTGAGTTAGTGTAAACAATATCTGTTTCATGTTCTGGATGTATGTATTTTTTTGGGATTCATAATAAATAAAAAAAATTTCATTTTTGTAATGCAAAAAAATATTGGCAGAAAAGAATTAGTAACAAATTTGTGATTGTTGTATTTACAGTTTGTGACGAAACTGCTATTAAATTATATATTTTGGTTAATAATAATTTTATGTTTGATAAGGACTCATACCTTGTTATAATAACTTTTGTAACAAAGTCACTATTACAAAATTATTAAATTCATTTCTAGTGACGAATAGTTTCTCTTGTAACGTCATGGACAACTTTTGTAATGACAAATCGTTACTAAAACCTATGATATTGTAAGGAATCTTGCTTTGTTACAAATATATTTGTAATGACTTTGAAATTTGTCGTAAAAATGTTTAGCGACGGGGTTTACAGGACAAACAATTGTGATGAATACTACATAGAAAATACTTGACATATATAACAATTTGTCGTAAAAATGTTAACATCCAGAGGACAAATATGTCGAGTATAAAATACTAACGCTAGACCAATGTTTTGAAACCCAACCCGGCCATCAAACTGGAAAATTGACCGGGTCACGGGTCACTGGTTCAACCGTCAATTCAACACCGGTCGAACCAGTGATGTCATAATTATGCAATAAATATTAAATAAAATGCTAAAATTTATTATAAAATTTTAAAACATAAAAAATAGGTATTTTCCTATATTCAAAATCATTTTTAGTACATATATTTATGTCAAAATGATAAAAAAAAATTAAAAAACATTTTAGTAGTAAGTAAAATTATGTTCAAGTGATATAATTTTCGAATTCATGGAACAAAACATCAAATATACATCACAAATGACATAATTGCTATATCATTGTATAACAAAACCAACAATTTTGAAAAAAAAACTTAAAAGAGCTCTAATAATTTGCAAACTAACAAAAACTAAAACGAAAAAGACTTGAGAGGTTTTACCAATAGTATGTTTTGATTTGATTTGTTCGAAAGAAAGGTTTTTTGAGAACTTCATTTGGAGGAGCAAAATAATATAATGAGATTTGAGAGGGCTTGTGATTTTTTGTGGAAAAAAATAAGTTTTAAGTTTGAATTTAGAATTTTAAAAAACTGAACGGTTCGATTGACCCGTGACCGGTTTTACAAGATCACCGATTAGACCGGTGGGTCGAACGGTTTTGTGCCATATTGACCGGTTTTGAGCCAAAAACGATTTTGTGGGTCTGACCGGCTCGTTTTAAGGATCAATTTTGGGTCAAAGCGGTTGAACCAACCGGTCCGAGCTGGGTTTCAAAATATTGCACTAGACAAGTATTATTACTCAAATTGATTAAAAGAAAAATACTACATAATTCAATATATAACAAATAACCGAACAGATAGATTAAGACCCTAGCTACGTGCTCCCCAGAGTGATTTCAAAGTCCTAGTTAATTAAGACAAACAACAATGAACAAAGTTCATTCAGTTTCCCAAGAAAATTTGCGAAGTTCAAACTAATATAGTTGAGCCTAAGCTCGATTCGAGTTAAACTTGAGCTCCAATTTGGCAAATCTAAAGTTTCAAAGCACAAAATCAGAATAAATGAGTCAAGTTTGATCTTGAACTAAATATTAAATTTAATTATTTTTTAAAGAATAGATAAAATAAATTCAATTGTATTTATTTAGTTTTGATTAATTTACTAGTACATGTTAATAATGTTTGTCATAATTAAACATAATTACAAAACCAAAATGAGAGTAATTATAAGGTATGTATCCAGACAATGTAAATAACGTTTTATGTATATTATATTCACTAGTGTAATGTACCAACGTAAATGAATTATACGAGGAAACGAATCATCATCCATTCTGTTTGTGTATGTATTTGTTAGGCTCATTGTAGCTTTGATCACTATTGGATATACTAGAGAGTTTGGGGGCAATTTTATGACATATTGAGTCCAATAATTTACAGAATATAGTTGGTTGTTTTATCAAAATATCTCGTCATCCAAGTATTTTTAATAAACTGACTACATTGAACTCCATCCATTATAGAATTTCATAGAGTTTTGCTCGTTTTGTTTAATTAAAAAAGTATCATTTTTTCTTGGAGTTACAACTTACAAGAATTAGTCCAACCGATGTATTAGGTTTGAAATTTTAACATATTTGGAAGCAAATAAAAAAAGATACTAATTTATGATTACTTGAGAATTTAAATGTGTTTAGGCTACAAATTTCATACGTACATGGTCATATTAGACTCGTTGATATTTGTAGAGTAACAGTCTAGTACATATTATTTGATGTCAAAATGCGTAGGCATGGTTTTGATAGTTCCAATAGTTAAGATGTGAAAATTGTTTGGGTTTGTGTAAACCCGGCATAATTGGTAGGCCGTCTTGGTCATATGCTCGATTTTGATATTAAGAACGAGTGTTTATTTTACATCTTTTGTTATCCATCAGTTACGTTCAATCTAAATTGATTGAACTTTATTAAGTCATTTGTTGGTTATTACACACAAAAACGTGGTTACTCAATGCACAGACTAAAGATAGCAATTACGAATCTTTTCTTGTCATAAAAAAAATGAAAAATGTTACACAACACCATTTTAATATGAATAATCTGTCATCGCTTCTTGATTTAGAAAGCATGTATCTAATAAATCCTATAAAATAAATTAATTATAAATAATTTCTTTAAAAAAATATAGATGACGAAAAATCGATAGTATATAAATAGTGGTATATAACATCAATTCAATATATTATGTAGGTTTCTTTATTTAATTTGATTATATTTAATTAATTATATCAATATTATTATATTTATATTATAATCAATCTGGTTAAAATATACACAATTAGAAGATTGATATAGTTTCGTCCAATCCAATTTATTGGGTGGAGATTTGATGGCAACCCATAGTCCCACCAGAAATATTTGTGAGCCCTACATTATGAACCACGAATGCAAAATGAACACTTATCTTAATAATATATATATAAAGTAATTTAATTTCATAATTAATTCGTTCTTGTGAAACCTACACTTGAAAAGGATGGAAATGAGTATGTTTAGTAACCTTTCCCTAATGATGATTATTAGAAATTTTCACTATAGCAACTTGTGGATGTTCATTTTACTTATGCGAATTTAGTAGAAGAATTTGCAAATGTGTGAATAACAGTAGCACATCAAATGAGATATAAAGTTATGTAATTGACACTTGTTATACGTTAAATTACACTACAAACATGATTATATTAGAGAGTTGAGCTCTCGATAACTTCTAACACATACACATAACATAACATTTTTTGAGTAATTTTGCAATACATATGTGGGTTTATATTAGTGAGTGTAATTTGTTGACATAACACTGTTATCGTTTCTCTCTTGCATAACATAACATACACATAATTTTGTTCCCTCTCACGCTTGTGGGTCATTCATTGTTCCTAAAAGTCATGGTTACCCAAATTTTGGGATTTCTTCATTATTTCAAATGACATTTATGGTTGGATCATGGATGGGTCCAAACAAAAGCAAGCGTGTGAGTGAGGGGTCATTATTTTGGATTACCATGGTGACTTTTTGATGTTATTTTGGTAATTCAAAAATGATGGAATATTCACCAAACCACCCACCTAGGTCAACCGGTTCCGCAGGTTCAACCGGATTTGATGTGAAAACCGGCCTGTTTGGTTTGGGGCAAGTGTTGACCGTATGATGTGCTAAACCGAACCGGATAAATGGACAGTTCACGGTTAATCTTGTCAAACCGACCGGTCCAGTTTAACAACAGTGGCCACCTGTATGCAAATAAAAGATTATTGGATTTTATTTTTCTTTTTTTTGGGCTACATTTATTTTAAAGACAAAGCCCACTATAAAGAGATGAAGTTGATTGGGCTACCATTTATTTTAAAGAGAAAGCCCACTATAAAGAGATGAGGTTGATTGGGCTAACATTTATTTCAAAGAAAAAGCCCACTATAAAGAGATGAGGTTGATTGGGCTATTTGTTTAGTAAGGAACCAAGCCTACTATTAAATTAAAGAAAACTTGGGATTCTTTTTATAATTTATTCTTGAGCCCAATTATATTAAAAGAATTAGCCCAATTTCAGAATGGGTTGGATTCAGGATCCGGGTGTGATGGTCAAGCCCGATCCAGCCCGTTGACTGTTGATTGTTGAACAACGTTGACTGTTGACCTTTGGCCGCGTTGACCGTTGACCTTTTTTTTTTGGGAATTATGCTTGATTCATAATGATTTAAGGTTGCTTCTATTGAGCATGTCAAGTAATTTATGTCGATCAATTGAAGCAGTATGTTACCTAAGTAACCTCTCCTGTCTAGATTTTTCGATCATTTATTATGATGATGTTTGTGTGTATGATTTTCATGCGGATAAATGACCGGCCCAAAGAAAGGTTCATTATTTGGCAGAAGATTAGACACACATGTGGTGGTAAACATGTGACGATTATAAGGTGTTCATGTGGGTATTGAGTCAGTCCAAAAAAAGGTTTAATACTTGACATAATTTTATTGTCAATGTTTGATCATTACACCAAGAGAGTTGCTTGCAAGTTAATTCTCTATCCAAAGACTAGGATTAATGTTGCACCGATTTTCTTATGATGGGAATTTCATTGTGAATCTATGTGATCTGCTTAAGGTTGATATATTTGAGCTTATTTGGTTTATTTTGTTCTCTACATCTGTTACTGCCAACATCAACTCAATTCATGTGCTTAACGACACAAACTTTAAGGACTGAAAAAGAGAACGTCATGATAGTTCTCGGTTGCATGGATCTAGATCTTGCACTAAGGGAGCCACGTCCCGCCGATTATCCGGCTGAAAGTACCTCTGATCATAAGAGGGAAATTGAGAAGTGGGACCGCTCAAATCGCATGAATCTTATGATCATGAAACGTGCAGTTCCAGAAACACTCAGGGGCACAATTTCTGAGTTTAATGCTAAGGCGTTTCTAGCTGAGCTTGAAAAATGCTTTGTCAAGAACGAAAAATTGGAGACAAACTCTATTCTGCGCAGTCTTGTTTCCATGAAGTACAGAAACAAAAGTAACATAAGGGAGTACATCCTAGAGATGTCTCATTTGGCATCAAAACTAAAGGACTTAAGGTAAAGTTGTCTGATGACTTGCACGTGCATTTGGTTTAATATCTCTTCCTGCATAATTCAGTCAATTTGTGGTCAGTTATAACTGCCAAAAGGAGTAGCGGACTCTTAATGAGCTCATTTCGCATTATGTGCAAGAGGAAGAGAGGCTGAGAAATGATAGGGTAGTAAGTGCTCATTTGGTTTCCTCCTCAGGCATTAATAAGAAAAGAAAGGGTAAAGAAATTGCGGTTTCAGACCCAAAGAATAAGTAGCTAAGGAGGCCCACTGGACCCAATAAAGTTGATTTATGCCTCTTCTGTAAGGACCCTTCTCATGTCAAAAAGGACTGTGCCAAATATCACGCTTGGCGTATTAAGAAAAGGTTGTCTGAATTGCCGAAAGCCAAATGATGCTGAAAGATTCATCTATACGGGCGATTGCAAATCAATTACGGTTGAAGCAATAGGCACTTTTATGTTGTTATTAAGAACTGGTTTGTATTTGGATTTGAAAGAGACTTATGTTGTACACGGAATTTGGTTTCTATTTCTATTTTGGACAAATTCGGGTTTTCTTGTCCATTCGGAAATAGTAAGTTTAGTCTATTTCATAATTCATATTTGGTTGGAATTGGTTCTTTATTTTCCATGGATAACCTATATTTGTTGGATACTATTGCTTCATTTAGTGAAACTCTGCATGTGGATTCACATGGCACTAAACGCAAATTAAGTTATGAGAATTCTTTTTCGTTATGGCATAAGCGCTTAGGACACATTTCTAAACAAATAATTCAAAGGCTTATGTCAAATAGAATTCTTGATGCACTTGACGATACGGATACAGAAATATGTGTTGAGTGCATTAAAGGCAAGCAAACAGACAAGAGAAAATTGGGAGCGAGAGAGCTAAGGATGTCTTAGAACTTATACATACGAACATTTGTGGACCATTTTCTACGCCATCGCGGAATGGTCAACAATATTTATAATGTTCATAGACGATTACTCTTGTTATGGTTACATGTACTTGATACATGAGAAATCTCAAGTCTTGGACGTGTTCAAATCATTTAAGGCCGAAGTTGAAAATCAAATAGGCAAAACAGTTAAAGGCGTCAATTCTGATCGTGGTAGTGAATACTACGGTAGATATGACAGATTAGGTGAACAACGTCCATGACCTTTTGCTAAATTTCTAGAGGAATCTGGAATCGTCCCACAGTACACCATGCCATGAAAGTCCTAATATGAATGGTGTAGCTGAAAGACGAAACAGAACTTTAAAGGATATGGTTAGGAGTATGATATGTCGTAATACCTTACCAGATTCGCTCTGGAGAGAAGCACTTAAGACCGCAGTTTATTTGCTAAATAAAGTTCCAACAAAGGCTACAATCAAAACCTCTTATGAACTATGAATATGTAAGAAACCTGTGTTAAAGCATTTACACATTTGGGATTGTCCAGCTGAGGCGAGGCCTAACAGACCAAGTGAAAGAAAATTGGACTAACATGGTTCAAAGCAAGTTCTAGAACACGCACTAACATGCAAGATTCACACAAGAAAAGGAGAATTAATCATGGATATACAATCGAAACAAGGCTTCAAAGAGCTCACATGGTAGGGGTTGGCCGTACTAAAACGTGCAATTCTATCGTTCTCATTCATTGTCAAGCTAGCAATTGAAATTCATATGGCACGAGAATCCATCAACATTCACACAGTCAAATCATACAAACTAGACTCGGTCAACCAATTTACGAAAATTATACTCTACAATCACAAAGAGAAAGAAAATTTGAAAAATTTTAACGTGCCAAAAGTAAACAAAAACCAAAGAACATGTGCCAAAATTAAACAAAACCAGAGAACATGCAAAGCAATTGGAAATCATCCCCCCACACTTAAAGTAGACATTGTCCTCAATGTAAAGCTTATAAAAACCGATAATGCATAAGAGTGAAAAACAAAAAGTGGAAGGATGACTTCCCTGGGGCATCTAAGGTAGTCGGAGGGATCGGCTTCGGGTGGTGGATTAGGCGGAGCGGTTTTGTCTTGGTTCGCGGGTATTACACTTTGGCTTAGTTGTTTCGCCCCAAAGAGTCAAAGTCGAGGCTTGAACGGAGTTGATGAAGTTGAGATGCGAACGGAGGTGATGGCGGAGTAGGGCGAACGGCGGCGTCGGAGATGATGGTGCTGCACGGTGGCATGAGTTGCGGCGGCGGTGGTTCTGCAAATAAATAAAGGTGGAGGAGATGAGTGAATGGAGGTGTATATGGAGATTAGGGTTAGAGAAAGTTTTGGGGATTTAGTGATTTGTTTAGAATGATTTTGAAATAAAAGGGTTTAATGAAAGACTTTGAAAGATTTGACTAACAAAATAAGGTAAAAAAATCTTTTTGTTTTATGAAAATATATATATAAATATATTTATTTCCTAATTTTGTTTATTTTTCAAATTTTTTTGGATTTTATGTATTTTTCGAATTTTTTTGGATTTTTTTTATAAGAAAAACAAAAAAACTAAGGCAAAAACAAGCAGAAAGGCCGAAAGCTCACCAATTTTAGGCGTGACCAGAATGGTCACGCTTAATTTTGGTGTCCTTTCGGCTTTTATGAAAAAAAAACTTAAACAAAAATGCGAAAAATTAAAAACTAGCATGGGTTGCCTCCCAAGAAGCGCCATTCTTTAACGTCGTCGGCTAGACGTAGTTATGCCTCAAGTGGCTTAAGTCGGAGGTTCAAAGCCATCACTATGCCAAGCTACCTTTAGTGGATCATCATCATTAAATTCAAAAATTCGTTGCATCACAAAGTTAGTAGCATCTAAACCGAACATAGAGCAATCACTAGTAGAATACTTCATGGAATCATATAAATTAAACATCATAGATTCATCTTCGAATTCCATAGTAAGAGTTCCATCATGCATATTAATTTTAGCCTTAGATGTTTTCAAAAATGGTTTTCCAAGAATGATAGGGGCTAACTTACTAGATTGATCTTCATCCATATCAACAACATAAAAATCAGTAGGAAAAACTAAGTCATTAACATGAACCAATACGTTCTCAAGAAAGCCATTAGAAGATGCAGTAGACCCATCAGTTAATTGAATAATCATGTCCGTTTTTCTCAACTTTTTCACATTCAAAGACTCATAAATAAAACGAGACATGATATTTACAAAATATTCAAGGTCTAACATAGTGTTCTCGAATTGCACATCACCTATCTTACAAGAGATAATATACTTACCGGGGTCCTTGCATTTTGTAATTAATTCCTTTTCGAGTGTTGGAGATTCATCTTCCATATCCTCCTCTTCATCGTCACTGATCTCATCTTCCCCAAAAATCTCATATTCTGTGACTTCATTCTCATATTTTGGAGGAGTGATCTCAATAACCTTAGATTGCTCGTTAAGTGTTTCCGTTGGTTTTGTGAGTTGATGGTCCACATTTTTTTCTCTCGACTCACCTTCCACCTCTTCATCGTCACTGATCTCATCTTCCTCAAACATCTCATATTCTCTAAGAATCTCATCTTCCCCAAAAATCTCATGTTCTCTAAGAATCTTATATTTTCCAACTTCCTTCTCATATGTTGGAGATTCATATTCTATATCCACCTCTGGTTTAGAGTTGGCAAAACGACCAGGAAATGGAGGAGGTATCACAAATGTCATCGGTTTCTTCTTCGTAACAGGTTCTTCTTCTTTTTCCAGCTCTTTCTCATCCTCGTGTTTCGAAGTATTCTCTTTCGGGTTCACAATGACCTGGGACGGCAGTTTACTTGAATTTTGAGACATTAACTCGTTCATAGTCGTAGCCATTTGACCAATTTGTTTCTCCATATTCTTGATAGCGTTATGATTCTCTTGTTGAGCTTGTTGCAAGCCCTGTTGGAATTGTTGAGTGTTAGTGATCTTCTTTAATCATATCTTCAAAAGACGTTCCTGAGAATTGGGTTTGTTGAGGAAACTGAGATCCTTGTTGTTCGTAATAGCTAGGAGGTCGTGAAACGTAGCTCAGATCGGAGTGATAACTCCATCCTGGATTGTAAGTGTTGGAATATGGATTGTGATTACTCTGCGGAACACCCCAGAATCCATCATAAGCTTGTTTATACGACTCCTCTTGAATACGGAAGGCAGAGGAGAATTTCTCCATGAATTTTGCTTCCAGTTGAGTCCGTGTCTTGATTGAACCAAAAGATAAATCGGAGTACCAATCCCTAGCATTGTCTGCTAAAGATAAGAGAAAGGCTCGAAACTTGATTTGATCTTCAGTGACATCCCTTGGTTTCATTAATGAACATACCGCATGGAACTCATTTAGATGCTTATGAGGATCATCTCCTACAAAACCATGAAAAATAGGAAGTGAGCGAATAAATTCATATGTTAATTCAAAATCAACTTTAAAAGTAGGATATTGAATGTAAGAAGATTGCTCGTTAATGTTTTGCATAGCCCACAACTCCTTTAAAGTCCTCTCGACTGTAGCCATGGGATCTAAGAACGTTGCAAGATCTCTTTTTGTAGACGTTGAGCTCCTTTCTCAAATTGAGATTTACCTATATGAAGAGATCTAATAATACAAAAAAAAAAACCTAAACAAAAATATTAGTAACAAAAGAAATAAATCTATAACACCGTTCCCCGGCAACGGCGCCAAAATTTGGTGGGTGTCGATTCCAACAAAAATAAAAACCTACTCAAAATAATTTGTAATCAACGATAAGTAGGGTCGATCCTCAGGGAAAGGTGTAGATTCAATTCCTATATTACTAATATCGATAAAAAAGGGGGGTTTTGGATTTAGTTAACTAAAACAATTTAAAATGCAATTAAAAACGCAAGCAAAAAGGTAAATTTCGAATTCAATGAGAGATGAGATTCTAGTCTTCGGATATTTCAGTATTGATTCTATAATTCGATCATCGATTGCAAATAAAATAGTTCAATGTTCTTAAATAAATTAGCTATAGTCGTCAACAAGCTCTGACGACCTCGTTTTTCCTTATGTCTTTGATAATCAAAACAAGCTCTTTGATTACTGCTCTTATCAATCAGACGACCCTAAACAAGCTCTTAGAATTTAATCTATCAATAGCATTCAAGCACTAGAAAAACACTAATTCCGATCAATAAACACACAAGTTCGGATTATTTAAACCGGATCACTAATTCCCATAACGACTAATCGAAAACTTGTCCATAATCAACATCGCTAACTGCTACGAATATTAGGGTTTACCAAACAATTACGGATTTGGGTCCTAATTAGTGGAATATAATCCTAATGATTAACTAATTGGCCAGATTAATCAATCTATTATGATATATTGTCAACAAATCACCGAAAAAGAGTGAATACTCAAAGAACAAAGAAGATAAAAGCACAAGCAATCTCACGAAATTAAAAGAAATCAAACCTTAAAATCCTTCGACTAGAATTATGTGTTTAGCAACACATAATGAAAAATCGTCTTACAAAAGATGAATTCGAATTCCCCAGAGAAAAGTACGTACGTAAAGCTAGAATAAAGATAAGATGTCTTTGTGGAATAATATTCCACTTATTTAAACCTAGAGAATCCTATCTAAACAAGAAAACATAAAAGATATAGGATTTTAAGAATCCTAATCTAACTAAGATTGTTCAAAACATGGAAATAAAATCCTAAACATAGAATAAAATAATTCCCTAACATGCTGGGAAGTAAAAACGTGCATCATAAGTCGAATTTGCCCAAAAAGTCTAAGTCTCGAATTTTTCTTGCCCAAAAGTGCGAAAACTTGTTGTTTTTAAGCGTGACCAGAATGGTCACGCCTAATTCTTGTGAGCTTTCGGCCTCCCTCCAAATGCAATAAACCAACCTTCGTCGTTTTCGTCCCTTTTTGTTACCTTTTCAATCCATTCTCATCGCAACACCTAGATATGGCAATAGAAGCATAAAACTATGAGATATGGACTAAAAACATAACAATTAACGCAACATAACATAGAAGAAACGTGTACAAAATACACGTTAACAATAGAGTTCCAACAAAGGCTACAATCAAAACCTCTTATGAACTATGAACATGTAAGAAACCTGTGTTAAAGCATTTACACATTTGGGATTGTCCAGCTGAGGCAAGGCCTAATAGGCCAAGTGAAAGAAAATTGGACTCAAGAACAATCAATAGCCATTTTGTTGGATATTCTGAAAAATCATGGGGGTTAAAATTTTATGAACCCACATCCAGAACTTTCTTTGAGACAGGAAATGCTCGGTTCTTTGAGAATATTGAGTTTGGGGGGAAGATAAGGTCAGAGACTTTGTACAATTATATACTATCGTTTACCCCATGCTATGCACGGTGCCATGTACAAAAATAACCAATAATCCCTTCTTCCTTTAATTATGAAAGTAAGTAAAGTTTGGTACATATTTTCAAATTGTTAATAGTATCTAACTTGTATAATTGATCAAATAACTATATTGAAAATAATGATTTTGTTAACAATGAAATAACTTTGTATATAGAGTAAAAAGATAGATTCTAATTTGGGTTCTTTTCAAAATTATTTAAGTGATAAGAATAATAACTTTGTATTGTATTGTCAAAACTTATATTTATTAAGATAATTAAATATTATATTATTTTTACAAAATTCAACATTTTTGACTTACCACAAAACTCGATAACTTATGTGGTCTTTACTAATATCACCCTGCAATAAAATTATATATTCAAAAACTGATATAGCATTCAAATTAAAAAATTATTGAATAATTTACTTCAATCTTTGTGAGTGAGGACTTGCTTTATAATGATGGGATCATATTGCCAGACTTTGTGCCCATTTCACAAATTAAGAAAAGGTTTAGAATAATTAGAAGGAGCCACTTATTAATTTATTTTACCAAAATGAGAATAATTGAGCATATGCCACAATTTAACGCATATTTTAATAGAACTATTAATTGTATGTAATTATCAATTGTATGTAATATAAATAATAAAATAAAATGGTACCTACAAAAAAGAGTTAATAATTAAAATTAAATCAAAGTCAAAATTCTTAAAAAGAAAATTAAAAAATCAATAATAAACTAAATCTATAAAATAGAATGAAATATGATAGGAGAATTGATGAGTCCAAAAGAGAAAAACAAAACACAATCCCAATGATTTCACTCTTCTCATTGAATTAACAAAAATTAAATTGAAAAGAAAAAAAAATGTAAAGAAAAGCTAAGGAAAATAGTGTTTTGAGTTAAATGAGCAAAAAAATCAACTAATAAGAAATAATTTTTATTGAATTTAAACATAAAAAATAAATAATTGGAACCAAATAAAAAAAAAATTTATTGCTCATGAAAACAAAAACGAGAAAATTTACACAAAATCGAATTAAAGTTTAACAATCATAGTAAACACAAAGAATATTAATTCAAAAGAAATATAAGGATCAAGAAAAAAACAAAAGTTTATAGATTAAGAAGCTATGGTACGACAAAGTACAAATCAAAACAAAAGAAAATAACAATCCCAACCTGATTAAATCTACAATTGTTTTGAAGAAAAGGAGAATTAAACTGAAAAAACGCTAAAGAAAACAATAAAAGCCTTTGTGTATGAATGAATAAAAAATTAAACCAATTGAGAATAAAAGATATTCATTTGAGTAGAAAAGGATGACATTCAAACAAAATTATAATGATTAGGTCTTTAATATATAAAATCACTAGGAAATAAAACTATCAAATAAAATTCGATCATCATTTGAAAGTAAAATAAGACATCAACAAAATTAGAGTGTAAAAAGTTCCAAACTATTAAAGGATAATTTTAAAAAATCAATATACCTATTTAGTGAAACCATGTAATAGTTGAGAATGAGCAAAAACGTATTACATCATTAAAAAATACAATGATTAGGACTAAGTTAAATCAAATAAATAAAATTTAGAACGTAGAAGTTCAAGATTATTGAAAGAGAAAAAGATTTACCAAATAATCAAAATACCTGTTTATCAAAACCAAATCGACTTGGTATAGAAGAAAGAGTAGTGAAATCTCATCACATTGCCATAATGTAATTGCTGAGAAGCCATAAGTATTGTAAGCAATTGACATAATTGAAATTTAACAAAAAATAAGAGATAATAGGTGAAAGTTTTTCATCTTAATATGTGGTTAATTAGTTGGTTAATAAAACTTTAAATCTTCCTTAAATTAAGGAATCCATTAAATGAGAAAAGAATATCATAATAAACGTTCTTAATTAATTCAAAATTTCAAAAGATTTACGACCATAAATATGGTTCATCTAATGAAAAGATTTTTAGTCAATTTTTTCAAAATTATCAGAAATTAACATTAAATCTCAAGATGTTTTAGAATGTGCAAATTAGTCAAATGTAACCTTATATATAATTGATATGCTATATATATATATATATATATATATATAGAAATTTTGGCTACATTTGAATCTAAAAACAAAATATTTGCAAATTTATTGTTGTATTTCTATATGTGCAAATCATTTCAATAGAGCATATTATGTAAATCTACGTATGCTTTGAAAGGTTCAATTATCATTAATCAAGAATGAAACCACAAATATTAATGTTAATAAATATAATTAAATTAAGTTACTTAATAAGAATTTTTCTATTGAATAAAAAAATCAAAATTTAGAAAATTAGGATTTGAGTTTAGTAGTCAAAATTAGTCAAACACCGCTTTGCTATAATATATATAATAGATGTGTTAGCATTATATTGTATTGAAGTCAAACTTAGTAAATTTCACAAGTGCATATAAAAGTTATTTACTATATGCTTCTTGCAATGATATTTAGTTTTTAAATCAATGCAATATTTGTTTAAACTTGGAAATTAGAATATAAACAATTGCTTGAAATGTTTATACTACATTATCATTTCATTAATTTCTAATTTCAAATTGCTTTCGTTTTTTTTTTCTTCATTCTTAAACAATATAGATGCAACTCATTTTTCATGAATTTATAATACTTATCTTGTTAAGACCACAATTAAGAGGGTGAAAGATAGAACTGACCACAATTATTTTGTATATTTTTTTCTTCCTTTTCCTTTCATTCACCCTGACTAGTTTTTTCTTAGCTTCTAACCTTTTTTTTTGTTAAATAGCTTTTGGCCAAATCCAAGTTAATCAAATGTGCAAAATTCAAGAGTTATCATGATGACAAAAATAGATAAATATGATTAGGGTTAATGGTAAGAAATACATGTTTAATACAAGGGTAAAAATGGTGTATGTATGGTTTGCAGCTATTACACAAGAGCGAAGTTTACCCAGTGCGCACCCTAAGGGTAGCGGCTGCAGGTTTCCCTCGTTAAAAAAAATGGTGTATGAAATATATAAGACTATGTGCAATGGGGTGTTGAAAATAGGGTGTTTAATATTTTAAATAGTTGAAACCATTGGAAGAGGGTGTTTAATGGTGATGTGGATTAAATTGGTGGAGAAATTTTACATGGTGTTGAAAAGCTTACATGGCTTGATCTTATTGGCTAACCATATTGTAGATATTTTTATCACACTCCAAATATTTGATGTTAATTATTTGATAATAAATAAATTTTTTTATATAAAAAAATATATATCAAAATTCATCATTTTTTCTCCTCTATAAATAGAGACTAGTTTCACTTGATTTGGATACCAAAAAAAATTCGATCATTTTCAATATAATCATATTATTATCCTTTACTAAATTATTGTTCTTTATCTTTTAATATTTTGTGAGTGAAATGGATCCTAACAATAATCCTTTCAATTCTCAAAATTCGACTAATTGTCAACTCTTGTGTTTATTTGCTAATACAAAAATTAATAATATGATAAATATTTAAACGATAATATTATTATAATCCAATTATAAAATTAAAAGGATAAATAAATAAGATTAATATTTAGATAAATATTTAAATAAATTTTATTTAAAAAAATATCAAAAAAGAAATTATTTCATCGTTATTTTTAATTATAAACGATAATTTTATTATAATCTAATCATAAAATTAAAAGGATAAATAAATAATAATATGAGATAAAAGTAGTGGGGTAGGGTGTTGAATATTATTAAACAAAACCATTGTAGAGTGTAAAATTTGAATGGGTGTTTAATTATTATGTGGAAGAGAGATAAGATGATGTGGAGTGTTGAGAATTGAAAAAGAGGGTGTTTAATATTGTGACCATTGTACATAGTCTAAGGGGGGTGAACGCCACATCTGATAGTTTATGGACTATTTGTACCATATCCCATAAATCAATTTAGCGAGGTTTGCTTTACCCTAAAATGGACCAATATACAATGATAAACCTATTTACTAAACGTAAAAATATGTGAATGGTTTTCTATTTTAATTAAATATAAGATATTTTATTATGCATTAATATTGTGAATTTTATATAATTTTCTAGTCTAAACATTTTTTTGGCATATTACTGCCACCCAACTTTTTCAATCTATAATTTGATGCCCTATTTCTCTTTTTATAGTGAGTAAATTTAGTGATTTTATATAAGTTTATCTATATTATTATAAATTCATTGAATAGTACTGGGTCACTAACCAACCTCACACGGTCTCGGCTCTACATTTCCTATTCCGGAATAGTAAACGATGTAATGGTCTCAACAATGGGTTTTATAAACCACCACCAAAGCAATCACGTTTCTAAAACCACGTTTTCCAAAACCACGTTCATTCCACATAACAACAAGTCATATCTCAATTTCAAATTCAACAAAACAATCACGTTTCCAAAATCACGTTCGTATCACCATTAAACATCATAACTCGCTTTTTAAAAAAACATATTTTTCAGAAAATATTGAAATGTTTAACTTTATCAAAACCATATATATACACTTGCACGATCCGAATTTTCAAAATCACGCACACACACCAAAACGATTACATATATATATAATTTTAATAGAACTAGAAGAGTGAAGAATCACTTACCTCAAGTTGATCAATTATAACTATGAACCGCTCTAACCCCTTTTCCACGTTCCAATTAAACTGAAAGAAAATTCCAAACGGTAATTTATATATTTCGCTATTCCAATCATTGTCGGTAATCTACCAAAGGATCACTTGTGTTGTTTATTAAGTCTTGCCCAATTCTTCTAATATGATATTTAATGATATAATACCTAACTCATTACCAGTAGGGTATTGATTAGTGGAATCATAACTTTTCTTGCCAATCTGCGGTCCGTATGTATAAGTGAAAATCTACTGTCTACTACTTCATGTAATTGAATGCTACACTATCTCTAAAGAACCAAAAACATATTTTGTGATCAAAAACAACAACAAAGTGTGACTATCTATCTATTGGCATAAAAATTGAACCAGTAACATAGCACTTTGAGGGTTTTGAATCCTAATAATAATATTATACTACAAAACCTCATTGGTTAATGCATGAAACGGTCCACTCCTATATGATTTCAGAAAGATGAAATTAGTATTAAAAGATTCATAATTAGTGCTAATCATTTTCTTATTAACATTAGAAGATTCATAGTTAATGCTAATCATTTTCTTATTAAGATTAAAAGATATTCATAATTAGTACTAATGATTTTCTTAATTAATCGAATTAATAAAATTTACAGTTTCAATTAATTAGTGCTACAATTAGTGCTAATCTATCAATTAATCCAATTAGAATTCTAATTAGTGCTAATGATTAACTATATTTTATCTCTAATTGGTTAAGAATAATTAAGAATATAGTTAAGAATAATTAAGAATATAGTTAAGAATAATTAACTTACCTTAAATTCTGCCGGAAACAAACTTGCCGTGCCTCTCTTTTCTCTCTTTTCTTTTGATGTATTTATGAGATAATTCTATCCAACAAGGTCACTTATATAATTAGAGTTATTAAATTTTCTCTTTATTTATCAATAAGGTAGTCTCCTTTTTGTATTCCAATTCTCCACTTAAATATTGTATAATTAAAAATAACCCACCAATTTATTCTTTTATTTTATATATAGCTATTTGTTAGATTCATGATTGATATTCTTCAAGCTATAAGGTGGATTCATGATTGTTATTCTTTAAGCTATTTATAATCTAATATAAATAACCACTTAACATTTCCACTTAATTCCATAGCTTATTATATATCTCAAAAATAAAATCATTAGCTAATAATACAGAAAAAAATAAAAAATTCCAACCATTCTTGACAAAGTTAAGTGAGGAAAACCAGAAAGGAAAACATTGTGACAGAGAAATCATTATCTTAAATTCGAGTGTTTGTAACAGAGAATCTTTTCTCTTTCAAAGGCATTAAATCTATTTTTTGTCACATCACTTTTATGTTCTCAGAAATGAATAAGCTGGAACGATTTGCATAAAAACTTCCGGTTATATCTTATGGGAGGTCTATGATACATCTTCTTCCTAACAAATTCATTTAGAAATTCTAACAAATTAATGCAAGTAATACCACCTTGACTGTTCCCATCCCCCTCTTATACCGTTTAAAAATTTAGGCTTTGTTTGTTTTTTTAGATGAAATTTTATCGGGAATCGTGTACTATGAAAATTCGTGTGAAAATTATAGTTGTTTGTTTATATTTTTAAAAATAGGTTGAAAGTTGTAAAATGTGTCAAATCAATAGTGATATGTTGATGGATGATGTGTTGAATAATTGTGTTAGTTGTGTATATAATAATTATATGAATAAAAATAAAGAAATATAGATAAAAAAAATTGTAAAGTATGAAAAAGAAAGTAAAATAATAATTGATTTGATTGGTAAATGTGTGAAATGTTGCATATAATATTCAATATATAATTCATAGGTAGTTATAAAAAGTTGAGTTGAAAAAAGTACAATTTGAATGAGAATTTGTTGTGTTAAGTTTACTTTTAATTTTGTCATTTAAAAACTTGAAAATTGATTTTAAAAACATAAACAAACAAGGCCTTGTGTACTCTCTTATAAGCTCTTGTCAAACATTAAACAAGGCATTTTTTTCGAAACATGAATGCATATTCCAACCCACAAAATATACATAACATAAATAAGAGAAGATAATTTACTCTATATGTTAAACAACCCTCAATCAAGCTTCTATTAAAAATATCTCGATACAAAAACAACTCCGAGAGTTCGTACACATCAATGTCATTTAAAAACTAAAACAATTTATTGAACATCAAAGAACCATATCACTATATTCCTAGAGGTAATAAAAACAACATATATAACAGTAACAAAACCAATTCGCCATTAACAAGAAATTCACGATATATACAGAATCAAGGGTTTTACGAAGGACCCGATTATACATACTGGGTATTAAAGTAGCAAGCAAAATTGGATTTCAATAACCGAAATTGGTTTTCAATATGCAAATGTATACAGAAAATAAGAGAAAAAATCAATTGAAATAGGAGGCTCACCGTAAATGAGGTAAATAATGGAGACGCCCAGTTTATCAATAAGCTTACTCACAATATCTAATCAATTTGAGTAACACAAAGTACAATATCAAATGCTTAATTTAGTGAGTTAAAAGCTATATATTAAGAGAAATTGCATTTATCATCCCTTATTTTTGCTTAATTTTGCTCTTTTGTTAGAGAATTATTATATTTAGTTTTATAAGTTTTAAAATATCTTAAATGCAAAGACTAGAGAGTAGTTAACACTTTTTGATCGATTTTTTTAATGAAGACACGCCTGAATACAAGCACACAATGATTATATTCCATATATGATATGTCTAGTGATATCAGTATATCCCGTGACTCTTATGCACGAAAAAGTTCCTTTAAAAGTCTGATAAAAATGTGGTCAGAATGATTAAAAACTGCTAATTCATACAGAGCCATCGAACCCGCCCAACCAGCAACCAGAGTTGTATGCATTATATGAACGAAAAGCAACCAGCCGGGATCATTCAATACAACGGTATGAACACGATACCAAGACAAACCCATGGAAAATACCCCTTTATCAAAGAAAAATAGACACTAGGTAACTTTATCGCATTGGAAAAGACTATACTATAACTATCCTATGGAGCTCCCTTGTTCAGTGGATTATTTCCTAACAAGGGTTAGGTTCACAAATCGAAACTACGAAACTCTCAGAAAGATCTAATGAAAAAGAGAAAAGGAAACGATAATTTTTGTTTTTCAACAGTTTGAGGAATGGAAGCTGAAGTTCCTTTTGGTTCACCCAAAAAACGACCTTCGTTAGATTTTGGAGAGTGAGATTAAATTTGAAACATTTTATAAGTTATAAGATCAAATATGAAAAACTTATAATAAATTAGAGAAATATTAGGCTTTACTAAATTACGAACCGAAAATGCAATTTTCCTTTTGTTATTCATACTCTAACTTCCATTTTTTTATTAATATAAACATGGATATATATATCATGTAAAGAATGAAATTCACATTTACATTTAAACCTCAATCTTCTTCCAACAATATTAAGATAAATTTATTAAAACACAATAAGAAATCATTTTTTTATAGGAAAAACGATATTAATACTTGAGAGAATGATAATGGCACACAATTTTGACTCTTTTTTCTAATTAAACTGCATTTCTCACGGTCATATTTCTAAACTTTAAAATATATATATTTTTTATCATGATTTTTTCTCCTTTCCTTTGAGATGGATATTATCCAATTGGATTAAGAACGTGATTGGTATGAATGAATGGAATTGAGTGTGAATTGAATGATATAAGGAACGGAATGAAGATGGGAAATGAATGATATTAATTTCATAATTTCTATAATTGGTATACTCAAGGAATGAACAAGTAATTGAATTATTATTAATTTATTTGTTCCAATCAAGCGACTAGTGATTGAAAATAAATTTGAGAAATGTGATTTTTTTTATTTTGTATATTCGTATATTTGTGTTATTTATTAAACTTGAATACAAATTTATATCCAATCTAGTTCTTTTAAATTTAAATGATGTGAGATTTTAAAACTTTCATTTAATGAAAAATAACAACGGACACAACAAAAAAAAGTGGAGAAAGAAATGAAAGAGGGAAAAAATATAGTTTGTACAGGATAATTGAAAAAGTTATATATGTATTATTGTCTATACAATAATCCATGTTTTCTATTACTTTTTTGTTGATGAACTAGTTTAAGGATGAGATATTATTTGTTAAATGCAATATTATTTTATATTTTGTTAATGTATTTTTGTATGTTTTCCCTATTCTTGTTACATTTGAAATTATATTTATTATAATTAATGTAATTCTTGTTGATGATAATATTTTTGACTATGTACAAAAAATAAAATGTATTTTTTTTTTGTTCTTTCAATGCATTTAACTATTTTTTTTAATTTATAAATCATTTAAATTATTATTAAAATAATTTGAGATAATTAATCATAACTAGAAAATAAAAAAAATATTGCATTCGTTAATTTTTCAAGACATTTTTATTAGTGTGCAAAAAATAATTTTATCACAAGAAAAAAAATAGTCACAATAAATAAAGAATAGCTAAAACCAAGGGGTGGAAAGTATCAGTATTCCATACTTTTGGGAATATGAATTCCAACTAGAATGACCATTTCCAACATAAAAACATATCAATCATAGAAATGAGATTGAACTCAGGAATATTTATTCAGTTTCCACCTCATTACAGTATACACAATAAGGTCCTAATGATCTCTCAAGATAAGACTTAGCAACTAATTCTAATTGAGCTTCACTTACCAAAATAAAATAATTCTCTTGGGCTTCCAATTGTTTCCTTAAAGCCCAATCCATAAGAGAACCCAAATCCAGATCTAGGCCCGGCACGTTTAATCCTTCTTGCCTAATCTCTTTCTTTCTTTCTTTCTCACACAGACAAGACTCAAGAGTAGGAATGGACTCACTCATCCTCTCTACACCCCTCGTCCAGCCCACGCGCCACCGTCCCCTCCAATCACCACCATCCTCCGCCCTCTTCCTCCACCCTTCTAAGCTCCGAACCCCAAACCCAACCCTCAAATGCTCCGCCTCTCTCAATTCCTCTCGTCAGCTTCATCTCTCCCCTACCTCCACCCAGAGCCCCGCCACCGCCGTGCGCGGCGCCGAGGTCGACGTCATGGGCCTGCTTCTTAAGGAGAGGATAGTCTTTCTGGGAAGCCAGATTGATGATTTCGTTGCTGATGCTATCATTAGTCAGCTGCTTTTGTTGGATGCTCAGGACCCCAAAAAGGATATCAGGCTTTTCATCAATACCCCTGGTGGCTCACTCAGGTCTCCATTTCAGTGTTATAAATATGTGGTACATGGATTTTTTCTCTGTGATATTTGTGCACACTTTACTTGCAATGAAGTAAATGTTTCATTTTGCTTAGGTTTATAATGAGTTGACTCTGTTATTTGCTTGTGACTTTTTCTGTCCTGTTGTGGAATTAGGATAGCTAAATTTTGTCTTTAATATTGTTGTAGAAGTGAGCTGGGAGTATACATTTGGTATCTTTATTTTGGCTGTCTTGAGCTTGTATTTGATATCATCTTGATCCTCTCAAGTCTCAAGGTAGAAAATGAATGGTTTGGGTAATGTTTGGAGGCTAGATTTTTTTCACAATGGGGTCTATGCTGAGTTGCATTTCAAACTTTCAATTGGAAAAACCGTCTCTTTGTTGAAGAAGCATTAATGCTGTCGGGATCTTGATTAGTTTTCTCTGTTTTATTTCCTTATTGTTAAGTGGGTGTGTTTCTTTATATAACTCTTTGGGTAATGTGCATAAGTTCATCCAAAAAATTGATATCAAGATGTCAGATAATTTCCTTAAGAGGCTTTACTTTTTGGTTAGTCATCCCTGTTCTGAAACTCTACTTTGTGCGATAATCAGAATGACACCTATTGATGCCGGCGTTACTGCCCTGAGATGATTATGAGGTGCATGTGACCTTTTTTTCTTTTCCATGATTACGTTTCCTTGTAGTGACTTTCCACATGTTTAAAACTTCTGTAAGCCGTTTCTGTTTAATATCGTGAGTCATAGCCCTGCTTAAAAAGTTAGACTAGTTTACTATCATGGCCTTGGGTGGTTGCCACAGGTCCACAGTTGTGACACAATAATGAGGATAACGAGACAGTTATGTATCTTACTAGTATAACTAGGGTGGCAATTGGGCGGGTTGGGTTGGGTTGGTTTTGGGTCGGTTCCAATGGGTTGGTTGTTAAATGAGTTTGGTTCTTAAATGATTTTAAGGTGGAACCAAATTCAACCTTAAATGGAACCAAAATTAATCCAAAAGGGAACCAAGTCCAACCCGACGCAACACCTTACATTTTGTTCATTATAATTTAGATTATTGGCAAACGATTTGGGCCTAACTTGAAATTTAGTTGGAACCCAAATAAAATTTTCTTAGGAACCAATTCAACCCAAATTGGGTTGGAACCGTGGTTCCGGATCCATTTTGCCACCCCTAAGTATAACTTGGACAATATATATGCTTTCTTTGACTTATATCATTCGTTTGTCGTATTATCTGTTTGTTTCAATCAACTTTAAGGTGTCCTTTTGAGAAGGTCAATGATTATACACCCTGTGATTGTATTTATGGAAGGGTTTATATTTGTCTCACAGTGCTACAATGGCCATCTTTGACGTTGTACAACTGGTGAGAGCTGATGTGTCGACAATAGCACTAGGCATTGCGGCATCGACAGGTTCCATAATCCTTGGTGGTGGGACCAAAGGCAAACGCTTTGCAATGCCTAACACAAGAATAATGGTACACCAACCCCTCGGTGGTGCTAGTGGACAAGCCTTAGATGTCGAAATTCAAGCACGTGAAGTTATGCATAACAAGAACAACATCACGAGACTTATATCTGATTTCACTGGTCGATCATTTGAACAAGTTGAAAAGGATATTGATAAAGATAGGTATATGTCCCCAACTGAAGCAGTCGAATATGGGTTAATAGACGGGGTCATTGATGAAGATAGCATTATCCCACTTTCTCCTGTTCCTGATAGGGTTAAGGCCTCTACTTTTGATTATGTGGAGATAAGCAAAGATATCAAAAAGTTTTTGACACCAGAAATCCCAGACGATGAGATATATTAATTGTATTTACGTGTTATAATGGATATATTAGTTTTGGAGATTTATATTTTTTGGGCTATTTCTGTTTATTTCTTTTGCTGCTGCTACAGTTTTAGGAAATCGTTTTACCATTATTTTCTTTGCCTGCATTTTGGATGTGTTTCTTATGGACTGAACATTGTGACTCGCCCTCTTATCACATTTGTTGTAAGAGGCTTTCAAATTCCGGCAGCGACCAAGAATTGCAGAAAATTTTGATAAAAATTAAGGCTATGTTTGTTAATGTCTTTCAAACTCATTTTCGTCATCTTAAGTCACAAATCCCAGTTTACCGATAATCATTTACTCTATTAATATTTCTCTATTTCTATTTCATGATTTACAATCATTTAATTGCCATACTAGTCAGTTATTATTTGACATATTTTACATTTTTCAACCAATTTTAAAAATATAAAAAGATAACAAGTATTATATCATATTCACATGAATTTTTATAGCGTGTATTTTTTGATAAATTTCAATTCTAACTCAAAAATGTCATTTTCAAGATTTAGTAGTAATTGTGGTAATTTATTGTAGAAAACGGTGTAATTAAGATTCTACCGAACTGGTAATTTTTTTTATGCTATACAATAATAATCTTCAAGTAACTAGAATCTAGTTATTTGCAGTTGATCTAGCTCGTAAAATGTTAATTAGCCAAATCAAGCCGAGACTCGTATTTGACCAACGTGGTTCGTAGAATGGATATAGACCGCACTCAGTTTCACTGAGCTACCACCGTACTTTTCTATTATGGTCAAGTCTAAACGTAGTTCAAAGTATTAATTAAGGTCAAATACGAGGTTCTTAACTCGGTTTTAGAGATGGGAACGTACTGTCAGATCGTACAAGGTGTCAATTGGTCAAAGGTCCTTTTAATATTATTAAATGAGGTTATTTATAGGTACTGTACATGCTGTACGGAAGATCAGATGATACGCGGGATGATTTACACGTGCCCTCAAATGAATGCACCAGATCATCCGAGTTTAGTGGGTATTTGACCCGGTCACACGTGGGTTTAGTGTTTTGCAAATAGTTATTCCTTAATCAGAGTTCTCTATGCAATTTCCAATAATTAGAACGGTTAGGGTCGTACTCTACGAGGCCACAAGCACGACCCTACCTACAAGAGGGTCTTCCTTATATCATTAAGTCCCCCAATTAATGAATTAATGGTAATATATTACTTTATTAATTAATTTTCACGGGATTCCATGCATGCTATCATTGCATTACTGCGTGTCAGAAATGATTATGGCGTGTCAGACGGCATGTCAGGGTTCTAGTGATACGTGCCTTCATAAATGCAACACATGTCCCATCAGTCGAAACGTCATCGAATAGAGACCGTTGATTTGTCTTGCATGGACCAATCTAAACCGTTGTTTTTGGCGGCCACTCCTTGGTATGAATAGAACCTTTTTCCAAATTATTTTTACCGCCGTTAAAAGTTAATATAATTTCCTATAACCACGTTTTTACAGCAAGGAGACTTGTACTACTACTCTACGACCCAGTAACTCGGTATATCCCTTCTCCTAATTTAATTTTTATGATCATGGATTGTTAGGGGTCAGATGAGAGTGTCGATGTTATGGGGTCTCATGAAATAGATCACATTGGTGGTGGGTCGGATTCTGATTCCTCCGGATCTGGAGGGTCAAGTCGTAGATCCTCCACATGAAGTGGTTCAGCGTTGTTGCCCTCTCTAGATTTAGAGGGGGAGCACGATGTGAACGCAGGTCTCTTTCATGCCTCTCTTCGGGAGAGTGGTAGAGTTAAATGGTTGGCTATACGGTCCACTATAACTATAACTGAGGGTCGTATACATTAGGTGTCTAGAAAATATCATATCCCAGCCAACTATGGAGCTTTAGTCCGTAGGTCTTCAGATCGTATACATACCGCCCTCCTAATTATCGTACTTTCCATATAGCTCATTTGATGGCCGGGTTACGATTCCCTCTTCATCCTGCCATCAACATCCTAAATCATCTCTGACTCTGTCCTTCCCAACTGTTACCTAATTCGTACCGTCATTTAATTTATTTCATCGTCCTCATGCAAGTGCATAATTCTGAGCCTGATATCGAAAATTTCAATAGATTTTTGTGCTTAAATCGTTGTAAGTCTGATTCAGACTTAAGTTTTTACTATCTTACTCCCCAAAAAGGGTTTCGAGTACAAGACAAACCCAAGGATTCCTACGGGGATCAGAATAATAAATACTTCTATTTTACCCTTCTTGACGAAGCACCTTGGGGTGTGCTTCGTAAATGGAATCTCAATGTGTCTACAAGGTTACGAGTTGGTCCCCCAACCATACCTGAGAGTGAGGTTGAGAACATCTTAGAATGGTACTATAGTCCCCAATTGATTTTGAATTTGGAATTTTCAGGTCTCATTTGTAGTACTAGTAATTTCAATAAATGTATTATATACAAGATATCAGATTTTCAGGATTCATTACGGTTATCCGTAAGTTTTAATTAAAAAGGCAAAATTATGCTAATATTTTGATTTCAAATTCTTCAAAATAGACAACATTTGCTTCGTATGTTACATCAAGGCCATTGCCCAAGCTAAAAATGGGTTAATTGGCTTAATTGGCGCCTTTCGATCTTGTGTTTTATTTTCAGATATTTATTTAGATTATTGACACATATTAAAATATTTACATTTGCTATGTATCTTAATAAGTGCATGTGTGAATTATGCAAAAATATTTTTTATTACAAATTTTAGTTTCATATTTTTTTCCCAATATTTAGATGTTTGACACGTGTAATTCATACATACACTTATTATGAGATGTTCAACACGTATAAATATTTTGACACATGTCAACCTCTAAGCATCTGAAGAACTTCAGATTAAACAAGTATTTGAAATAAAAAATCATATCCCTTAATTGGCGACATCGTGATGGATAATTGAGATAAGTTTTATATAGATTATTTTTTCGATTAACTCTTAATAATGCGAAATTGACATTTTGTGGCACATTTATTACCGTGAACGCATCGATAAACTTTCCAATATTTTCTACGAGACAAAAGTTTTCTAACACAATTGAATGCAAGTATCGAGGATGCAACTTCGTATACCATGATACAAAACTAAGTGGAAATGAATAAGGACACATGATTTGACATGGTTTCAATGAAATTGCCTACTTCCCACGACAAAAAATTCTATGTTGGACAGGGACATCCAGGTCCAGTCTATACCACATATTTTTATATGGATGGGTGTTTTTCCTGTTGTATATTTTGTGATTTTTGTTTTACATAATCTTAATATACTCAAATACATGTAAGAATATTTTATTATCAACTTTAACACATTCTTATAACATGAAATAATATATGTATAAATCAACATATAAACACAATGATACTGCACCGATGGAGAGTCAAGCCACATGACGCTATCCTAAAGCCATGATTGCCTCCCTACGTACATGTTTTTACGGCTGATCACGACTCCAAGATAAAACTCATTAGCTCATAGCGATGTCTCATCCTATGTGCACGACCACAAGGAGACGAGGAACCAATCCTTAGTCACGTTGCCGAAACACTCTTATGGGAAAAAAATAATTTTATAAGTTCATAACAACAATGAGTTTACAACCTCTTATATATAATGATGGATAAATTGATGTTACACCAAAATAATGACCCTATGTAAAAGTAGTCAAACTACAATAAACATGATCATAAACACATATAAAGTGGGTTATAATTAAAATATGTAAAACATTCACATGTAAATAAAGGGTCACTAATATATTTGCAAATGAGGCCATAAACTCTTAGAAAATTAGAAGATGGAAATTAAGAAAATAAGAAAATTTTAAAGCTTAATTTCCAACAATCCTCCACAAGATTTAAAATTTTCGAAATTCAATAAATCAACAAAATATGGCAGCAACTTTATATCATGCAATAGGTGCAGGTGCCTTCCGGGCTTGAACGTAGACTTAGTGATTGTATATCCATTTGAGGGAGCCATAATGGATTAAACCTTGAATTAGGTCCCTTGATCAAACTTCAATTACTACACACACGATATAGACTTTAGGATATAGTTATAGCAGTTTAGCGCATTTACCTGCCATGTGCTCTGATCTTGATTCTCGCGAGGTCTCTAGGGTCGATCCAAACCCATAGCCCTGGCCCTCAAGGCGACTCTCACTTAGGTGAAACATCCAAGGGTACGTGTGACCTCTGCCCCACGGATTTTCCTGCCTTGGTCTCATTAAGGGTCAATGCTGTGACGCCCCTCATTTTTTTAACGGTAAGTGTAATCATATACATTGTTGGATGCAAATAATTGATTTTCGTATCTTACTTGATTGTATTGAATAATGTGAACAGTGGTTGACAAACTCGGTCTTGAAAATCGATATAATTTCTATTGATTCCTGAACGATTCATTGCCAAAATTTATACGATAAATTTTAGGGCTGAATTTGGTACTGGTGCAAATCTATAGAACTTTAAGGATCAAAATTAAAATTATTGAAACGGGTGTAGGACCAAATTGAATTTTTAATGATTCGGTCGACCAATTGTAAGATTGGTCAACTATAGGAGTTTAGTATGAAAATGGGGAACTGTAGGGACTCAATTATAAATATTCTAAAGTAGAGAAATACACTAGATAAGTAGTAAAGGGAAGCATGACACGTTTATTCTGCTGCCAATCATACATAGATACATGCCCTTTCAAGCTACACCCACAAACATCCTCTTAATGTAAATTCTTACACAAAATACTCTATTATTCATAGTTCCCACTCTCTTATCAGGTACACTTCTTAATTCTTCAATACCTTTTAATCTTTAATTAGCTTAGTTAATTATCAGTTGTTCTTCACTATTCTTTGCGTAAGCTCACAATTTTTCATAGTAATGAATATATCATATTTACTTGAATATAAAAACAAATCAGAGTATTATTAAATTATAATTAGTACATTAGTTAATAGTTGAATAATTAACTGACGTATTAAAATGAATAGAAATCAACTAACTCGAATAGTTTCGGCTTATTAATGAGGTGCTCGAGAGAGTAGATCTTACGGGTCACTCGAGTATGTTCAGATTATAATAGTTATCATTGTGTAATTTCTTGATTAGATTTATGAGGGAGAAATTGATTAATGAAAGCACCAATACAACTTAGTACTCAGTTAATCATTGTTAATTGTTTGGTTATTTGGTTATTTAATCATTTGATTTTCTTTGTTTATTCTTTTCACATAATAAAAGATAATTGTTTAGTTGGTGGATAATTGCTACATATTCTATAAATCTTCTCTAAGAAGTGTGTTGTCAGGGACTTTTTCAATTGTTCGACAAATTCATTATTTTGAACTAATTGTATTTATCTAGCAATACGTTAATTAATATTCCTTAGGAACTATTACCTGTTAAATGGGTTAGAGACACTTAGCTATCATGGTTCTTATGTAAGTTCACTCGTAACAATTCATTCACATGTACTGGACAGACAAGTGTACAACATAGACCCATAGAGCGAGTATACTAAAGGGTTTAAGAGGACACGTGAACATTAAGCAAGCTTACGACACAACTATCCATTATCCATATATCATGTGAGTGCTTTATTTATTAGTTTATTTAATTTCGCATTTTATTGTCATTGACATCCATTTAGTTAAAAACATATCATAAATATATTTGATCGACATTATCGAAACATGTTTACTTATATAACCAAAGCGTCGTAATTTGTTGCACCTTGGGACTAATATTATATTCGATCTTCGCTTAATGATAAAATGTGTGGTGCTGGTATGGGATATAGGAATTATTATGACATAGTTAATATCGGCTTGGCGTAGTACTTGATCTCGCCTTCACCGAAATGTGATATTATATTGATTATATGATTCCCTTGTGTGGATTTTGAGTGATATATGGGCCCATTTGCGGCATGGAGGTTGTGGCCCTTACGGGCAGCATTGGGCTTGCCGTATTGGTTGGTCACAGTCCCATGGTTACCGATTCCCCTCCCGCGCATGGACGGAGCGTATCATGGCGATGGGGTCGTAGATTTAGACATGTTCCCGGGCATGTCAGTTTGTTAGCAAGGTCGCTCCTTGCATTTGGTGAATAAGGTAGTTGATTTGCAGCGGGAGTCATAAGGAGGTCGTCAACAAATCGTATCCTTTATTATTTGATAAAGCTTGATTGAATGTGATGGACCAAGTACTGCACCGTGACACAATCTCAGGGCACTATGAGTAACTCTAGTGTTGTACTGAGGAAAATTCGGGAGTAGCCATCTTTATAATCCTTCACTGACAATTGAGTGTTATGTGTTATCCACTTTTCTTTCATTGTTGATTAGTTCATTGATTATCATATATATAATGATATTCATGCATAACCCCGCAATTACACACACTACACTCACTGGGCTTAGTAGCTCATCACTCGTGTCTTCCCCTCCCAGGACAAAGATATAAATGTTGAGGAACAAATGCGACTTGCTTACGGTTAAGGATTAACTTAAGAAAAATAGAGGTATCGATAATTTTGGGATTACATTCAATTGTACATGTTTAGAAAAATTTCATGTCCTATTTCACTAATAATTTTATAGCTTTGTTTTGTAGAGCTCTAAACCACATGATTGGATTATTAGAGTTTTTAGAGTATCGTCCAGCAGACAGGTGAGATAGGGCGTGACAAATGCCCAACCTAACATCATACTTTTTACAGCACTTCACCTTAGGGATTGAGAAGGAGGCATCTTATACAATACTCTCCTCAAAATTGTGCTTATGAATCACACATTGCAGGTTGTTTCTACCCATTGAACCTTCTTCATGGGGTCTCCGATCACAAAGGTTGGGTTGCTCCCGGAGGTGATTCTCTTATGGACTTAGCCCATCCCCCTCGATGATAAGGATCTAGCCTCTGCACTAGTCCCTCGAGACAATCTTTCCATCTCATAGAATATATTATTTATGCCTCTTTTCCATCTCATGGAATCAAATGTAATTAAATACAATATTCATTTTTGTTTTTTATCAATGCACACACACATGCAATAATGCTACAAATAATATTTGCACAATTTGTATAAATTATACTACCCATCTTGAAACATGTATAAGTTCACTAGATTTCTTCTTTTGACTTTCAAAATAATAATTCTTATAACCTTTAACTCTATCTCATTGTAGAAGAATACACACTTGTCAAATAGCACATGCACAAGAAAGTGTTGTATTAATTGAAAACAAAGTGATGTGTGTAAAACCGCAAGCGCACGGCTTTCGAGTAGTACTAAAGATATCGTTCCCATGAGGACTTGATAATTACGTACTAATTCCTTCACGTATTTGTAATCTTTGCTAAAAGATTAATTGGTGTAAATACTAACTAGTTAAAATAAAGCAAACATTTGAAAACGAGTTTAAAACGATTGATTAGAGATTCTATAATTGGAATTCACCACAATAAACGTTATCTACACATTATGTTCCACTATCAAACGTGAATGCTACTTATGAAGGACATTATCCAATTTTAACTATTATCTTCTTTCAAAGCATAATAGCATACGTAAATTAATCAATCACCTACTTTCGTGATGATTAGGCTTAGTCTAAGTTCATTAACCTCTGTGATAATGTATGGATTTCTTAAAAGATCTAAACCTACTTTCGTGATTTAGAAACCTATGTTCGATTTTTATGGGTTTCGATATCAAGATGTCACCTTTCAGAATTTTCACCTAATATCTACGATTATGCAAATAAGTGGCCAGCAAATTCACAAGCATTAATTAACAAGAAATTGAATCATAAGCATACGTATTCATGAAATCAAGACAAACGTAAATTAGTTTGACAACATATTATTGGGCTATCCCCAATTCTAGAATAAACGAAATTACTCCATGAAATTAAAGAGACAAGCAATAAACATAATTAAAATCAACATATCAACAATAATTAAAAGGAGAGATAAAGAAAAACTTGTTAGGAATATGATGCCAATGAATAATCGCACGAAAGAAAAAGAATATTAAAAGAACACACGAATTGTTTATCCAGTTTGTCAAAATAATTTAGACTACGTCTGAGGCACGAATTGGTGCTGGAAACAAAGATGATGCCTTGTACAGGTATAAAATGCCGAGGATGATAACTAAGATTGAGTGTCGTGGGAATGGCATCAAGACCAATGTTGTCAATATGGTCGACATTGCAAAGGCGTTGGGCAGACCTGCTTCTTACACAACAAAGTATTTTAGCTAGCTGTGAGTTAGGAGCACAATCCAAATTTGATGAGAAGACAAATGATCATTCTCAAGTGCATTCATTGCTTGTGGTTTCATCTCAAAGCTGGTTGACATGAGGGACAAGCTCACCACATTCATTATCAAAAACCCTCCCTAGGCGAAGAAAGGACCTTATAAGGACAAGAAAGCACTTTACGGTGATGACGTACTGGAATAAGAATTCATTGTTGAGTGGTATGAGAAGGGTCTGAAGGGTGAGAATAAAAACAAATGCATGTTATCCTGACTTATTATTTTTATTTTTTACAAATTCTAAAGAAATTATTCCTCGATCATATCATTTATATAATAAAAACAAATGCATGTTATGACACATTGAAATATACCCACCCATCAAATGTGTTATATCATTTATAAAAAGTAAATAAGTATACGATTCCATTTTGTAGCGTGTAATTTCATTAACAAAGAACTAATAAAATTAAATAAAGAAATAATAGTGGTAGCTAGTAACAGAGGGTAAAGTACAAAAACAGGAGGAACAGATATTTTGAATCCCAAGTCTTCACTATTAAATAAACATACTTTTATTAATTTAATATTAAACAATTCATTTTGATTAGTTTACTCAACCACATATTTTGTTGCCAAGCAAAACAAACGTGTAACAAAACATTTTATTAATATACAACAAACAAACAACTGTATGTCTATCCTATTTATCTCATTCATCCTCATTTTTTGTGAAATTATGGATATATGTTAGGTTCATTATGGTTCCATAATAGTTCCTTGAGTAAGAACCAATTGGAACCAATATAACCCAACAAGAACCAAATCTATATTGAAACCATACTTTTATTTTTATTTTTGAACCCAAGTCATCTTGTTTTCAAATCCAATTGGACCCAACCCAAACCCAACCCAATCCACCCATTTGCCACCCCTACCTTCAACACTAATGTATATGCTGGAAATCTAAGTCAATTCGAAAATGCTATTGTACTCATAATGAGGATATTTTTATATATTAGGAAACTATGTTCTGAGTAGATATCGTTAGCCTTTCGAATTTTTCGATTTCGATTTCGGATGAATGAGAAAATAGATATTGAAGTTTAGCATTTGAATTGGGAAAAATGTGGGTATCCCCCACATAGGTTCAAAACATATATTTGGATGAGTGTATTAAGCTCAACATGAGAAATGAGGTTTGACACTTAGGTCTGTCATCACCGATCGACCGGGCGGGTCGGGTCAGGTTGGGTTGGGTTGGGTCCGTGGGCCTGGGCTTGGGTAGGTCGGGTCGTGAGTCGTCCGGATTTATTTATTTATAGAAAATTTAATCGATTTAATTAATTAATTAAATTTTATTTCCCGAAAATAATTTGAACCTTTGGATTTTTATCCGTTGGAAAAATGGATCACAACTCTTCTAATCGATGACCACGATTAGTCGAGATTGTGAACCATGTCGAACAATGGACGACGAGGTGTGTGGTGCACCCGTTCGCACTGGAATGGCACCCGTTGGGAGTGAAAAGAGGCCTTTTTATTTTAAAGGGGCTGTTTTGCAGTTTTAAAAAGTTGCATCTTTTCGGCCCCCAACCTTTGGAAATCTATAAATAGGATCCTCCTATTTTTAGATTTTTACACCGAGTTATTATTTTCATAGCATTTCTTCTTTCTTTCATTCTGTTCTAGCATAAAACTTGTTCGCTAGACTTACAAATCTGGAGTGGTCCAATTTGAGACGTTAGTCGTTGTATCTTGGGACACAAATGCCATATTTCGTAACCACCGAGAGCGGGACGTAATTGCGTTAAGAAAATTGGGTAACTCGTGCCTCGACTAAACTATTTCCATAACAAGTTCGTTTGCATTTTTCACAACAGTATATTCTCACTAGATAATAGAATTTCTTCATTGTATAAATAATTTTAAATCAAGACTTAATACAACATCTCATATATCTCGTTTTTGCCAGACTGGAAGAAAAATAATTCAACCACCACCTTTTTCATTTTCCACAATTATTTTATTTTAAAAAATAGGTAAAAACAAAAGAAAACGTTGAAATTGTGATCACCCTCACCTCACCTCACCCCACGGGCAACCCCTTGAGACATATTTTAATTCGTTCCGAGCTTAGTTTAAGCTCTCTGCATACTTAACTCAATTAATTTTACTAAAGTATTGAGCCACTTCAATTTAACCTCGTTCAAACTCTATTTGATTAACAACTAGATTAGGTTAAAATATAATTTATCTTTCAACACAAAGAACAAAAATTGTAACATGTTTTTTTATTAGATGACTCTTGCTCAAGTCTATTAATTATAAATTAGTAAACTACATATACAATATCAAGTTACTAAAATTCGATTTCAATATAATTCGATGATTGTGCTCGTGAGTCCAAGTACAAAAACGTGACGTGGGACAAATTCTGGTAGGCAGGTGAGGGCCTTTCTGTCATTTTCACTAAACATGTTTGGTTAAGAGGTGATGTAACATACGCTCCATTTTGTAATCTTATAATTTTGTTAAAAGAAGTCAATTTATGGGACATAATTTGAGTCGATATTTTATTTGCATCTTGAAAATAGAGTCAATTTCGTGTGACCTACCAAACACTAAAAACTCCTAAAATTATCTAATATGAACCATTTACAATAGTGATAAATAAACCCACATTGACAATATTACTAAATGTGAGATCAAAGTTACAAATATTCAAAAATATTATGCATTTCATAGATATTATATATGCAAATATGCAACACAAATTGTAACCCTCAAAAGATTAGTGTGTATTCACTGACTCTTAACTACGCACAAGCAAAAATTAGGTAGAAGCAATTATTTACAAATAAAAAACTCGTCAGAAATTAGGTAGAAGCAATTATTTACAGATATGAAACACGTCAGGTGATAAACCTCATTTTTACGCAATTTTCATCATTCATTCGACACGTTTTATTATAAAATTGCATCATATTTTTGTCCCGCAAATGCGTTTAATGTTACTTTTGAGTGCCGTAGGAAAATACCAATTGTGGGCTAAAATCGAAAACGAGTTGATTGAAAGATATGGACAAACGGCGTACAAGCGCCGTTATAATCGGCGTACGAGCGACGAAACACACAGCGTACGTACGCCGTGTTAAATCGCGTACAATTAACGAAGACAGAGATTTTGGAGTGATTCGCGTACGTACGCCGAATAACGCTGCGTACGAGCGCCACTTTACACTGCGTACAGGCGCCGCCCAACACTGCGTACAGGCGCCGAACAAAACGGCGTACAAGCGCCGTTTAATCTCGCGTACAAGCGCGCACTAATTACGCTCAATACGCGTGAGGCCCATCTTCGGCCCAATTTCGGATTTATATTCTAGATTAGGTATAAATACCCCCTTTGAACATTGTTTTAGGGTTCGACTTTTATTTTCTTGAATTGAGTTGTAAAGATTGGAGATCGAGAGACGAGATTCAAGATTTTTGTAGACAATTTGATTCGACAACGGGTTTAATCGAAATTATTTTCTTTAATCTCTTTTAATTCTTGTCGTTTTATCATGTTTACATTATTAATTGTTTATCGTGCTTTCGTATCTATGGAGTAATCCATCTTATTCTGGAACCGGGAATAGCCCGATAACATGTTATCGATATAGATTATAGAATCGTTGATTTTACATCGCGTATGCTTATGATTTGAATTCTTGATTATTAATGCTTGTGAATTTGCTGGCCACTTGTTTGCATGTTCATAGATATTAGGCGAAAATTCTGAAAGGTGACGTCTATATCAGAACCCTAGAATTCAAACCTAGGATCCTAAATCACGACAGTAGTTTTAGGTCTTTTGAGGAATCGATACACTATCATAGAGATTAATGAGTCTGAGTTTAGTTTAATCATCACGAAAGTAGTTGATTAATTAGCTTGGATATATTGTTATGCTTCGACAGAAGGTAGCGAGTACGATAGGATAGTGTCCTTCATAAGTAGCGATCGTAACTTCATCGGTAATATAATTGAGTCAATAATGTTTATCGTGGTGAACCCTAATTCCGGAATTTCCAATCATATATAACTCGAATCAATTTTCTTGCGTTCTGTTTAGTTTTCTTTACAATTTATCTCGCGCTTTTGATTAGGCTTAGATTACTGATAAGTGATAGATTAGTACTTGATTATTCGGTCCTCGTGGGAACGATATCTTTTGTACTGCACCGAAGCCGTGCGCTTGCGGTTTAGGCACATCAAGTTTTTGGCGCCGTTGCCGGGGACTTGAATAGTCAATATTAGTTTTTATCAGATTTTAGTGAGACTAAGCCATATTTTATTTTATTTTTAGTTTTTAATTTTTATTTCTCTGTTTTATTTCAGGTTTTCGATTTTTCCTTGTATGCGAAGTAAGCTCGATTTCGTACCTGATCCAGAAATCGAGAAAACCTTTCGTGCTAGGAGAAAGCTACAAAAACTGAAACAAATTCAACTGAATCAAGCAGCAATGGCAGAACCAAACGCAAACGCGATTCCAAACGCTAACGCAGATGCAAATGTTAATGCAAATCCCAACGCGAGATGTCTTAAGGATTTTGCAGCGCCGAATGCACAGACACTTCACTCCAGCATTGCCAGGCCTACTGTAGAGGCCAACAATTTCGAGCTCAAGCCATCCCTTTTGCAAATGGTTCAGCAGAATCAGTTTGGGGGTGCACCTACTGAAGAGCCGAATCTCCACTTGTCCATGTTTTTAGAGTACTGCGATACTCTGAAGATGAACGGGGTTTCCCAGGACGCCATCAGATTGAGATTGTTTCCGTTCTCACTGAGAGACAAGGCGAGAGCTTGGCTACATTCCTTACCGACTGGTTCGATTAGAACATGGGATCAATTGATGCAGACATTTTTAGCGAGATACTTTCCACCGAGCAAGACTGCACAACTGATGAATCAAATCACTACTTTTGCTCAGAGGGATGGTGAATCACTTTATGAAGCCTGGGAACGATTCAAAGACCTTTTACGGCTGTGCCCACATCACGGGTTAGAGAAATGGCTCATAGTGCATACTTTTTACAACGGGTTGATCTATACCACGAGGATGTCAGTCGATGCAGCAGCTGGAGGAGCTCTGATGAATAAGGGTATCGATAAAGCCTACGACTTAATCGAAGACATGGCATTGAATCACTACCAATGGTCTAGCGAAAGATCGACTCCACAGAAAACGCCAGGTAAGTACGATATTGATGCCATTACTTTACTTTCTGCACAAGTAGAGGCTATGTCTAAGAAACTTGATTCGATGAATATGCATGTTAACTCTGTTACTACCCCTCCCCCTATGTGTGAAATATGTGGTACAGTTGGTCATATTGCCTTAGAGTGTCAATTTGCTAGTATACCAACCGATCCCTCTATAGAGCAAGCCAATTTTGTGAATAACTTCAACCAAAAGAACGACCCATTTTCAAACACTTTTAATCCTGGTTGGAGGAATCACCCAAATTTTTCGTATAACCCAAGCCAAAACGCAGCTCCACATCCTAACTTTAGGCCACCGCCTGGATTCCAACAGAAGCCTTACAATCCTGTTCCACCACAGAAATCGAACTTAGAATCCCTTCTTGAGAGTTTCGTAGTAGCCCAGACTAAACAAAACGAGATAGTGAATGATGCAATTAAGCAACTAGCAACTAAGGTCGACTCTTTAGCAACTCACAATAAGATGCTAGAAACTCAAATTGCACAACAAGCTAGTAACTCGAATAGAAATTCCGGTTCTTTTCCTGGACAACCTGAGATAAATCCGAAGGAACATTGTAATGCTATTACTTTAAAGAGTGGAACTGATTATGAAGGTCCAAAGATGCCTACTAGGATTAGTGAAACTGAGTCAACTGAGAAGGTCGAAAAAGAAAAATCGTCTCATCCCGACAACTCTATTGACAAAACAACTGATAAAAGCAAGAAAGAGCCAGAGTATGTACCTCCACCGCCATATGAACCACCCGTGCCTTTCCCTCAAAGATTAGCTAAGGCGAAATTAGATAAACAGTTTGGAAAATTTTTAGAAGTTTTGAAAAAACTTTACATTGATATTCCATTCATTGATGCACTTGCACAAATGCCTTCTTATGCTAAGTTTTTGAAGGAAATTCTTTCTAACAAACGGAAACTAGAGGACTATGAAACTGTGGCTTTAACTGAGGAGTGTAGCGCATTAATTCAAAATAAATTAACTCCTAAGCTTAAAGACCCCGGTAGTTTTTCGATTCCATGCGTAATAGGTAACGTTAGTTTTGATCATGCATTGTGTGACCTTGGTGCTAGCGTTAGTCTTATGCCACTTTCTGTTTCACGTAAGTTAGAATTGGGTCAGTTAAAACCTACCACGATTACTCTGCAATTAGCTGATAGATCCGTGAAGTATCCGGTAGGTATGCTAGAAGATGTACCGATTAGAGTAGGAAAATTCTTTATTCCTACAGACTTCGTCGTTCTCGATATGGATGAAGACTCTCAAATTCTCATTTTTCTTGGTAGGCCATTCCTAGCTACAGCAGGGGCTATTATTGATGTTAAGAATGGAATGCTTTCCTTGAATATTGGGGATGAGAGAGTTGAATTTAAACTGTATAAATCTGTTGCTAACAGCTCTATCGAGAACTCTTGTTACAGGATTGACGAAGCTATAACCAAGGACAAGCTTGCTAAGAACCACTATAAAGATCCGTTAGAAGCACGACTGGTGAGTGATGGCTCAATCGAGGAGGAAGATACGATTATCACTGATATTGCTCAACTGTTTAAGGGAAATCCACCATTGGCATCAAATTTTGCTGGAAAGGAGAGGAAGTTTCGACTTCACGAACTAGATAAATCAAGTTTTGATGTGAATGAGAGTGCAGGGGTTAACAATGAAGGTGCTGAAGTATTGCATGATAAAAAAATCCTTCGCCAAAAATTTCAAAAAGGGCGATTTAATTCTTCCGTTCAACCAGTGCCTGATTTTTCATTACCTAGAAATCGAGATCCTAAATTCGATTGGAGAATTGCCAAGTCGTCGGGTCCAATCCGGGATTTACACTAAATTAAGCGTGGTAACGTCGAGCTAAAGACGTTAAACAAGCGCTTTTTGGGAGGCAACCCAAATGTATCCTTTATTTTTGTTTTTGTTTTCTTTTTGTTTTTCTTTCCTTTTGTTTCGTTTCGTTTCAAGTTTTTACTTATAGTTTTTTTTAAAAAAAAAAAAAAAAAAAAAAAAAAAAATATCGAGTTTTATACAGAGTTTGTACGCCGTGTAAAACGGCGTACAAACAACCGAGGCAGAGATTCTTAAAGCCTTCGCGTACGTGCGCAAAAATAAGCGGCGTACGTACGCCGAAATACGATGCGTACGTACGCCACGTAAAATGGCGCCTGTACGCCGAGTCGGGTTTACAGTTTTTGAAACATTCTTTCTTCTTCTACTACTTTACACTTTCAAACCATAATTTTCTCTCAAAACCCTCGGCCCCCTCTCACCATCACTCGTATTTCCTTCTTAACAGCTCCGGGCATCAAACAACTCACACTCAACTACGAAGATTGCAGCACGAAATCGACATTGGGTCTTCTCGCTACAATACCTAGCAAAATCAGAACGATTGTCTCGACTCTCGCCAAGGTTATGTCCCTTTTTACGTTTATGCATGCATACATACACACGTTTATCACATTAGGGACAATGTGCGATTTAAGTTTGGGGGTTGACTACGGAGACATAACACTTTTACTATGGATTTCACTATGGATTATAGCTTTATCTTTGTGATCGTCTTACAACGATTGACTCAGTGATATAAAAACCTGACTGTTTAATACACATAACGCATGATCTTTTCTGTCGGCGATATCATCTGCTTAGTTACAATTTTCTGGCTAGTCACTAATACGTAGTAGTCCAAGGCATAGGAGTTGAGTGGATCACCCGTTTTCGAAACACATAGGTAGTGGCCTCCAAGTCTACTAACTTAGAACAACGTCTTCTGGCACAATACGAAAAAAAAAAAAAATTTGATACATATAGAATCACTACTGCATGGATTAGTTCGTTCTGTGACCTTTGACACTTGAGTGATTAAGTCCGAAGGAGTATCTTAAAACTTAACGCCCTATGGCTATCTAGCTTGGGAGTCGTTGACCCAAAGCTCGATAACGGGTGTCATAGAAAGTCTAAGGGAACGAACATTGCACAATCCTGACAAGTATGAGCTCGTTTGTACAGTTGACTTATGCTAAAAGCTCAATATTGTGAACCAGTTAGACCCTAATATCTGTTAGACCAGTTGGTAGGGATGGGCGCCACTCGAATTTTTGTTAGAAACGCCACTCGACTATAATGCTTAAAGATGACTTTATTCAGTGCTTTCTCGAAGCTTGTTTAACTCTGTGGTGTGATGTAACCAATGACTAAGCGAATGCATGATCTTTTTCTAAAAATGTCGGGTCATTAGTTCACGTCGATTTTTTGTACGATTGTATCACATCTCGATTTAGCAAAGATTCATTGATTATGTGATTTTGTGGGTATATCATCTGCAAACCCTCACGAGACTATAACTCGTCCTTTTTGGGTAACAAAAAGGTTTAAAGGCTTGTTGCACATGCTAAGTGCAATCGTGTACTCTACGAAAATGAGTTTATCTTTAGTTTTTAGTTTTTGTTTTTTTTTGTTTCTTTATTTTACCGTTTGTTCGAGGACGAACAAAAGCAAGTTTGGGGGGGTTGATAAACCTCATTTTTACGCAATTTTCATCATTCATTCGACACGTTTTATTATAAAATTGCATCATATTTTTGTCCCGCAAATGCGTTTAATGTTACTTTTGAGTGCCGTAGAAAAATACCAATTGTGGCCTAAAATCGAAAACGAGTTGATTGAAAGATATGGACAAACGGCGTACAAGCGCCGTTATAATCGGCGTACGAGCGACGAAACACACGGCGTACGTACGCCGTGTTAAATCGCGTACAATTAACGAAGACAGAGATTTTGGAGTGATTCGCGTACGTACGCCGAATAACGCTGCGTACGAGCGCCACTTTACACTGCGTACAGGCGCCGCCCAACACTGCGTACAGGCGCCGAACAAAACGGCGTACAAGCGCCGTTTAATCTCGCGTACAAGCGCGCACTAATTACGCTCAATACGCGTGAGGCCCATCTTCGGCCCAATTTCGGATTTATATTCTAGATTAGGTATAAATACCCCCTTTGAACATTGTTTTAGGGTTCGACTTTTATTTTCTTGAATTGAGTTGTAAAGATTGGAGATCGAGAGACGAGATTCAAGATTTTTGTAGACAATTTGATTCGACAACGGGTTTAATCGAAATTATTTTCTTTAATCTCTTTTAATTCTTGTCGTTTTATCATGTTTACATTATTAATTGTTTATCGTGCTTTCGTATCTATGGAGTAATCCATCTTATTCTGGAACCGGGAATAGCCCGATAACATGTTATCGATATAGATTATAGAATCGTTGATTTTACATCGCGTATGCTTATGATTTGAATTCTTGATTATTAATGCTTGTGAATTTGCTGGCCACTTGTTTGCATGTTCATAGATATTAGGCGAAAATTCTGAAAGGTGACGTCTATATCAGAACCCTAGAATTCAAACCTAGGATCCTAAATCACGACAGTAGTTTTAGGTCTTTTGAGGAATCGATACACTATCATAGAGATTAATGAGTCTGAGTTTAGTTTAATCATCACGAAAGTAGTTGATTAATTAGCTTGGATATATTGTTATGCTTCGACAGAAGGTAGCGAGTACGATAGGATAGTGTCCTTCATAAGTAGCGATCGTAACTTCATCGGTAATATAATTGAGTCAATAATGTTTATCGTGGTGAACCCTAATTCCGGAATTTCCAATCATATATAACTCGAATCAATTTTCTTGCGTTCTGTTTAGTTTTCTTTACAATTTATCTCGCGCTTTTGATTAGGCTTAGATTACTGATAAGTGATAGATTAGTACTTGATTATTCGGTCCTCGTGGGAACGATATCTTTTGTACTGCACCGAAGCCGTGCGCTTGCGGTTTAGGCACATCAAGTCAGGTCACAATAAATGTCAACCATAAAATTCACGAGATATGTAACTCGATTACAACCTCATTCATTAAATAGCTTTTGCACTATCGTCAATGATATACAAGACACACTTTAAGATAAAGTAGGTGCTACTATACACCAAATTACTCTAACCACTTCATATATATTCGTGTACACAAGCTTCATCAGTTTGCATACAGCCAATGTCATCTTTTCACGCGCTACAATATTACGCAATAAATCAGTTATTTTTGCTATATGAATAAAATATTTGACATACAATCAAAACGTAAATAAGTTTTCACAATGAATATAAGGATCAATTCAACAATTAACATACTTAAAATTCTTTAGGTTAATTTTTTAAACAAATTTGTTATTTATTTAAAAAAGAATTAAACCTTAATATGCTATGAATAGTGTTGAGTTTAAGAAATGAAAAAAAATGAAGAAGGGAGTGGAGTTAAAAGTTTAAGAAGAAGCGCGTGGGAAATATCATATTTCTTTTCTCCTTCTCCCCTAAAAGTCCTTGTAATTAGATTTTTAGCCCCATTCACAAACCACTATAAATACCACCCCTCTACACACTCGCCAAGGTTATGTCCCTTTTTACGTTTATGCATGCATACATACACACGTTTATCACATTAGGGACAATGTGCGATTTAAGTTTGGGGGTTGACTACGGAGACATAACACTTTTACTATGGATTTCACTATGGATTATAGCTTTATCTTTGTGATCGTCTTACAACGATTGACTCAGTGATATGAAAACCTGACTGTTTAATACACATAACGCATGATCTTTTCTGTCGGCGATATCATCTGCTTAGTTACAATTTTCTGGCTAGTCACTAATACGTAGTAGTCCAAGGCATAGGAGTTGAGTGGATCACCCGTTTTCGAAACACATAGGTAGTGGCCTCCAAGTCTACTAACTTAGAACAACGTCTTCTGGCACAATACGAAAAAAAAAAAAAATTTGATACATATAGAATCACTACTGCATGGATTAGTTCGTTCTGTGACCTTTGACACTTGAGTGATTAAGTCCGAAGGAGTATCTTAAAACTTAACGCCATATGGCTATCTAGCTTGGGAGTCGTTGACCCAAAGCTCGATAACGGGTGTCATAGAAAGTCTAAGGGAACGAACATTGCACAATCCTGACAAGTATGAGCTCGTTTGTACAGTTGACTTATGCTAAAAGCTCAATATTGTGAACCAGTTAGACCCTAATATCTGTTAGACCAGTTGGTAGGGATGGGCGCCACTCGAATTTTTGTTAGAAACGCCACTCGACTATAATGCTTAAAGATGACTTTATTCAGTGCTTTCTCGAAGCTTGTTTAACTCTGTGGTGTGATGTAACCAATGACTAAGCGAATGCATGATCTTTTTCTAAAAATGTCGGGTCATTAGTTCACGTCGATTTTTGTACGATTGTATCACATCTCGATTTAGCAAAGATTCATTGATTATGTGATTTTGTGGGTATATCATCTGCAAACCCTCACGAGACTATAACTCGTCCTTTTTGGGTAACAAAAAGGTTTAAAGGCTTGTTGCACATGCTAAGTGGAATCGTGTACTCTACGAAAATGAGTTTATCTTTAGTTTTTAGTTTTTGTTTTTTTTTGTTTCTTTATTTTACCGTTTGTTCGAGGACGAACAAAAGCAAGTTTGGGGGGGTTGATAAACCTCATTTTTACGCAATTTTCATCATTCATTCGACACGTTTTATTATAAAATTGCATCATATTTTTGTCCCGCAAATGCGTTTAATGTTACTTTTGAGTGCCGTAGAAAAATACCAATTGTGGCCTAAAATCGAAAACGAGTTGATTGAAAGATATGGACAAACGGCGTACAAGCGCCGTTATAATCGGCGTACGAGCGACGAAACACACGGCGTACGTACGCCGTGTTAAATCGCGTACAATTAACGAAGACAGAGATTTTGGAGTGATTCGCGTACGTACGCCGAATAACGCTGCGTACGAGCGCCACTTTACACTGCGTACAGGCGCCGCCCAACACTGCGTACAGGCGCCGAACAAAACGGCGTACAAGCGCCGTTTAATCTCGCGTACAAGCGCGCACTAATTACGCTCAATACGCGTGAGGCCCATCTTCGGCCCAATTTCGGATTTATATTCTAGATTAGGTATAAATACCCCCTTTGAACATTGTTTTAGGGTTCGACTTTTATTTTCTTGAATTGAGTTGTAAAGATTGGAGATCGAGAGACGAGATTCAAGATTTTTGTAGACAATTTGATTCGACAACGGGTTTAATCGAAATTATTTTCTTTAATCTCTTTTAATTCTTGTCGTTTTATCATGTTTACATTATTAATTGTTTATCGTGCTTTCGTATCTATGGAGTAATCCATCTTATTCTGGAACCGGGAATAGCCCGATAACATGTTATCGATATAGATTATAGAATCGTTGATTTTACATCGCGTATGCTTATGATTTGAATTCTTGATTATTAATGCTTGTGAATTTGCTGGCCACTTGTTTGCATGTTCATAGATATTAGGCGAAAATTCTGAAAGGTGACGTCTATATCAGAACCCTAGAATTCAAACCTAGGATCCTAAATCACGACAGTAGTTTTAGGTCTTTTGAGGAATCGATACACTATCATAGAGATTAATGAGTCTGAGTTTAGTTTAATCATCACGAAAGTAGTTGATTAATTAGCTTGGATATATTGTTATGCTTCGACAGAAGGTAGCGAGTACGATAGGATAGTGTCCTTCATAAGTAGCGATCGTAACTTCATCGGTAATATAATTGAGTCAATAATGTTTATCGTGGTGAACCCTAATTCCGGAATTTCCAATCATATATAACTCGAATCAATTTTCTTGCGTTCTGTTTAGTTTTCTTTACAATTTATCTCGCGCTTTTGATTAGGCTTAGATTACTGATAAGTGATAGATTAGTACTTGATTATTCGGTCCTCGTGGGAACGATATCTTTTGTACTGCACCGAAGCCGTGCGCTTGCGGTTTAGGCACATCAAGTCAGGTCACAATAAATGTCAACCATAAAATTCACGAGATATGTAACTCGATTACAACCTCATTCATTAAATAGCTTTTGCACTATCGTCAATGATATACAAGACACACTTTAAGATAAAGTAGGTGCTACTATACACCAAATTACTCTAACCACTTCATATATATTCGTGTACACAAGCTTCATCAGTTTGCATACAGCCAATGTCATCTTTTCACGCGCTACAATATTACGCAATAAATCAGTTATTTTTGCTATATGAATAAAATATTTGACATACAATCAAAACGTAAATAAGTTTTCACAATGAATATAAGGATCAATTCAACAATTAACATACTTAAAATTCTTTAGGTTAATTTTTTAAACAAATTTGTTATTTATTTAAAAAAGAATTAAACCTTAATATGCTATGAATAGTGTTGAGTTTAAGAAATGAAAAAAAATGAAGAAGGGAGTGGAGTTAAAAGTTTAAGAAGAAGCGCGTGGGAAATATCATATTTCTTTTCTCCTTCTCCCCTAAAAGTCCTTGTAATTAGATTTTTAGCCCCATTCACAAACCACTATAAATACCACCCCTCTACACACTCACTTCACTACTCCTTCCTTACTACAGTCTCATGTAGCAATGTCTACCTCCACCTCCACCGTCAGTCCAAATCCCCGCCCTATACTATTTCCCCCAAGGCTACTTTCAACCTTGAGCGTCCAATTCTTCCTTGCCAAGTCCGAGCCATTCGATTCCTCTCTAACCATTCCGACCAATCATGCGTCAAAATCCTCCTCCAAATAGACAACGTCGCCTCATTCGCCAAGGTCTTGACTCCAGTTTTCCCGCTCCTTTTATCCAATCAACCGGTGCAAAACCTGAGGTTTAAAGATATTCCAAACAATGGCTGACATATCTACCTGTTGAATACAGGTTGGACCAAGTTCGTGAACGAGATGTTGGTTGGCATAAGGAGATGAGTACATAGATTTTTTTTGCAATAGTGTTTATGAGGAGGGATCAGAGGCTATGGATAAGGTGGCCACATGACTCAGGTAAGTTGGGATGAAGCAGAAAGTGTGAGGCTGGCCATGGCAGATTCAACAGTTTCTGCTTCTGACTTATTCAAATGGCCTTCCCTTTAAGAGGATCAGACTTATGCCGGTGGCATACAGCGACCCAGGCGAGCACATACTACCTCCTAGCCGGGGCGTAGAATTGTTTGGAAGGACGATTCAGATGTCCGACTAACCCTTTAATGTTCTTTCCCAATATCAAAGGGAGACTTCGGAAATGTAGCAAAAATATAAGAATATTCCGGCCTATATATAAATGGGCCAAGAATCAATTAAGCAGCACAAACTTTTCTTAGTCTTAAGATAGTCAATCGGGACTTAAATCTGATGTACGTATTAGCGCAAGCGCACGGCTTCGGTGTAGTACAAAAGATATCGTTCCCACGAGGACCGAATAATCAAGCACTGGTTCTATCAGTTATCGGTAATCTAAGCCTACTGAAAATACGAGATATTATGTAGAGAAAACTAAACTGAACGTAGAAAACTTGTTTTCGTTATAAATGATTAGTAATTCCGGAATCAGGGGTCACCATGACATACGTTATCAATTCGATCATATCATCAATTCAGTTACGATCGCTACTTATGAAGGACACTATCCAATTATGCTTATTACCTTCTGTGGAAGCATAATTTACCTAAGCCAATTAATCCCCTACTTTCGTGACGATTAGCCTGAACTCAGATTCATTAGTCTTGGTGATAGTGTATTGATTCCTCAAAAGACCTAAAACTACTTTCGTGATTTAGGATCCTAGGTTTGATTATTAGGGTTCTGATTTAGATGCACCTGTCAGAATTTTCACCTAATATCTATGATCATGCAAATAAGTGGCCAACAAATTCACAAGCATTAAATTCTAAGAATTCAAATCATAAGCATAAGCAATGTAACATCAACGATTCTGTAATCTATATTGATAACATATTATAGGGCTATTCCCGATTCTAGAATAAAATGGATTACTCCATAGATGCGAAGACACAATCAACGATCATAAAAGTAAACATGATAAATAGACAAGAATTAAAAGAGATTAAAAAGATAAACTCGATAAAACTCATTGTCGAAAGATCTCGTTTACAATCAAGTCTGAATCTCGTTCTTCGATCTCTAATCTTTACAGCCAAAATCAGAAAAATAAAGTTCGAACCCTAAAATAGTATTTTGAGGTGGTATTTATATCGAAAACAAGACATAAATCCCGAATTCGGAGCCGAGGTGAAACTCGGCGTTTAAATGCCGTGTAAATCACCGTTTAAACGCCGAGAAAGGTATCGTTTAAATGCCTTGCAAATCGGTGTTTAAATGCCGTGCAAACTGTTGTTTAAACGCACAGATGCTCGTCGTTTAAATGCCAAGCTTCTTGGCTTTAAATGCGAGTTCTTCAATGCTCTTGTCTCGATCTTTTTGCAACGCTTTCTATTTCAGCCTATAGTTGCGCATTTTCCTTTGCAAATTGGATTTTTCCCTGCGAACTTAACAATGATATTAAACGCATCTGTGGGATGAAAAAATAATGTAAAACAACATTAAATATGGTCGAATAAACGTCATAAATCACATAAAAATGAGGTTTATCAACCCCCCCAAACTTGGTTTTGTTCGTCCTCGTTCAATGGTAAACAAAGAAAACAAAACGAAAAACTAAAAACAAACTCAATTTCGTAGTGTACACGATTGCACTTAGCATGTGCAACAAGCTTTTAAATATTTTTGTTACCCAAAAAGGACGAGCTATAGTCTCGTGAGGGTTTGCAGATGATGTACCCACAAATCTATAAATCTTCACCAAATCAATACACGATGCAATCTAACAGAAATTAACGAGAGTTAATAACATGACGTCTTTAGAAGAAAACATGCATCTCTCAATAAGTTGTCATATCAAACTACGAAGTTTAGATGGATTTCCAAAACACACATAATAAGGCAATCATTGAGCATTATAGTCAAGGGGCGTCTCTAACAAGCATTGCATGGTACCCATCTCTACAAACAAAACTTAGAGTCAAACCGATACATAGCATCGAGAATGAATATGGATAGCATATACCAAAGGTCTCATACCCGACAGGCTTGTGCAATGTTTATTTTCTTAGACTTTCTATGACACTCCTATCGAGTTTTGGGTCAACGACTCCCAAGCTAGATAGCCATAGGGCGTTAAGTTTTTAGAGACTCCTTCGGACTTAATCACTCAAGTGTCAAAGGTCACAAAACAAACTAATGTCTGCGGTAGCGATTAAAAACGTATTTTTTTCATATGCGACACTATGCTTTCATATGCGACACTATGCCGATAGACATTATGTTTGTGTTAATAGACTTGGGAACTACTGTACATGTTTCAAGACGGATAGTCCACTCGACTCCTACACCGTAAATTACAACACATATTAGCGTCTAGCGAAAAAGTCGCGACTAAGCAGATGACATTACCAACAGAAGAGATGATGTATGAGTTTTATTAAAATGTCCGGCCATTATCTCGAGTCAATCGTTGTAAGACAATCACAAAGATAAGGCTAGGATTCCAAAGAAAAGTATAATGTTCAATATTGCAAACTAAAGACACAAACAAAGAAAGACAAGATAACACCCCAAACTTGAAACGAACATTGTCCCTAATGTGACGAAAGTGTATGCATGCATAAAAAAAGTAAAAGGAACATAACCTGTTCATGATTTGAGACGATCGTTCTGGTTTCGGCTGATCAGTCTATTCATTCCCGAAGTTGACGTCTGGCATGTATACATCGTTCTGGTCTGCGGGCGGAGGGTAGCGTTAACTGTAATCCTACTGCTGTCGAGCTTTAATGGCAGCTATGTCGGATTTTATTTCAGCAATGTCTTCTTGTATTTGTACAAGCATCTGGTATATCGCGTCCGACTGTTGTGGAGCAGGTGCACTCGAGCTAGTCCCGATATCGGGTGGTGGTTCAGTGGAAGATTCATGTGGCGGACGTGATCGTTTTTGTGAGGGGCCTCTCTTACTCTCATTGAAAATGATATCGTCGCCGGGCTCTTCGAAAATATCGTCGGGGAAAGAGGGGACATTTCTGTGTTCGCAGAGTAGGTGTATAAGTGCGGGGAAGAATAGAGGACTCTTCCGTTTCCCTGATGCATGTCCCATATCAGCTGTGAGAGAAGTGACTGCCGCGCAAAGGTTTGTATAAATTAATGCGGCCTCGTTGATCATGTTCTTCATGAGAATAGCGTGTACTAGTATCGCTCGAGTACGTGTCACCTCGGAGGTATTCATCATCGGAATTAGACAGTGATGTACGAACTCGTACCAGTAAAATGCTTCCAGTTTCAGGTTCCCTCTATGTAGCGTGGACACACTCTTGAGCCATTCCGCCTCCTCACTCGCGATGGTTCATGTGACATCAAACAAGAATTGTTGTGTTGGGCTTTTCACCATTGTTTGATAGTCACACTGAGTTTTGTTGGTCCTGAGGTGTGTACGTGTTTTATATTGTTCGTATCAAAGTGAACCTCTACACCCCTAATGGTGGTTGAATCGCGACGTCTATGTGCCCCCGATAAATTTTCATCTTCTATGCAGCTAGCGTAAAATTCTTGAACCCGAGTTATGTTGATTTTGGGCAATGGGTTCGAGAATCCTAGCCAATCGTGGGAGATGGTTGGGCCCCTTATCGAGCGGTGTTTACCAAGTAGCAAGGCGTTCTCCTTGTGAATTGCGTGCGACAAGAGACGTCGCCACGTCGATTCAACCTCTGGGGATTCAAATCTTATGACCATATATGTATCATGTTCTTGAGCTTGATTGCGAGAAGAGCTCGCCAAACTCTTGCCCTTCGACGCATTCTTAGTCCTAACCATTGTTTTTTTTTAATTTTGGCAGAGTAACGGTATAATATTTCTGACCAAGTCCTCGACAAAACAACCCCAAACAACTAGATGTAGCTCAATACCAAACAATGAAATCAAACTACTTCAATCTTAACAAGAAATTCCGACAATACAATTCAAAAATCTCAAATTCACAATCCACACTTTAAACCCTAAATAGGCTTCAGTTTCACAATGCGTGAACAACCCGTAGAGTTTAATTTGCAATTTCATAAACCCACTTCAAAACCAAGTCAATCAAACCGATGATTCTTCAAATAATCTCCAAATTTTCGAAACTTCTCAAACCCTAATTTCATAATTAGATAAGAGCTCAAAGTAAGGTTTTTAGCAATCTCTTAACCAAATTGTTGATATAATGCTCGGAATTGTTGATATAATGCTCGGCTTGATTTTGATTAGTTGTTATCTTCAATCTGTTGGAGAGAAAGAGAGAAGAAGAATGGAAGAACAAAGGTTAGGGGCGAGCTGTTGAAGAAGAAAGGAAGGAGAAGAAAAAAACCGAGAGGGAGAAAAAAAATAAAGGGATGGGTTTAAAACCTATCCTTAAATCCGACCCAGCGTTTAAACGCTGGGTCAACCCGCGTTGAAACGCACGGTTACCCAGCATTTAAATGCTGTGTTTCCTAGCGTTTAAATGCTGGTTTACGCAGTGTTTAAACGCTGAGTAAAATAGCGTTTAAACGCTGTGTTATCCAGCGTTTAAACGTAGAAAGTTTAAACTCGATTTTTTTTGAATGAAAAACTCGATAAAAAAAACACAAAGGATACGTTTGGGTTGCCTCTCAAAAAGCGCTTGTTTAACGTCTTTAGCTCAACGTTGCAGTGTCAATTAGCTTGGTCTAACGGTGCATCTCAAAGACTCGATGTAACAACTTTTTCGATTAGATCGCCCGCGATATAATGTTTCAGTCTTTGACCATTGACTTTGAAAATTCCCGTTCCTTCGCTCCAAATATCAACAGCTCCAAACGGATATACCGTATTGACTACGAATGGTTCCGACCACCTTGATCGTAATTTGCCCGAAAATAGTTTCAGACGTGAATTGAATAATAAAATAAGATCACCTTTTTTGAATTCTCGTCTACTGATCTGTTTATCATGCCATTTCTTTGTCCGTTCCTTATAGATTCTTGCATTCTCATATGCATCTAACCTTAACTCGTCGAGCTCGGGTAATTGAAGCCTTCTCCGTTCACCGACATCCTTAAGATCAAAATTTAGAGCTCGAATAGCCCAATGTGCCTTATGCTCAAGTTCTACCGGTAAATGGCAAGGCTTCCCATAAATTAGACGAAATCGGGGTTTTGAAAGCGGTGCAGTAAGCCCATAGTGCGTCGTCTAGCTTGAGAGACCAATCTTTCCTCGATTTTGAGACAGTCTTTTCGAGGATTACTTTGATTTCTCTATTCGAAACCTCTACTTCACCACTAGTTTGGGGATGACACGGTGTAGCGACTTTATGTGTTACCCCATATTTGGTAAGTAGAGCTTCGAATTGACGCTCCGTGAAATGTGAACCCCCATCGCTTATCACAGCCCGTGGAACTCCGAATCTAGGAAAAATAATATTTTTGAACAATCGAACTACCACCTTCGAGTCATTTGTTGGAGAGCGATTGCTTCAACCCACTTCGAAACATAGTATACTGCCACAAGTATAAACTTGTTGCCGCACGAAGATGGAAATGGACCCATAAAGTCAATCCCCCATACATAAAAAATCTCGACTTCTAAGATGGTATTCATTGGCATCTCATTCCACCTCGATATGTTACCCGTTCGTTGACAGTTGTCACATGCGCTGACATAATCTTACACATTGTTAAACAGTGTAGGCTAATAAAATCCCGATTGAAGAATTTGCGCTGCCGTCTTGGGCTTACTTGTGTGACCCACTCTTGAGGACCGGTGACAGTGAGTCATGACACTTACCATCTCGTCTGCCGGTATGCATCTTCTATAAATCCCGTCGATGCAGTGCTAGAAAAGAAGAGGTTCATCCAAGTAGTAGTGCTTAAGATCAGCAAAAAATTTCTTTTTTTGCTGATAACTAAAGTCGGGTTGTAGGATTTTACATGCTAAATAATTAAAATAATCGGCATACCGCAATGCATCTACCTTCATCACTACATAAAGATGATCGTCGGGAAACGAGTCATCTATCGGTAGTGTATCTTTTGACCCCTTATTCTCATCTTTCCTAAGCCTAGATAGGTGATCAACTACGGTATTTCCTATCCCTTTCTTATCCCGGATCTCAAGGTCAAACTGTTGCAATAACAATATCCATCTAATTAGTCTCGGCTTTGCGTTTTTTTACTTAAAAGATACATTATTGCAGAGTGGTCTATGTAGACGATGACCTTGTAGCCAACTAAATATGAACAGAATTTGTCGAAGGCGAAGACTACAGCCAACAGTTTTTTCTCGGTGGTCGCGTAATTCAGCTGAGCTTCATCTAGTGTCCTACTAGAATAGTAGGTACATGCATCTTTTTATCCTTTCTTTGGCCCAATACCGCTCCAATAGCAAAATCGCTGGCATCGCACATAATCTCGAATGGCAGATTCCAGTCTGGTGGTTGAATAATAGGAGCAGTAACCAATGCTTCTTTCAGCCTGCGAAAAGCATCAAAACAATGTTTGTCAAAATCGAAAGAAATGTCTTTTGCAAGCAAATGAGTTAAGGGCTTAGTGATTTTAAAAAAATCTTTAATAAATCTCCGGTAAAAATCGGCATGGCCTAAAAAACTCCGAACGTCATTCAGATAGGTAGGTGGTGGCAACTTCTCGATCACTTCCAGTTTTGCTCGGTCGACTTCGATCCCTCATTCAGACACGAGATGTCCTAACACGATTCCTTCTCTAACCATAAAATGGCATTTTCCCAGTTTAACACAAGATTAACTTCTCCACATTTCTGCAACACTCGAGAAATATTAGACAAGCAAATATCGAAAGTGGTGCCATAGATGGAAAAGTCATCCATAAAAACTTCCATAATATTCTCAATCAAGTCAGAAAAAATAGCCATCTTGCAGCGTTGAAAAGTAGCAGGCGCATTACATAAACCAAAAGGCATTCTCCTAAAAGCATAAGTGCCATATAGGCATGTGAAAGTGGTTTTTTCTTGATCATGGGATTGGAATTTGGTAAAATCCCGAATAACCATCTAAATAACAAAAATATGAATGGTTTTCTAACCTCTCAAGTACTTGATCGATAAAGGGAAGAGAAAAGTGATCTTTTGGTGTTGCCGTGTTCAACTTTCTATAGTCTATACACATTCTCCACTCAGTGACTGTTCTAGTAGGGATTAATTCATCTTTTTCATTTTTTACAACAGTCACCCCTCCTTTCTTAGGGACTACTTGTACCGGACTTACCCACTTACTATCAGAAATAGGATAGATAATTCCAGAATCTAACAACTTTAAAACCTCTTTTCCCACTATATCGGGTTTAACCTACGTTGATGCTCCCTAGAAGGTTTAAAGTCATCTTTCATCAAAAGTTTATGCATGCAAAATGATGGATTAATCACTTTAAGATCATCTATGGTATAACCTATGACTTTTTGATGTGACTTAAGGACTCTAAGCAATTTATCAATTTCTTCCTCACTCAAGTCAGCATTCACAATCACAAGATACATAGAATTATGTCCAAGAAATTCATATCTTAGTGTCGAGGGAAGTGGTTTTAATTCTACCTTGGGTATTGAGCTAGCTTTTTTGCTTTTGTTGGAATGCTTGCTCAACCCCTTTATTCCAATAGCATTGATTGCAACCGGTGGGTTTCCCTCGAAAAGATGAGCAATATCTGCAATAGCTTTGTCTTCTTCTCTGGTTGAACCATTATTCACTAGACAAGCTTCTAATGGATCACTGCAGTGGTGTTTCGTAAGCTTGTCTTGAACTAGCCAGTCCAGCTGATCAACTATACAATACGAATTCTCAAGAGAAGTAAATTAAATTCAACCTTCTCGTCTCCAACTTTTAATGATAGCCTTCCGTTCTTAACATCTATAATAGCTCCGGCTGTGGCTAAGAACGGTCTACCGAGAATGATGGGGATTTGAGAATCTTCCTCCATCTCTAGAACAACGAAATCAGCAGGAATAAAGAATTTTCCTACTCTAATCGGTACATCCTCCAACATACCTACCAGGTACTTCACAGATCTATCAGCTAATTGCAGAGTAATCGTGGTATGTTTGAGCTCACCTATTTCTAACTTATGTGAAACAGAAAGCGGCATAAGGCTAAAGCTAGCACCAAGATCACACAAAGCATGATTAAAACTTACATTACCTATTACACATGGATTAGAAAAGCTATTGGGGTCTTTAAGCTTCGGAGGTAGTTTATTTTGAATTAATGCGCTACACTCCTCAATTAAAGCCACGGTTTCATAATCCTCTAGCTTCCGTTTATTAGAAAGATTTTTTTTTCAAAAATTTAGCGTATGAAGGCATTTGTGCAAGTGTATCAGTGAATGTAATATTAATATAAAGCTTTTTCAAAACTTCGAAAAATTTCCCAAACTGTTTATCTAATTTTGCTTTAGCTAATCTTTGAGGAAAGGGTACGGGTGGTTCATATGATGGTGGAGGTACATAGACTGGCTCTTTTTCACTTTCATCATTCGTTTTGTCTTTAGAGCTGTCGGGATTAGATGTTTTTTTTTTTCAACCTTCTCAGTTAACTCAGTCTCACTCACCTCAGTAAGCATCTTAGGACCTTCATAATTAGTTACAGTCCTTAAAGTAATTGCCTTACAATGTTCCTTTGGGTTTGTCTCGGGCTGTCCGGAAAAAGAACTGGAAGTCCTATTCGAGTTGCTAGCCTGTTGTGCAATTTGAGTTTCTAGCATTTTATTATGAGTTGCTAAAGAGTAAACCTTAGTTGCTAGTTGCTTAATTGCATCATTCACTATCTCGTTTTGTTTAGTCTGGGCTACTACAAAACTCTCAAGAAAGGACTCTATGTTTGATTTCTGCGGTGGAACAGGAATATAAGGCTTCTGTTGGAACCCAGGTGGTTGCCTAAAGTTAGGATGTGGAGCTGAGTTTTGGTTTGGCCTGTACGAAAAATTGGGACGATTCCTCCAACCAGGATTAAAATTATTGGAAAATGGGTCGTTCTTTTGGTTGAAGTTATTCACATAGTTGGCTTGTTCCATAGAGGGATCGTTAGATACACTAGCTAGTTGACACTCTAATGCAACATGACCAACCAAACCAACTATTTCGCACATAGGAGGTGGAGTATTGACATAATTCACATGCATATTCATCGAATCTAATTTCTTAGACATGGCTTCTACTTGTGCAAAAAGTAGATTAATTGCGTTAAGATCGTACTTACCTGGTGTCTTTTGTGGAATCGATCTTTCGCTTGACCATTGGTAGTGGTTCAGTGCCATGTCTTTAATTAAATCGTATGCTTCATCAAAACTTTTATTCATCAGAGCTCCCCCAGCTGCTGCATCGACTGACATCCTCGTATTGTATATCAGCCCATTGTAGAACGTATGGACGACGAGCCATTTCTCCAGCCCATGGTGTGGGCACAGTCGGAGAAGATCCTTGAATCGCTCCCAAGCCTCATATAATGATTCACCCTCTCGTTGAGCATAAGTAGTGATTTGGTTCCTCAGTTATGCAGTCTTGCTCGGGAAAAAGTACCTCGCTAGGAAGCACTGCATAAGTTGCTCCCATGTTCTGATGGAAACCGATGGTAAAGAGTGTAGCCAAGCTCTCACCTTGTCTCTCAGTGAAAACGGGAATAACCTCAGCCTGATGGCATGCTGGGAAACCCCGTTAATCTTTAGAGTGTCGCAGTACTCTAAAAACATTGACAAGTGGAGGTTTGGCTCTTCAGTGAGTTTATCAAGATGTCACCTTTCAGAATTTTCACCTAATATCTACGATCATGCAAATAAGTGGCCAGCAAATTTACAAGCATTAAGCAACAAGAAATTGAATCATAAGCATACATATTCACGAAATCAAGAAAGACTTAAATTAGCTTGATAACATATTATCGGGCTATCCCCAATTATAGAATAAACGATATTACTCCATGAAATTAAAGAGACAAGCAATAAACATAATTAAAATCAACATATCAATAATAATTAAAAGGAGATTTAAAAAAAAACTTGTTAGGAATATAATGCCAATGATAATCGTGTTAGGAATATGATGCCAATGATAACCGCACGAAAGAAAACAACAATAAAAAACACACAAATTGTTTAGCCAGTTCGTAAAGGAATTTGACTACGTCTGGGGGCACTGCCAAGCCAGGATTTTCACTATATTTCGAATTTTATGATTACAATAGAATAGGGCTATTTATACTATATATGTAACCTAATAAGAAAAGGATTACACAAAATACTAAAATATCCTAATTGGCCTGATTTACAGTCCTTCAGGATCCATAACTCAACAAATCGCACGAAAGAAAAGAATAATAAAAGAACACACGAATTGTTTACTCAGTTCGTCAAAAAAAAAAAATTTGACTACGTCTGGGGGCACGAATTGGTGCTGGAAACAAAGATGATGCCTTGCAGAGGTATAAAATGCCGAGGATGATAACTAAGATTGAGGGTCGTGGGAATGGCATCAAGACCAATGTTGTCAATATGGTCGACATTGCAAAGGCGTTGGGCAGACCTGCTTCTTACACAACAAAGTATTTTGGCTAGCTGTGAGTTAGGAGCACAGTTCAAATTTGATGAGAAGACAAATGATCATTCTCAAAAATAATTTGAACCTTTAGATTTTTATCCGTTGGAATAATGGATCACAACTCTTCTAATCGATGGTCACGATTAGTCGAGATTGTGAACCATGTCGAACAATGGACGACGAGGTGCGTGGTGCACCCGTTCGCACTGGAATGGCACCCATTGGGAGTGAAAATACGCCTTTTCATTTTTCAGGGGTTGTTTTGCAGTTTTTAAAAAGTTGCATCTTTTCGGCCCCCAACCTTTGGAAATCTATAAGTATGATTCTCCTATTTTCAGATTTTTACACCGAAGTATTAACTTCATAGCATTTCTTCTTTATTTCCTTCTTACGAGAGTTCTAGCATAAAACTTGTTCGCTAAATTTAGAAATTTGGAGTGGTCTTATTTCTAAGACGTTAGTCGTTGTATCTTGGGACACAAACACCATATTCTATAACTATCGAGACCGGGGTGTAATTGTGTTAAGGAAATCGGGTAGCCCGAGCCTCGACTAAACCATTTCCACAACTAGTTCGTTTGCATTTTCACAACAGTATATTCTCTCTCTATAGATAATAAAATTTCTTCATTGCATAAATAATTTTAAATCAAGACTTAATACAACATCTCATATATCTCGTTTTTGCCAGCTGGAAGCAAAATAATCCAACCACCACCTTCTTCATTTTCAAAAATTATTTTATTTTAAAAAATAGGTAAAAACAAAAGAAAACGTTGAAATTGTGACCACCCTCACCTCACCTCACCCCACGGGCAACCCCTTGAGACAAATTTTAATTCGTTCGAGCTTAGTTTAAGCTCGCTGCATACTTAACTCAATTAATATTACTAAAGTATTGAGCCATTCCAATTTAACCTCGTTCAAACTCTATTTGATTAACAACTAGATTAGATTAAAATATAATTTATCTTTCAACAAAAAGAACAAAAAATGTAACATGTTTTTTTATTCGATGACTCTTGCTCAAGTCTATTAATTATAAATTAGTAAACTACATATACAATATCAAGTTACTAAAATTCGATTTCATTATAATTCGATTTAGTTAATTCAATCCTATTAATATTCTTATTGTGTGCGTTTTAGATGGTTCATTACACCAGTTGGTGAAGATGATTGTGCTCGTGAGTTGAAGAACAAAAATGTGACGTGGGACAAATTCTGGTAGGCAGGTGAGTGCCTTTCTGTCATTTTCACTAAACATGTTTGGTTCAGAGGTGATGTAACACACGCTCCATTTTGTTTTCTTATAATTTTGTTAAAAAAAATCAATTTATGGGACATAATTTGAGTCGATATTTTATTTGCATCTTGAAAATAGAGTCAATTTCGTGTGACCTCCCAAACACTAAAAACTCCTAAAATTATCTAATATGAACCATTTACAATAGTGATAAATAAATTCTTTAGGTTAATTTTTTAAACAAATTTGTTATTTATTTAAAAAAGAATTAAACCTTAATATGCTATGAATAGTGTTGAGTTTAAGAAATAAAAAAAAATGAAGAAGGGAGTGGAGTTAAAAGTTTAAGAAGAAGCGCCTGGGAAATATCATATTTCTTTTCTCCTTCTCCCCTAAAAGTCCTTGTAATTAGATTTTTAGCCCCATTCACAAACCACTATAAATACCACCCCTCTACACACTCACTTCACTACTCCTTCCTTACTATAGTGTCATGTAGCAATGTCTACCTCCACCTCCACCTCCACCGTCAGTCCAAATCCCCGCCCTATACTATTTCCCCCAAGGCTACTTTCAACCTTGAGCGTCCATTTCTTCCTTTCCAAGTCGTTGCCATTCGATTCCTCTCTAACCATTTCCACCAAGCATGCGTCAAAATCCTCCTCTTGTTGTACCACTACGGTCCCCGCCCTATTTCCAAATAGACAACGTTTGCCAAGGTCTTGACTCCAGTTTTCCCGCTCCTTTTATCCAATCCCTAATCTAATGTTTCTCCCCTCTAATTTCGAGTTCGAGAATCTACCCATTTTTGAATCGAAAGAATTGATATAAAATAAAGGATAAAATAAAGAGTCCTACTTAGAGTCATCTTTCGGAAGATCTTGATGTTTAAACAGACGTTTAAACGCTCATATTTTGAGCATTTAAACGCCCATAACGACATTCTGCTCTGGCATTTAAATGTTGGCGGTAGTGCTTTTCTGTTGTTTTACTTAGCTCATTTGACCATCTTCCTGTCCGAATTTGACTTTGTCGTCTTCTAAAGAGTTGTAGATATACGTCTTCATTTTAGAACCTAACTCGTTTGGATCCAATCCAAGTTTTAGAACTCGCGTTATGATCGTTCCATTAAAATTGTCATATTTGGTTCGGAACAGAACATAATTTGTAACTTTCGAGCCTTTTAGAAGTTTGAACCGGATCTTGTCCTATAAACATAAGTTTTCGAAAATTTTCTTATTTTCTAACCATATAATCATCATCAACATTGGAAGTCAACAACCCAAGATATAATTATATTTCCGAACATCACCAATTTACCTCATTTCTTACGTTTTTTTCCTATTTTTTCGAAGTTAATGATTTTACCCTACAAACATATAACAAACCTATAAAAGTATATGGGGTATAAATCATGATAAAAAATAATATAAAAATAATTAATCTTAGGCTAGAAAATACATATAATCGAGGTTTATCAACCCCCAAAACTTAGGATTGATAGTCCTCGAGGAATAAATATCATTGAAAACGAACAACCATATTCTTGCAATCATCTAAAATAAACCAAAGAAAACTAACTAGCTCACTTTCGTAGAGTTTATGATTGAACTTAGCATGTGCAACAAGCCTTTAAACCTTTTAGTTACCCTAAAATGACGAGTTATAGTCTCGTGAGAGTTTGCAGTTCAATATACCCACAAAATCTATGAAAGTCAAGCTAAGTCCAGATAGTACAACTTATAAAAATTAACAAAAGATTAATGGCATAACAACATTAACAATTAAGCTAAAAAATTTGTACATATCACTCGGTTCTGCCACATATTAACACTAAGAGTCGAATTATCTTCTAAAGAGGTGCATGCAATCGTAGGCATTTTAGTCGAGTGGCTTACCAAATTTTGGATATAATCCCCATTTTTATCAACTTTCAATTATTCATAAGGCACTAAGTTTTATAGGCAAAAATACACACTTCAAAATTAAAGCTTTTAAGTATATTTGACTTTCTACACAATTATGTGTGGATTTCAGTTTAGCTCATTAGACCATATACAATGCTTGTTCTCTTAGGCTTTCTGTAACACCCATGTAAACGAGTTTAGTGCCAATGACTCCGGATCTAGATAGTTTTAGGGCGTTGAGTGTCGAGATACTCTTTTCGGACTTAATCACTCAAGTGTCGAAGGCCACAAAATAAACTAGGTCTTTGTTTGAGTCAGCTTCACATTGTCATAAAAATCCAACACATCAAATAATATTTTAAAATTTTAAGCATTCATTATGAAGCAAAAATGTGACTATTAAACTCTATACGTTGTGAAAAGTTTTAGTTAATATCTTTGGGGATTACTCCTTACGTGTCTCAAGATGTAACATCCACTCAACTCCTCTCCCATAGATTGTGTATAAAGTGTCATCTAAAGAAGCTAATCATAATCTTAGGTCGACATGAGCAAAAACTGAGATATGCTTGTTCCATTAGTTCAGATTACATATTGAAGTCATGCCATCTTTCCTAAGTTAATTCTAGCAAATTCAAAAGCTAGAACTCATAAAACAAATTATGCATGTCACATGAATAGCTACAACGCCCCCAAACTTAAATGAAACAAACTCATACAATACAGATGTGCTAAGTCGAATTCCATCCCCAAATTTAAACAATAACATTGTCGTCAATGTTATCACACATAAGTAGTGGGAAAGAAAAACTTAACCAAACGGGATGTTGAAAAATATGGCCGAATACCGGAGGAGAATTTTTGTTCCAAGTAGAGATAGTGTAGAATCTCTATCATCCAATGTGAGCTATTCACGTACCCTATGCGATAAAACAAAAACAAAGCATGGTAAGATAAATTTTTTTTGGTTAAAGATAAAAAAGAAAGAAAGAACAAGAAAGAAAAAAAAAACACGTGGGTTGCCTCCCAAGAAGCACTTGTTTATAGTCATTCGCTCGACTTTACCATTTTAACTTAGTTTTGTAAATCCTGGATTGGACCCGATGACTTGGCGATTCTCCAATCTACTTTGGAGTCTCGATTTCTAGATTACGAAAGCTCAAGCATCGATCGAATAGAAGAACTAAATCGCTCATTTTCTACATTTTTTTGTCGTGCAATACTTTAATACCCTCCTTATTAATACTTGCACTCTGCGCATTGAGTGCTGCAAAATTCGTCACAAACCTTGTGTTTGTGTTTTCTTTAGTCATGACTACATGTTTTGGCGGAAGACGTCTCTATTTTTGTAATCTTCTCTTTGCACGAAAAGTTTTCTCGATTTCTGGGTCTAACTCAATAGAAAAATCGAAGCTCCTTTGCATAAAAGAAAAAGAATAGAAAACCTAAAAATAGAAAAAGAAAACGAAAATTACAACTAAATATAAAAGCTTAGTCTCACAATAATATGAAAAAGAACTAATATTAATTATTCTAGTCCACGGCAACGGCGCCAAAAAACTTGATGGGTGTAAGATCGCAAGCGCACGGCTTTCGTGTAGTACTAAAAATATCGTTCCCACGAGTATTGGATAATTAAGTACCAATTCCTTCACGTATGTAATCTAAGCTAAAAGATTAATTGGTGTAAATACTAACTAGTTAATATAAAGCAAAGATTTGAAAACGAGTTTAAAACGATTGATTAGAGATTCTATAATTGGAATTCACCACAATAAACATTATATACTCATTATGTTTCCACTATCAAACGTGAATGCTACTCATGCAGCACATTATCAAATTTTAACTATTATCTTCTTTCAAAGTATAATAGCATATGTAAATTAATCAATCACCTACTTTCGTGATGATTAGGCTTAATCTAAATTAATTAACCTCTGTGATAATGCATGGATTACTCAAAAGATTTAAACCTACTTTCGTGATTTATAAACCTATGTTCGATTTCTATGGGTTCCGATATCAAGATGCCACCTTTCATAATTTTTACCTAATATCTACGATCATGCAAATAAGTAACCTGCAAATTCACAAGCATTAAGCAACAAGAAATTGAGTCATAGTCATACGTAATCACGAAATCAAGAAAAACGTAAATTTATTTGATAACATATTATTGGGCTATCCCCATTTCTAGAATAAAAGAAATTACTCCATGAAATTAAAGAGAAAAGCAATAAACATAATTAAAATCTACATATCAACGATAATTAAAAGGGGAGATAATGAAAATTAGTCTCGATTAAAATATCGATGAAGATGTTGAATACAATCATGCAAGATTGGTTTCTTCAAGCCTTGAGAAAACGTAATTTCAATCCCTAATCTAATGTTTCTCCCCTCCAATTTCAAGTACGAGAATCTACCCCGTATTGAAAAATTGATATAAAATAAAGGAAAAAATAAAGAGTCCTAGTTGGAGTCATCTTTCAGAAGATCTGGACGTTTAAACGGGCGTTTAAATGCTCATATTTTCAGCGTTTAAACTCCCATAACATAGACATTCTACTGCCAGCGTTTAAACAATGGCGACAATGTTTTTTCTCAGTTTTGCTTCGCTCATTTGACCATCGTTCTGTCCGACTTTGACTTTCTTGACTTCTAGAAAGTTGTAGATATACGTTTTAGCTAAAATTATATTAATTTAGAATGCATATTAGCATCAGTTACTAGCCGTTAGAATAACTACGACATACTTGTAATTGTTACATGATATTTGTTTAATTCATGATATAAATGATATATTAGACAAAATCTTTTTAAACAACTTTACCATCTTACACCAATGTCATTATGCAAATGTGTCACGCCCCGAGCCCCGGAACCATGACAATCGCCGCAAGTTATGAGAACATCTCAATAACCTGCAAGGCTCACCTATTGATAACATTGGTATAGAGCATCTATACCTAAACGATACGAATAATCCCAACTATAAAAAAGAAATACTTCCATTAAAAGAAACTCGAGTCGTATCCCTCGTACAAACCCAAATAAACTAATACTAATCCAATGTCCAAAACGAAACAATTATTGTCCTCCAACGACCCCGTAAGTCTAGTTAAGATATGAAATAAAGTCCATAAAGATACGCCCATCCGAGACAACGACCTTTCTCCTACTAAGCCTTGATATCTGAAAAAAATTGAATAAAATGGGATGAGCTCGACGGCCCCATAAGTAACTCCATCACTCAACTAGTCGGATCAATCAAGATAGAAAAATATAGTTTTACCTTTCGAATGCATATATAACAAAAATAGCACATGAGTCTGCGAAAACAAACTATTTAAAAGAGCAGTTTATGAGAACACGTTTTAAGAAAAATACCACCAAATCTCCACATACAAAAATCACCACGTAAAACCAACACATAAGCCAAACATGGTTAGGGACAGGCTTAACCCCCCTGTCTTAGGTCCTGGTGCAGGCATAACCCCCCTGCACTGGGTCCTGGTATAGGCATAACCCCCCTATACTGGGTCCTGGTATAGGCACAACCCCCCTATAGTGGGTCACTAACCAACCTCACACGGTCTCGGCTCTACATTTCCTATTTCGGAATAGTAAACGATGTAATGGTCTCAACAATGGGTTTTATAAACCACCACCAAAGTAATCACGTTTCTAAAACTACGTTTTCCAAAACCACGTTCATTCCACATAACAACAAGTCATATCTCACTTTCAAACACTTTCACCAAAACAATCACACTTCCAAAACCATGTTCGTATCACTATTAAACATCATAACTCGCTTTTCAAAAACATATATTCGGAAAACAATGAAACGTTTAACTTTATCAAAAAAACATATATATATACACTTGCACGATCCGAGTTCAAAATCACACACACACACCAAAATGATTCATATATATATATATATAATTTTTATAGAACTAGAAGAGTGAAGAATCACTTATCTCAAGTCGATCACTTATAAACTATGAGCCACTCCAACCCGTTTCCACGTTCCAATTAAACTGAAAGAAAATCCAAACGGCAATTTATATATCTCACTACTCTAGTCATTTGTACGGTAATCTACCAAAGTATCACTTGTGTCGTTTATTAAGTCTTACCCAATTCTTCTAATCTGATACCTAATGATTTAATACCTCCCAATAGAAAATTTGATTAGTGGAATCATAACTGTTATTACCAATATGCCGTCTGTATATATAAGTGAAAATATACAATCTACTATTTCATATAATTGAACACTATACTATTACTAAGGCACCAAAAACATATCCTGCTCAAATTTGAAAAACAAATTATGCTTCAAATTGGCACAATAATTGAAGCACTATCATATTATTTTAATGGTATTAAATCCCATGGTAAAACTATCAATTAACTATCCTGGTAATTGCAATAACTGAGTCATAAGCTAATATATAAGTATTTCTCCTACCTTAATGTTTCACAAGGGATAAAGCATATTGTAACAGTTAGTGGAATTTAAATAAGATGAATGTACGCCTAATACCAATCTTTGTGCTAATTTTTCAATTAATCCCATTTTTGAATTCCAAATAGTTAAAGTGTTGCGTACGTAATCTAAAATTCAAAGCATTTCATTACCTGCCGTCTTTATTCCTTTTCTCCAACCGCAATTGTTCCGTCTGTTCTTCCGAGAGACTAATATGAGTTTTTAGGTTATTAAGTCTCTATTTATACCTTAATTCTATTTACTATAAAACACTTCTTAATAAAAAAAGTTTAAAATCAAGGCCCTTTAATTAAGTAATTACTAATTCTCACTAAACACCACCCCTATTTCTTAATTGATATATTAGACACTAATCCTAATCCTATTGGTACAAATTATTCAGTGCCCACAATTGTTATTCTTTAAGCTATTTGTTGCATTCATGATTGCTATTCTTTAAGCTATTTGTTGGATTCATGATTGCTATTCTTTAAGCTATTTGTTGGATTCATGATTGCTAATGAACACTCCTAACATAATCATGAATTGACTAAAAGAAAATAAATCTACTAATTATCATAACTACTAAAGCATACCCAATTCTCATCAACAAGGCCCTAATTATAATCTAATATGAATAACCATAATGTAATACACCTAATCTTTCCACTTAATGTAAGAAGCCTGGACATTTTGCAAAAGATTGCCCAATCCTCCAGAACAAAGTGCAGGGCAGAGTTTACTCGATGACAAATGAACAAGCCGCTGCAGACCCCTCAGTCGTTTCAGGTACTATTTTGATTTCTGGATTGCCTGCATTTGCATTGATAGATTCAGGTTCTACGCATTCATTCGTATCAAATGGATTCGTGAGAAAACTGGGCATTACACCGGACTTGCTGAAAATGAGTTATAGTGTGACCATTCCATCGGGGGAAGAAATGGTTTCGAGTCATGTATTGAGGACTTGCTCTATTCAGATTGGTAGCAGACTACTACATGCTGATCTGGTTGTTTTACCAATTTCGAATTTTGAAGTTATATTGGGTATGGATTGGCTTACCAAATATCATGCCACCATCGATTGTAATAAGAAGGTTGTGATCTTTCAACCACCTGAAAAAGAGCAATTTATGTTTAATGGTAATTCAGACTCATTTTCTTTACCGGTTATTTCCGCACTGAAAGGTCAAAAGATGTTGAATAAAGGTTGTGCTGGATACTTGGCAAGCGTGGTAGATACTTCAATCGAGATAGATTTAAAGCCTGAAGATGTGGAAGTGGTTAAAGAATCTCTAGAAGTATTCCCAGATGATTTACCAGGACTACCACCAGATAGAGAAATCGAATTTGTGATTGATATTGTGCCAGGAACTGCCCCTATTTCTAAAGCACCGTATAGAATGGCCCCAACTGAATTGAAAGAGTTAAAAGTGCAATTGCAAGATCTACTTGACAAGGGTTTCATTCGCCCGAGTTATTCTCCTTGGAGAGCTCCGGTATTGTTTGTAAAGAAGAAAGACGGGACAATGCGGTTATGCATTGATTATAGAGAACTCAATAAAGTAACAATCAAGAATAAGTATCCTCTTCCCAGAATAGATGATTTGTTTGATCAATTGCAAGGTGCATCGGTATTTTCGAAGATTGATTTGCGTTCGGGTTATCACCAATTAAAGGTCAAAGAAGGAGATATACAGAAAACTGCATTTAGAACAAGGTATGGCCATTACAAGTTTCTAGTGATGCCCTTCGGTTTAACAAATGCTCCTGCAGCCTTCATGGATTTGATGAATCGGGTATTTAAGACTTTTCTGGACAAGTTCGTAATTGTGTTTATTGATGATATCTTGATCTACTCACGTGATAAATGGGAACACAAAGAACATTTGAGACTTGTGTTGCAAATTCTGAAGGAGAAACAACTGTACGCTAAATTCAAGAAATGTGAATTTTGGCTTGAACAAGTGGTATTCTTAGGGCATGTGGTATCGAAGAATGGAATTTCAGTTGATCCGAGTAAGATAGAAGCTGTGAATAACTGGCAAACCCCAACAACCGTGTCAGAAGTTCGGAGTTTCTTAGGATTGGCAGGGTATTACAGAAGATTTGTTCAGGGATTCTCGAAACTGGCGGTTCCGCTAACGACGTTGACAAGAAAGAATGTAAAGTTTGTTTGGACCGATGCTTGTGAAAAGAGTTTCCAAGAGTTGAAACATCGATTGACAACAACTCCTATTCTCTCTGTTCCAACTGGAACCGGTGGATTCGTTGTATATAGTGATGCTTCTAAAAATGGTTTGGGTGCTGTATTAATGCTGAATGGGAAGGTAATTGCTTATGCTTCAAGGCAATTGAAAGAATATGAAAAGAATTATCCAACTCATGATTTGGAACTTGCCGCTGTCGTTTTTGCCCTGAAAATTTGGAGACATTACTTATATGGTGAAAAGTGTGAGATTTACACGGATCATAAAAGCTTGAAGTATTTCTTCACCCAGAAAGAGTTGAATATGAGACAACGAAGATGGTTGGAACTTGTGAAAGATTATGACTGTGTGATTAACTATCATCCTGGTAAAGCTAATGTGGTAGCTGATGCATTGAGTAGAAAGTCGATGTCTTCCCTCATTATACAGAGGCCACTATTACAAGACTTGCACAAATTGGAACTTGAACTTGTACCCAAAGGGGAAGTATGTTATTTGTCAGCCCTGACGTTGAAGCCTGTACTTCGTGACAAAATTATCGAAGCTCAGAAAAATGATGTGTACTTGATTGAGATAAAGAGAAAGATAGACGAAGGAAAGAAGACCGAATTCACAATTTCTGATGATGGAGTTATAAAATATAAAGGAAGATTATGTGTGCCATCTGATCAAGCGATCAAAGAAGATATTTTGAAAGAAGCTCATTCTAGTCCTTACTCAGTACATCCCGGTGGTACAAAGATGTATAAAGATTTGCAACAACATTATTGGTGGACCGGTATGAAGAAAGATGTACCGACTTTTGTGGCAGAATGCTTGACTTGTCAACAGGTTAAAGTTGAACATCAAAGACCGGCAGGTTTATTAAAGCCTCTACCGATACCAGAATGGAAATGGGAACATATTACCATGGATTTTGTATTGGGATTGCCGAGAACTCAAAAGGGATACAACTCCATATGGGTGATTGTCGATAGATTAACAAAATCAGCTCACTTTCTTGCAATGAAGTCAACGTATAATATGGATCAGTATGCTCAGCAGTACATTAATGAGATAGTCAGGCTACATGGAGTGCCCGTTTCGATAGTATCTGATCGAGATCCTAAATTCACGTCTACATTTTGGAAGAGTTTGCATAGTGCTATGGGAACAAAACTTGCATTCAGTACGGCATTTCATCCACAGAGCGATGGGCAATCAGAGAGAGTTATTCAGATACTTGAGGATATGCTAAGAGCGTGCACATTAGACTTCCTAGGAAGTTGGGATGCGAAACTGCCATTGGTGGAATTTACTTACAACAATAGCTATCAATCTACCATCGGAATGGCACCTTACGAAGCACTATATGGAAGAAAATGCAGATCTCCAGTTCATTGGGATGAAGTTGGAGAAAGAAGATTACTTGGCCCAAAATTAGTACAGCAAACAACTACGATTGTAGAGAAGATACGTGAAAGAATGAAAACGGCACAAAGCAGACAGAAAAGTTACGCAGACATCCGAAGAAGAGACTTAGAATTTTCTATTGGGGATCATGTGTTTCTGAAAGTAGCTCCAATGAAGGGAATCATGAGATTCGGGAAGAAAGGGAAACTGAGTCCGAGGTATGTCGGTCCATTTGAAAATCTTGAAAGAATTGGGGATAGAGCTTACAGAGTAGCCTTACCTCCTTCATTAACCGGTGTTCACAATGTTTTCCATGTGTCTATGCTGAAGAAATACGTGTCAAATCCCTCTCATGTGCTAAGTTACGAGCCGTTAGAGTTATCTTCAGATTTAGCTTATGAGGAGAAACCAGTGCAAATTCTTGATCAGAAGGTAAAACAGTTGAGAAATAAAAGTATTAACTTGGTCAAGGTTTTGTGGAGAAATCATGCAGTAGAAGAAGCTACTTGGGAAAGGGAAGAAGAAATGCACAGCAAATATCCTGAATTATTTCGGTATGTCAAATTTTGAGGACAAAATTTTCATAAGGAGGATATGATTGTAATGCCCAATGATCTCACACCAAGCCAACAATAAGCATGTCATATAGTTAGCATTTATTGATTTATAGCATATAAATGGCATGATTGCACGAATATGAGTATTTGATAATTATATGATAAATGCATGATTTTACGAAAATACTTGCGCGCTCATATGTGATACCTGCATTTAGAATGCATTTAATTTGCATCCTCTACTAGTTAAGTAGAAATGACGATTAAGCAGGCACGACGTTTAGACAATTGACGGGTTAGATTAAGTAAGCATGACGTCTAGCACTTATCACGAATTAATTAACGAACGGAAAATTCGAGCTGCTTCCCAGGAGGTCACCCATCCTGTTATTGCTCTCGTACGAGCACGCTTAACTTTAGAGTTTTGATCGAATACGGTACACTAAACCTTCCCGTTAATTATCGGATAAATATGTTTTACACACTACGCGTCACTTACGTATTACCGGTATGTCCCGTTTAGTTTAAATACACGACACGTAGAATATATAACGTATAAATGTATAACACGTAATAAGCTAGCAGCTGCAAATAATTATATGAATATAATATATATATATATATATACATGATTAGTCACCCAAATTAGTGCCACTTGCCCCTCACTTTGCCGCCTCACTTAATCTAGATATATACATATATATGTTAGTCATTTACCAAGCACAAAACTAAGAACAAAACTTATAGAGGAGAATAGGAACAGTAAACAAAACAAGAGAGGAAAGAAATAAAAAAAAAAAGGAAAATAGGGAAGAAAAAAAAAGAGAAAAATTTCGGGAAAAATATAGGAATCGACGTACGCGTTACAAGTAAGTATTTTATCAATAGTTTCTTCAATTTAATCGATAAATTTAGAATATTAGTCGAAAATTTATATTTAGATAGGTTATATATCGTTTTACAGGTTAATAAACAACTAGCACTATAGGTAGCTTCCAGTAGCGTTACCGTTACCGATTTCACTGCTAACAACATAAGGTAAGAAGAAGTGTTCTTTGACGCATCGTAAGAATCAATATTATTCATGTTTATGATTATTTGTTAATTGATTGCTTGAAATGAATGTATTATGTGCCGATGGTGTTAAATGTTAATGATTTATGATTTATTATATGTGTTATTGAAAATGAATGTTATATGATTTGAAATGTTGAGGAAAATGCGTTTATGCTGCATTATATGGATATACATATGAAGAACATGTTTTTGAAAGTGAAGTTTGGTATTTGATTGGCGGTCGGGTAGGCACGGGACGCGGGAGGGACCGGCGGACCCAACAGAGGGTGGTGAATACCTTGAGGTGTAAAAGCCAAGATAGATAAAGCAACGATATATGATGGAGCTAGCGGCTAATATCATCGGCCGAAAGGTCGGTATGAGAACCCCCGCGATGCTTCTTTTTTATGGCCATTTATGAACAGGTTCCGAAAACAGACGCCTATCATCATCAGTCGAATACCATACTTCGGGGTACCCACGAGGAAAAAAAATATAATGTTTTAAATGAACTATGCATTATTGACTGTCTTATGTGTTACGTGATGTATTGTTATAATTCAGCTTCTTCTTACTGAGCCATTAGCTCATTAGATTCTTATGATGCAGGTGATGTTTGAGGTATATACAAGAAGGTTGTCCAAGCCTCCCGAGCGGTCAGACAGAGTTATGTTCATATGCCGTGTTTCGAGCGTTTTGTAGCTCCAAAACTCTGATTTTTGTTTTAAATAGCCGCTCTGTTATGGTTTTGTAAACAAACTATGTTTATGTACTGGGTTTTGTTTGTAAAAGAAAAATGGTTTGTTTTATTTCAAAAGATGTATTTTTATTATTTTAGAAAACCATAACATTTACGAAAGAAAAGGGTCAACATCCCCGGGCCCCGGTCCGGGGGTGTGACAATTAATAATAAAATATTCATATTATTTAAATTGTAATAAGAAAAAGTATTTATAATTTAATCATAAAATGAAATTTAATGCATAATCAAATAAGAAATAATGAATAAGGTATATTCACAACTACTTAAACTTTTAAGGGCTAAACTAAATAAATTAAACTTTATAAATATAAAAGGAACTAAAATAAAAATAATAGAAATGAATAAGTATTTTGATATTTCTGGTTGAAATCTTTTTAGGTTGTCTTAGTTTATTGCGGACAAATATTGTTCAAAACTTGTTGACATGTTGTGACGTACCTATAATGCTTTTCAATTTAAAATTGATCGGAACTTTTTAAAATTTTCAATTTAATCATAGCAAGACCAAAATGTGAGAAAAATTGGCCAATAAAACTAAATATATTAAAAATGACTGAAATTGTGAAATAAACTAAAATTAAATTGATTGTCCAGATTCTAGGATTAAATATCTAATTATAGAATATAGAGGACCAAAAGTGTCAAGAGCTTATAATACAAACATCAAAAATGTTATTTCCAACCCAATTCAGAGGCCACCGTTTTAATTTTTGTCATAGCTCACATACACTCATCAATGGAGAAATGTGGAAGAAGAATTTCTGGAGAAATGTTGAAGATCGAAAGACCCAAAGAACAGCAAATTCGGTATGTCAATTGTCCCTTATGGATCTCCCAACAGCTGTGTTATTCGAGATTTCGTTCAAACTACCCATAGCTTCTCTCACGAAGGTAAAGCTTGTCTATATATCATTGTATAAGCTCGTATCAGGCCCTAATTTTTGTATAAGTTATTCAGAAAACACTGCATATGAAAGACTCTTGCTGACCTCAAAAAGAGATATTAGTTTGATTTTTGAGACAATCTTTAAGCCAAAGATCCGTTTGTGGTCATTAGAAATGCCATTTTTGTTACCTGAAGATACATGCAATTGTCTTCTTTGCGGTAAAAAAGATACTTAATACAATCAAGGTTTATTTATGCGGAAGCGTTGCAGATGCTTCAAGTTTTTTGTCGTTCAAGGAAGTTATGAAGGAACAAGATTTGAGTACAATAAAAGTAAATTGGCACTTTTTCTAGTTGTGTTTCTTATGGTAATACTCTATGCTTAACATTTAAGTTTTAAATGCAAGCTACGCTTATATTTGTCCAAAACTAGTTCTTATTTTCTTTTTCACATGAGAGATTGTCTGAGGGCATAATTTCTTAAATGGTGAACTTGAGTTCAACAATTTTAAATTTTCCAAAAACATTCAATTATTTGATGAAGGCCGACATTGTTAGATCTTGGTTGCAATCTATGTTGATATATTCTCTCGTAGGCATTGATATAGAGAGATGCGAGTATATGAACATTGTCGTTTGTGGGTTTTGACTGTCTCGACCTTAGGGAGTGGTCTTTCAAAGAATTATATTTGTGGAAAGCTTTGATCATAATAGGATATTAGTTTGGTTTTGCTTGAAATTTCTGAGAATTTTGGAGAATATTGAGACAATCTTTACGTCAAAGATCCGTTGTTGGTCATTAGAAATGCCACATTTGTTCCCTCAAAATACATGCAATGGCCTTCTTTGCTTCTCAATATATCATTTGGGGGCCGTAACAGCTTATATCTGCAATCCAATCATGGGAGAGAGTATTAAGTTTCCAAAATTTAGAATATTATGGAGTTGTTATATCTCTATGGAATACGAATTAGGGTTTTTGGTGGGTGTCGAATCCAACAAAAATAAATAACCTACTCGAAAAGATTTATAAATAGTGACAAGTAGGGTCGATCCACAGGAAATGGTGTAGAATTAATTCCTAATTTACTAATATCGATTAAAGGGGGGGTTTTGAATTTGATTAACTAAAATAAAATTCAAAAGACGTAAATTAAAAACGCAAACAAAAGAGAATTCGAATGCAATAAGATGAGAAGTTCTAGTCTTCGGATATCTCGGTATTGATTCTATGACTCGATCATCGATTGTAAAAATAGTTCAATGTTCTTAAATAAATTGGCTATAGTTATTAACAAACTCTAATAACCTAGTTTTTCCTTTTGATAACTTCTCTTACCAAGTAGACAACCCTAAACAAGCTCTTAGGATTTAGCCTATCGATAGCATTCATGTATTAAAAAAACACCAATTCTAGCCAACAAACGCATAAGCTCGGTTCATTTAGACTAGATTACTAATTTCCATAGCGACTAATCAAAAACTTGTCCATAATCAACGTCGCTAACTGCTACAAATATTAGGGTTTACAAAACAATTACGGATTTGGGTCCTAAATAGCTTAATACGATTAACTAATCTATTAAAATATATTGTCAACAAATCACCAGGAAAGAGTAAATACTTGAAGAACAAAGAAATTAAAAGCACAAATCAAATCTCACGAATTATTAGAAATTAAACCTCGAAAATCCTTCGACTAGAATTATGTGTTTAGCAACACATAATCATATACGTCTACAATGTCTTGAATTCGAAAACTTGGAAGATGAAACGAACGTGAAAACGGAATAAAAAAATAATCCTTGTGGAATAAAATTCTACTTATTTAAACCTAAAAGAGTCCTAACTCAATAAGGAAACAAATTAGAATAGGATTCTAAAAATCCTACCTAAACTAAAACTCTTTAAAAAAGGAAATAAAATCAAAGGAAATAATTTCTAAAGACTAAGAAATATAATTCCAGCAGTTTTCTCTCAATTCCAGCTGTCAAAGTGAACTCCAGCGAATTTGTGTCTTCTCGGGCAGAAAGTTTATAAGAGTTAAGCGTGATCACGCCTAAAATGAACAAACTTTCTGCTGCCATATTTTTGCCTCCAACCACTTCAAGTCTTTTCAAACCCGTTTTAGCATCTTTTCATCTATTCTCTATGCAAACACCTAATCGTTTCAATAGAAGCACAAAAACATGAGATAGAGAATAAAAATATAACAAATGACACCACATAAAATACATGAAACGTGCATAAATACACGTTAACAAATACCCCACGCTTATGCTATTGCCCGTCTCGGGCAATGTTTAAGTTCAAGCATCGCAAAAATCAACAAAATTCCAACACTAGATCAAATAAGCATAGTAAATCATGAATCAAAGAACAAAGATCAAGAATGACAAGATGACGCATGCAAGTAATAGAATATCTCAATACCATAATAAATCAAAACCAACATAACGATTTTATTCGAAAAATAAAAATGTATGAAATTAGACGACTATTCTCACAATCCTCCCCAAACACTCGTGTATAAGGTTCAACGTGTTTCGCTCAAGTCCTAACGTGTCAATGTAATCCCATAGGCTTGCTTATACACCAAAATCGCCACTACTATCGAACATGCGCACAAAAGAATCAAAAGATCTTTTATTCAAGGTTGTAATGGGGCTAGGGCTCGAGGTAGGAATAAAAGGATAGTGAAGGCTAAGTCCGATTAATTCGTAGAGCATCAAGTCAACATTGGGTAAATACGACAGTAAGGACCCAAGTACCTCTTTTTATTCTTTCTCGAACTCTATTCATCATCATTCATTCTTTTTGTCATTTCTTTTTCGAACTAACCCTTTTTCACTCTTGTTTTTTTTCTTTCTTTTTCTTTTGTTTTCTTTTCTTTTTCACATTTTTTTTCGTAGGTACCCTTTGTATCTTCCACAAAATTCCCCCACACTTTATTCGATACACATCATTCTTTTGAATTCCCAAACAACTACAATCTCGATGCTCAACTCATTTTTCGGATGGGTAAAAACATAGAGATATAAAAAGACGGTAAAAACTCAAAGTTCGGGTTTTCAAACAAGAAATAGGCCAAAAGCTCAAAGTGGGTTAACTAGGGAAAGAATAAAGGGTAGGTTTATTTGGCTACGTGGGTAAATCCTAAGTGCCTTTATCATATTCAAATGCGCACAAAATCATGTAGTCTTGACACGGTTCAAAGCAAGTTCTAGCATTCAAAAACACGTAAGACGCACACAAGAAAGAAAGGAAATTGTCATGTATGATAGACAAAATGAACAGGCTCAAAAGCTCACATGGTAGGGATTAGTCGTACTAATACATGCAATCCTATCGTTCTTGTTTGATCGTTATGCTAGCAAAAATTTTCACATGGCAAGAGACTTCAATCAAAGCATGGTCAAAATGTTCAAACCTAACTAGTTCAACAGAATTCATAAAAACTATACTATTCAATCACAAAGCGAAAGGAAGTTTGAAAAAAATCACGTGCTAAAAGCAAACAAAGCTTAAATGTGCAACCGCAATAGAAGTCACCCCCTACACTTAGACAGTACATTGCCCTCAATGTAAAAATATGTAAGCACAAACAATGCGTAATAAAAGAGCAGTGAAAGGTTGACTCCCCTAGGGCATCACTCGGTCGTGATGCCGAGGTTCTTGAGGAGGCAGTGGGGTCTGAATTGGTGCATCGGGAATGGATTGTGATTGAGTTGAACCCAATTGATCGTAAGAGCTTGACTCGGGTGCCACACTAGGGGCTGTTTGATGACCTGAAATTAATGGAGCTTCATCCGTGGTGGAGTCACTGCCATCGAAGCGCGGCTGCGCGTAGAGGGTGGTGTTGTGGCGGCTGGAGCAGGTAAAGCCACCGCGACTGTTGGAGGTGCTGCTGCGGTGGAGGATGTGGGGCGACGCATCGAGAGGTGGTGCAGCAGGGGGTTCGAACGATGGAATTATCAAATTCGGCGGGTGGTGTTGGTTCGCGGGTATTACACTTTGGCTTGGTTGTTCGCCCCATGGAGTTAGAGTCGAGGCTTGAACGGAGTTGATGAAGTTGTGATGCGAACGGAGATGATGGCGGAGTAGGGGCTGACGGCGCTGCAATATGAAGAAGAAGAGTGATTAGGGTGGCGGCTGTGGTGAGGTTCAGAAGAAAAAAATGATTTGGGTATAAAGTGTGATTTTCTTTTGCTTTTGTTGTTTAAATTTTTTTTTTGATTTTCTAATTTTTTTGTAATTTTCGGAAATAAATATGAAAATATAAATAAAAAACAAAAATAGAAAAATAAGAGAAAAAGGATGATAGGGGCAGAAAGTTTGTAAAGTTTAAGCGTGATCACGCTTACTTTTCATAAACTTCCTGCTCTACCAAAACAGAATGTTTTTAAATTTTAAGCGTGATCACGCTTAAAATTCACAAACTTTCTGCTTGAAAAATTAAAACTTAACCAAAAAAACAAAGGAACGGGAAATCAAAAATAAGCATGGGTTGCCTCCCAAGAAGCGCCATTCTTTAACGTCGTCGGCTAGACGATGCTACAAAGTTATGTAGCATGGTTTGATGGTTCCAACTTCATGTTTTTGACATCGTGAGATTGAAAGCCTTCGCAAAAAGGTTTCACACCTTGAGAATCTTCCGTGTAGTTGGACTTTGAATATAAACTGCACCATAGGAAAAATTGTTAATAATAATAAACGGTCCAATCCAACGGGAACGTGGCTTACCCAGAAATAGCTTGTGGCGAGAATGGGAAAGAGAACTTTTTGTCCTACAATGAAGTTGTTTCTTGAGATCGTCTTATCACGAAAAAGTTTCGTCTTATCTTTGTAAATCTTCGAGTTCTCGTATGCTTCATTCTGAATTTTCTCTAACTCTTGTAGTTTCAACTTCGGTGCCTGCACAATATGAGAAAGTGGTTTAAAAGTTGATAAAGGAATGCGAGAAACGTTAGGAGAAATTGATTGAAGGGAATTGAGGTTCGATTTCGTCTCTTCTAGTTCTCGATTGAGTTTGAACTCCTTCTTCGTTTGGAAATCGGCGGCGTTCAACACCACATGATATGGATCTTCATTCTCAAGCTCGAACAAAATCTGCGTCAAACAATCAGTAACATCTATACCAAAAACAGAATGATAATCAGGAGGGTACTTCATGGAATCGTATATGTTGAATTCTATGATTTCTCCATCAAATTCCACAGTGAGAGTCCCATCGTCTACATTAATTTTGGTTCTAGACGTTTTCATGAAAGGTCTACCAAGCAAGATAGGAGTAGAGTTACTAGACTCGTTATGACCCATGTCAACAACATAAAAATCAGCGGAAAAGACTAGATCATTAACTTGAACTAAAATGTCCTCAAGAACACCATCAGGATAAGCATTAGATCTATCAGCTAATTATATGACAACACCGATTTCTTTTAACTTCCCTACATTTAGTGATTCATAAATAGAACGTGGCATGACATTAATGGATGCTCCTAAGTCTAGCATAGCTTTTTCAATTCGTATATTTCCTATCCTACAAGGAATCGTGAACATACCCGGATCCTAACATTTTGGAGGTAGTTTCTTTTGAATCACGGCAGACACATTTTCTCCTACATGTACTTTCTCGTTGCCTTTAAACTTTCTCTTAGTCATGCACAATTCCTTAACCTTAAGGAATTTAGCATAACGAGGTACTTGCTTAATAGCATCGAGAAGTGGGATATTTACCTCAACCTTTCGGAATGTCTCGAGTATCTCTTTCTCTTGTTCTTCTTTCTTTGACTTGGCAAATCGGCCCGGGAAAGGAGGTGGTATCACGAACGTCATTGGTTTTTTTGTGGTATGTTCTTCTTCTTCTTTCTTTTCCAGCTCATTCTCATCTTCTTGTATTGAGGTTCTTTCGGGTTCTTTCAGATCCTTTCCACTCCTCAAGGTAATGGCACATAAATTTTCCCTCGGGTTCACAATGACTTGAGATGGAAGCTTGCTTGAGTTTTGTGTCACCAAGTCATTCACGGTAGTAGCCATTTGGCTCATTTGATTCGCCAAGTTTTTAATGGCACTTTGACTCTCAAGTCGAAACTTTTCCATGCCTTGTTGGAATTGTTGAGTACTCTGTTGAAAGTAGAGTGTTAGCAACCAATGTTTTAATCATTTCTTCTAAAGAATTACCTGGTTGTTGGTTCATTTGAGGCATTGGAGGTTCTTGCTGGTTTTGATAGGGAGGTCGCATAGCGTAACTCAAGTTATGATGATCACTCCATCCAGAATTGTATGTGTTAGAAAAGGGATCATATTTCATTTGCGATGGTCCAAGAAAACCAGCTGCATTGGCTTGCTCGTGCGCCTGGTTTTGGGTCGTAGGGCATACCTCGGCCATATGTCCAATTCCGAAACAAATTCCGCATGTGTTGACCTGTTAAGCATTTTCTAGAGCCATTTTCTGCATAAGAGACGTTAGATCGTTCACACGTTGATTAAGTAAATTAACGTTTACCTCAATTGCTTCCTTAGGCGCGTGGTATTGTTGTATGCTGAATTGCTGGGAATTAGAAGCCATATTGGAAATCAGATTTCTCGCTTCAGTCGGAGTCTTGTAAATCAACGGACCACCGCTCGCAGCATCCATCAGATTCCTATCCATCATTGTCAGTCCCTCGTAGTAGTATTGGATAAGAAGCTGCTCAGGTATTTGATGTTGTGGGCAGCTTGCGACTAATTGTTTGAAGCGCTCCCAGTATTCATACAGTGTTTCACCCGTCATCTGTCGAATTCCACAGATCTCCTTCCTAATATTTGCAACTCGAGATGCAGGAAAAATCTCTCTAAGAACTGTTTCTCCATCTCGCTCCATGTGTTGATCGAGCCGGAAGGAAAGAAGTAGAGCCAATCTCTAGCCTTGTCGGCTAAAGAGAAAGGGAAAGGTCTCAACTTTATTTGGTCCTCAGTAATGTCCTTCGGTCTCATTGTTGAGCAAACCATATGGAATACTTTCAAATGCTTATGCGGGTCATCTCCTGCAAAACCACGAAAAATAGGTAGTAAGTGAATGAGTCCAGATTTTAACTCAAAATCTACCTCAAGATCAGGATAGGGTATGCAGAGAGGTTGTTGGTTCAGATTTGGCATGGCCATATCCTTCAAAGTTCTTTCATTGCCGTTAGCATTAGCTATGGGTTCGTTTCTTCCTCTGAATCACTAGAAGAATCGGTCCAATTACGTTGCCTTGTTTCCTTGCGCAAGCGACGAGCTCTTTTTTCGATCTCGGGATCGTATTCGAGTTCACCTGCACGAAGATTTCTAGGCATACAAAAAACTCAAACAAAAATATTAGTAATAAGAAAAATAAATCTATAGCACCAATCCCCGGCAACGGCGCCAAAATTTGGTGGGTGTCGAATCCAACAAAAATAAATAACCTACTCGAAAAGATTTATAAATAGTGACAAGTAGGGTCGATCCACAGGGAATGGTGTAGAATTAATTCCTAATTTACTAATATCGATTAAAGGGTAGGTTTTGGATTTGATTAACTAAAATAAAATTCAACAGACGTAAATTAAAAACGTAAACAAAAGAGAATTCGAATTCAATAAGATGAGAAGTTCTAGCCTTCGGATATCTCGATATTGATTCTATGACTCAATCATCGATTGTAAAAATAGTTCAATGTTCTTAAATAAATTGGCTATAGTTATTAACAAACTCTAATAACCTAGTTTTTCCTTAAGTCGTCGATAATCAAAACAAGCTCTTTAATTACTTCTCTTACTAAGTAGACAACCCTAAACAAGCTCTTATGCTTTAGCCTATTGATAGCATTCATGTATTAGAAAAACACCAATTCTAGCCAACAAACGCATAAGTTCGGTTCATTTAGACTAGATTACTAATTCCCATAGCGACTAATCGAAAACTTGTCCATAATCAACGTCGTTAACTGCTACAAATATTAGGGTTTACCAAATAATTATGGATTTGGGTCCTAAATAACTTAATACGATTCCAACGATTAATTAATTTGCCAGATTAGCTAATCTATTAAAATATATTGTCAACAAATCACCGGGAAAGAGTAAATACTTGAAGAACAAAGAAATTAAAAGCACAAATCAAATCTCACGAATTAATAGAAATCAAACCTCGAAAATCCTTCGACTAGAATTATGTGTTTAGCAACACATAATCAAAAACGTCTACAATGTCTTGAATTTGAAAACTTGGAAGAGAAACGAACGTGAAAACGGAAAACAGAATAAAAAAATAATCCTTGTGAAATAAAATTCCACTTATTTAAACCTAAAAGAGTCCTAACTCAATAAGGAAACAAAGTAGAATAGGATTCTAAGAATCCTACCTAAATTAAAACTCTTCAAAAAAGGAAATAAAATCAAAGGAAATAATTTCTAAAGACTAGGAAATATAATTCCAGCAGTTTTCTCTCAATTCCAGCTGTCAAAGTCAACTCCAGCGAATTTGTGTCTTCTCGGGCAGAAAGTTTATAAGAATTAAGCGTGATCACGCCTAAAATGAACAAACTTTCTGCTGCTATATTTTTGCCTCCAACCACTTCAAGTCTTTTCAAGCCCGTTTTATTATCTTTTCATCTATTCTCTATGCAAACACCTAATCGTTTCAATAGAAGCACAAAAACATGAGATAGAGAATAAAAATATAACAAATGACGCCACATAAAACACATGAAACGTGCATAAAATACACGTTAACAGTTTTGTAAGTCTACTAATAATTATAAGACCATCTCCAACCCACGCCAAAATAACGTGGGTTGTGACGAAAATAGCGCTGAACCCAGCGCCAAAAGTTAACAACACTATAGCTGCACCATTTTTGGGCAGCTCCTTTTTTTAATTTTTGTTTTATTTTTTAGGGTTTGCATTTGAGTCCTTTAGATTTAGGCTTGTTTCCATTTTAGTCCGTTTTAAGTTTACAAAATTTGAGTTATTTTTAATTTAGCCTCTATAAATTTAATTTATGACAATTATATACTATTAATTATATTTTATTCAATTGTACATTAATTTAAGTTTATTATAAAATTATATTTTATAGATTTATATTAATCTATACAAAACGTATATTTTATTATTAACTAGTTTGAATTGCTTTAATTTAGTCCATAAAAATAAATTGTTATAAATAAATCATATAAGTTATATTTAATAATAAAATAATTTTATTTTTCTGAATTTTATTAACAAATTATATATTTTTTTGGGGTAAAAATGTATAATGAGTAAAAGTTTTGAGTTTTATTTGTGACAGACGGTAATATTATATAAAAGATTGAAAAAATAAAATATTCTGTAAGATTCCTTTTTGGTGAACTAAATAGTGTTCTGGTTGGAGTGGATTTATTGTAGTTGCGCCAGATTGGTGAAAAATATGATTTTGAGTTGGAGATGCCCTAAGGTCTTTAGATTTATCAGTGGATGTGAGATGTCATCTGATGAAGAGAAAGGTGATATTTTTACCATTGGTGTTGATTATAGATGGAGAGTTTTTCCCGACACTTTTAACGCCACTCCTTTTCTAGTGACAAGATGGTTACTATTAATGGCGTTTTTCATTGGCTTGTCACGTATAATCGTAATAGCTGGATATTTACTTTCGATATTGAGTGAGAATATATGGTCACATTTCGTCTCCCAATGGATTGGAGCCGAGTATAGTTTGGATGAAGTTGACATCAATACATGATAAGATCTATCTCATTGATATTCATGATCATTCTATGATTGTTATATGGAAAATAAAAGAATATAGAGTTGCTGAGTTCAGGACAATAGATGTGATATTTAACATTCCATCACCATGGCAACATCAATGATGCTTTATTCAGTAAGAATATAAAAAAATGGAGATATACTTCTTTCTCATCAATTCCAGAACGATGCCACCTCGTATAATCCAGTTAAAAAATACATAATACAATCGTGGTTTCTTTATGCGAAAGTGTTGCTTATGCTCCAAGTTTCTCGTCGCTCAAGGAAGTTATGAAGGAACAGGATTTGTGTACAATCAAAGTAAATCAACACTTGTTCTAGTTGAGTTTCTTATGGTAATACTCTATGCTTTACATTTAAGTTTTAAATGCAAGCCACGCGTATATTTGTCCAAAATTAGTTATTATTTCCTTTTTCACGTGAGATATTGTCTGAGGGCATAATTTCTTAAATGGTGAACTTGAGTTCAACATTTTTAAATTTTCCAAAAACATCTCTATTATTTGATGAAGGCTGACATTGTTAGATCTTGGTTGTATTCTATGTTGATTCATTCTCTCGTAGGCATCTATATAGATACATGCGAGTATATGAACATTGTCGTTGTGGGTTTTGACTGCCTCAACCTTAGGGAGTGGACTTTAGAAAATTATATTTGTGGAAAGTTTTGATCATGAAAGGATATTAGTTTGGTTTTGCCTCAAATTTCTGTGAACTTTGGAGATTATTGAGACAACCATTACGCCAAAGATCCATTGTTGGTCATTAGAAATGCCATTTTTGTTCCCTCAAAATACATGCAATGGTATTCTTTGCTTCTCAATATGTCATTTTGGGGCTGAAACAACTTATATATGCAATTCAATCATTGCTAGAGTATATTAAGCTTCCAGAACTTAGAGTATTATAGATTTATTATATATCTGTGTCATATGGATTAGGGTTTTGTAAGTCTACTAATAATACCATCTCCATCCCACGACAAAATACGGTAGTTTGTGACAGAACTGTAGTTGCGCCATTTCTGGGCAGCTCCTTTTTTATTTTTTTTCAGTTTTTTGGACTTTGCATTTTAGTCCTTCATCTTTAGGCTTGTTTCCATTTTAGTCCATTTTAAATTTATAAAGTTTGAATTGTTTTTAATTTAGCCCCTATATATTTAATTAGTTACAATTATATACTATTAATTATATTTTATTCAATTATACATTAGTTTAAGTTTATTATTAAATTATATTTTACATTAACTTATATAAAATGTATATTTTATTATTAACTAGTTTGAATTGCTTTAATTTATTCCATAAAGATATAATCTATCATAAATAAATTATATAAGTTGTATTTAATAATAAAATATATTTATTTTTGTGAATTATATTAACAAAGTATATTTTTTGGGTAAAAATGTACAATACGTAAAAGTTTTGAGTTTTATTTGTGAAAGATTGTAATATTATATAAAAAGATGAAAAAATAGAATATTTTGTAAGATTCATTTTTGGTGAACTGAATAGTGTTCTGGGTTAGAATGGATTTACTGTAGTTGCGCCAAAGTGGTGCAAAATGAGATTTTGAGTAAGAAAAATATGGTCACATTTCGCTTCCCAATGGATTGGAGTTGAGTATAGTTTGCATGAAGTTGACATCAATACAGTATCACCTCTGTCTCGTTGATATTCATGATCATTCTGTAATTGTTATATGGAAAATGAAAGAATATGGAGGTGCGGAGTCCTGGACAAAAGATATGATATTTAACTTTCGATCACCAAAGCAACATCCGATGATGCTTTATTCAGTAAGAATATCAAAAAGTGGAGATATACTTCTTTCTCATCAATTCCTAAACCATGCCACCTCGTATAATCCAGTAAAAAAAGATACTTAATACAATCATGGTTTCTTTATGCAGAAGCGTTGCTTATGCTCCAAGTTTTTCGTCGCTCAAGGAAGTTACGAAGGAACATGATTTGAGTACAATAAAAGTAAATCGACACTTGTTCTAGTTGTGATTTTTATGATAATACTCTATGCTTTACATTTAAGTTTTAAATGCAAGCTACGCTTATATTTGTTCAAAACTAGTTCTTATTTCCTTTTTCACATCTGAGATTGTCTGAGGGCATAATTTCTTAAATGGTGAACTTGAGTTCAACAATTTTAAATTTTCCAAAAACATCTCTATTATTTGATGAAGGCCTACATTGTTAGATATTGGTTATATTCTCTGTTGATTCATTCTCTCATAGGCATTGATATAGATACATGCGAGTATATGAACTTTGTCATTTGTGGGTTTTGACTGCCACGACCTTAGGGACTGGACTTTAGAAGAATTATATTTGTGGAAAGCTTTGATCATGATAGGATATTAGTTTCATTTTGCTTGAAATTTCTGAGAATTTTGGAGAGATTATTTAGACAATCTTTACGCCAAAGATCAGTTTGCTGGTCATTAGAAATGCCACTTTTGTTCTCTTAAAATATATGCAATGGCCTTCTTTGCTTCTCAATATGTCACTTGGGGGCCGAAACAGCTTATATCTGCAATTCAATCTTAGAGTGTATGAAGCTTCTAGAATTTAGAGTATTATGGAGTTGTTATATCTCTATGGAATATGGATAAATGTTTTGTAAGTCTACTAATAACTTTAAGACCATCTCCAACCCACGCAAAAATAGTGTGGGTTGTTATGGAAATGGCGCTGGGTTGTTCCCAACCTAGCGCCAAAAGTTACGCCAGAAATGGGCCAGGCTTCTGGGCAGCTCCTTTTTTAATTTTTTTTTATGTTTTTAGGGTTTGCAAATTAGTCCGTTAGCTTTAACTTGTTTCCATTTTAGCCCGTTTTAAGTTTACAAAGTTTGAATTATTTTTAATTTAGCCCCAATAAATTTAATTTATTACAATTATATACTATTAATTATATTTTATTGAATTATATAATAATTTATTATTAAATTATATTCATATTAACTTATATAAAATTTATATTTTATTATTAACTAGTTTGAATCGCTTTAATTTAGTCCATAAAAATAAATTGTTATAAATAAATCATATAAGTTATATTTAACAATAAAATATTTTTATTTCTGTGAATTTTATTAACAAATTATATTTTTTATGGGTAAAAATGTACAATATGTAAAAGTTTTGAGTTTTACTTGTGAAAGATTGTAATATTATATAATATATGGAAAAAATGGAATATTATGTGATTCTTTTTTGGTGAACTGAATAGTGTTCTAGGTTGGAGTAGATTTACTGTAGCTGAGCCAATGTGGTGCAAAATTTGATTTTGAGTTGGAGATGCCCTAATGTCTTTAGATTTATCTCTAGAGGAGAGATGTCATCGGATGAAGAGAAAGGTGATATTTTTACCATTGGTGTTGATGATAGATGGAGAGTTTTGCCCGACACATTTAACGTCACTCCTTGTTCTAGAGACAAAATGGTTACTATTAATGGATTTTTTTATTGGCTTGTCATGTATAATCGTAATAGCTGGTTATTTACTTTCAATATTGAGTAAGAAAAATATGGTCACATAACGCCTCCCAATGGATTGGAGTTGAGTCTAATTTGGATGAAGTTGACATCAATACATGATCAGCGCTGTCTCGTTGATATTCATGATCATTCTGTGATTGTTATATGAAAAATGAAAGAATATGGAGTAGCTAAGTCCTGGACAAAAATGTGATTTTTAACATTCCATCACCATGGCAACATCGGATAATGCTTTATTCAGTAAGAATATCCAAAAATGGAGATGTACTTCTTTCTCATTAATTCCAGAACCAGGCCACCTCATATAATCCGGTAAAAAAGATACTTAATACAATCATTTCTTTATGCGGAAGCGTTGCTTACGCTCCAAGGTTTTCGTCGCTCAAAGAAGTTATGAAGGAAAAGGATTTGAGTACAACAAAAGTAAATGGACACTTGTTCTAGTTGTGATTCTTATGGTAAGTAATACTCTATGCATTATATTTAAGTTTTAAATGCAAGCTATGCTTATATTTGTCCAAAACTAGTTCTTATTTCGTTTTTTACATGAGAGATTGACTAAGGGCATAATTTCTTAAATGATGAACTTGAGTTCAACAATTTTAAATTTTCCAAAAACATCTCTATTATTTGATGAAGGCCGACATTGTCAAATCTTGGTTGTATTCTATGTTGATTCATTCTCTCGTAGGCATTGATATAGATATATTCGAGTATATGAACATTGTCGTTTGTGGGTTTTGACTGCCTCGACCTTAGGGACTGGACTTTAGAAGAATTATATTTGTGGAAAGCTTTGATCATGATAGGATATCAGTTTCGTTTTGCTTGAAATTTCTGAGAATTTTGGAGATAATTGAGACAATCTTTACGCCAAAGATCCATTGTTTATCTGTAGAAATGCCACTTTTGTTCCGTCAAACTACATGCAGTGACCTTCTTTGCATCTCAATATGTCATTTGGGGGCCGAAACAACTTATATCTACAATCCAATCATGGAAGACTATATTAAGCTTCTAGAATTTAGAGTATTATGTAGTTGAAATATATGTATGGAATATGGGTCAGAGTTTTGTAAGTCTACTAATAATTATAACCATCTCCAACCCGTGCAAAACTAGCGTGGGTTGTGATGGAAATGGGAGACAACCCAGCGCCAAAAGCTACGCCAGAAATGGCGCAGCATTGTAGCTGTGCCATTTCTGGGAAACTCTTTTTTTAATTTTTTTTTGTTTTTTAGGGTTTACATTTCAGTCCTTTAGCTTTAGGCTAGTTTCCATTTTAGTCTGATTTAAGTTTATAAAGGTTGAATTATTTTTAATTTAGCCCCTATAAATTTAATTTATTACAATTATATACTAAAAATTATACTTTATTCAATTATACATTAATTTAAGTTTATTATTAAATTATAAACAAATACTTTATACTATAACTTAAATAAAATGTATATTTTATTATTAACTAGTTTGAATTGCTTTAACTTAGTCCATAAAAACAAACTATTATAAATAAATCATATAAGTTATATTTAATAATAAAATATTTTTATTTTTGTGAATTTTATTAACAAATTATATTTTTTTGTGGGAAAAATGTATAATACGTAAAAGTTTTGAGTTTTATTTGTGAAAAATTATAATATTATATAAAAGATGGAAAAAATAAAATATTCTGTAATATTCCTTTTTGGTGCAGTGAATAGTATTCTGGGTTGGAGTGGATCTACTATAGTTGCACCAAATTGGTGCAAAATGCGATTTTGAGTTGGAGATGCCCTAAGGTCTGTGGGGGATAGATGTCATCTCATGAAGAGAAAGGTGATATTTTTACCATTGGTGTTGATGATAGATGGAGAGTTTTACCTGACACTTTTAATGTCAGTCATTGTTCTACTAACAAAATGGTTATTATTAATGTGGTTTTTCATTGGCTTGTCACGTATATATAATCGTAATAGCTGGATATTTACTTTCGATATTGAGTAAGAAAAATATGGTCACATTTCGCCTCCCAATGGTTTGAAGCTGAGTATAGTTTGGATAAAGTTGACATCAATACATGAACAACTCTGTCTCGTTGATATTCATGATCATTCTATGATTGTTATATGGAAAATGAAAGAATATGGAGTTGCTGAGTCCAGGACAAAAGATGTGATATTTAACATTCCATCACCATAGCAACATCCGATGATGCTTTATTCAGTAAGAATATCAAAAAATGGAGATATACTTCTTTCTCATCAATTCCAGAACCATGCCACCTCGTATAATCCGGTAAAAGAGATACTTAATACAATCATGGTTTCTTTATGCGGAAACGTTTCTTACGCTCCAAGTTTTTCATTGCGCAAAGAAGTTATGACGGAGCATGATTTGAGTAAAATCAAAGTAAATCGACACTTGTTCTAGTTGTGATTCTCATGGTAATACTGATAATACCTATTCGACGACCCATGATCATATTTATGGTAAATCATTATGATTAACCGTACTATTTATATGATTGTTACGAATTACTTTCTTCTATATATGTTGGTTTTTCTCTATTGTTCTCAATTTTTGTTGTTGATAATGTATTCGGACACCAAATTTGTACCTCTAAAATACAGATTTTGATTATTGCACCTTTTATTTGGATAGTTGATTTTACATTTACTCTATTCATGATCTTTCTTAAGCTAAATTTTGAACTATCCCTTTCTAAACCTGGTTTCGAGTGAAGAAACTTGTCCGTAGAAGGCACCAGGGGATGAGAAACGTCTTGGTCGAGTGCATTTGAGAAGATCCACAACATATACTGTTCTTGATACATCTAGTTTACAATAAAAATTGCTTTCAACTATCTTATTTATGTGTGTTTTCTCTTTTTTTGGTGTGGTTTGGGGTGTATATCTTTTGAATTTTAATATGTGAATCAATATTATTATGAAGCTTAAGTATGAAATGTGGAATTGAGAAGTTTGTCTTTATGTCAATCTCGCGATTTTTCAACCACAAATTTGTTTATAACCGAGGATATTGGATTTGTATTAACAAAAGATTTCAACATCATAAAATTAGATGGTGATAATAGTTAGAGCCCTCGGAAGAAAAAAACATCGATCGATAATGAAATTTTGAAACCTCAACTTCAAAACAACTTTTTTGATTTAGATAAAGCTTCATGTGTATGCAGTTATGAGTTAGTACAAGAGAATTATAAAGAATATATATATATATTATGTCAAAAAGCTAGTAATAGTAACCTTGTTGTTATTGAATATGGTAATTCTTCTCCATTTGGAAGATTTGTTGAGCCTCAAACTTTATAAATACAACTCACCTCCTATTGGTTGGTGGGATGAGTGTAAATATCAATAATATCTTCCAATCTCTACACGTAAAATTTATCCGTAAACTCGATGTTTCATCTCAATTTCTGCTTGTTAAAAGATGGTTAGATAGAAAAAGGCTTTGGTTCCGTGTATCTACTAGGGATAAATTTAGTGCTAAATTTATCGAGGATAAATGCTAAACCTTCAACTTAATTAAATTTTCTAGAGTAAACGAAATTACTCCATGAAATTAAAGAGACGAGCTATAAACATATTTAAAATCAACATATCAACGATAATTAAAAGGGGAGATAAAAAAAAACTTAGTCTCGATTAAAATATCGATGAAGATATTGAATACAATCATGCAAGATTGGTTTCTTCAAGCCTTGAGAAAACGTAATTTCAATCCCTAATCTAATGTTTCTCCCCTCCAATTTCGAGTTCGAGAATCTACCCCGTATTGAATCGAAAGAATTGATATAAAATAAAGGATTAAATAAAGAGTCCTAGTTGGAGTCATCTTTCGGAAGATCTGGACGTTTAAACGGGCGTTTAAATGCTCATATTTTCAGCGTTTAAACTCCCAGAACATAGACATTCTGCTGCCAGCGTTTAAACGCTGGCGACAATGTTTTTTCTCAGTTTTGCTTCGCTCATTTGACAATCGTTCTGGCCGACTTTGACTTTCTTGACTTCTAGAAAGTTGTAGATATACGTTTTAGCTAAAATTATATTAATTTAGAATGCATATTAGCATAAGTTACTAGCCGTTAGAATAACTACGACATACTTGTAATTGTTACATGATATTTGTTTAATTCATTATATAAATGATATATTAGACAAAATATTTTTAAACAACTTTACCATCTTACACCAATGTCATTATGCAAATGAATTATTCCTTGATACTTTCCATGGTCTTTCTTTTTCACGAACATATACCATAAATCTTTAAGTGGTACACTTATACACACAAAAGATAATCGAAAGCGTACCTTTTCCTTTGATATCACTCAAAGTTACATGACCATAAAATATTTTATACCATTTCCTTCCAAGAACCTTTTGACTCCCAACACCTAAAGTTGAGCCGAAGAAGCAATGCTTTGGCATGTTGATTTTCCACAAAAAGTTCCTCACATACAAGAACATGAAACATTAGATAATTAGATATGCTATTTGAAAATTATTCTACTAAAACACAAAACAGAAATTCATGACTTTAGATTGTTGTATGTTTTGTGATTTGTGTTTTACACAATCTTAATATACTCAAATACATGTAAGAATAATTTATTAACAACTCTAACACATCTTCATAACATGAAATAATATATATAAATCAACATATAAACACGAAAATAATGATACTGCAAGATAAAATCCCATGCAGGTTTTTATGGCTGATCACGACTCCAAGATAAAATCCCATTAGCTCACAACGATGTCTCATCCTATGTGCACGACCACAAGGAGACGTGGAACTAATCCATAGTCACGTTGCCAAAACACTCTTATGGGAGAAAAATAATTTTACAAGTTCATAACAATAATGAGTTTACAACCTCTTATATAAAATGATGGATAAATTGATGTTACACCAAAATAATGACCCCATGTAAAACTGTAGTCAAACTACAATAAACATGATTATAAACACATATAAAGTGGGTCATAATTAGAAATATGTAACATTTCCATGTAAATAAAGGGTCACTGATATATTTGCAAATGAGGCCATAAACTCTTAGAAAATTAGATGAAAATTAAGAAAAAAAATAAAAATTTAAAGCTTAATTCCAACATTTTCCACATGGGGTGGGTGGAAAAAAACCCGTTCATGTGAAAATGTGTGTTGTATGCTAGACTGGGACTAAGACTAACATAGTATCTCCCTTCCCACAACCATACTAAAGTTCATTCTCAAACTCAAATATTGATATATGATATAACATACAAAGACCACAAATAAAATTAAAAATAGAGAAATGTTATACACCATCGTGTGGTTTTCATAAGAAAATCTTGAACTATTCATGCACCATCGTCTATGTTTTATTAGGTTTCTTTGTCATCCATGTTAAGATCTAAAGTTACACAATGATGGATTTTATTCACTTTAGCCCTAGAAATATTTGTATATAGATGAGATATATATGTATATATACGGTATCTCACCAGTTACGTGACGTTCATTTTTCAATTGAGCCCCTTTGGCGAGATTTGCGGATGAGTTCAACTAGTTGTCTTTAATTATCTGACAATACACATATTCCGTAAATCATTAAAAGTCAAAAAATCCGACAATTGCAAAATAACGTCTATAAAGCATCCAATCATTAATTATATTTCGATATTGGTTTTAGTTCTCTCACAATATTAGTGAGCCGACAGTAATAAACTTTCCACATCTCATTGCTAAGATGGGGGCGGATGTTATTTGCCTACTTGTGACTTTATCGGCTCACATGTTAACTTTTCTACTACTAACAATTTTATTTCTAAAAACTTATATTGGATGTAAAACTAAAAAAATCATATTCCTTATTATTCAATTTTATTTTTAAATATAAATACCCCAACAATGCCATATTTCATAACTCTGTATTGTTTCATATATACTATCTCCTTTTTTAACACCTAAATGTTTACACATTAATTACAAATAAGAAATGCAAGACATACCAATTATCTTCACTACTTTTTGATCTCTTTATAATAATTATAAAAGTTTTCATGTAGAATAGCATTAATTGCAAATATTTCTTTATCGAAACTAAAATATGAAAAAGAATAATAACAATAAGTATAAAATTGCTATTTCCATTCCGATCCGACTCTTTTTCAATACCCCTTCCTACCAATTGTGTCCCATACCTTTTAGATAAATGACACATCATAAAAAAATTGAGCTAATGGATTAAATTGCATTTACTTAACTACATACTTCATTCAAGTTATATTTTTAATATTAATTAAATAAATTACAAAAACTAACAAACAAATCTCCTAAAATCGCTCCCCCACATTCTCTCACCTCTAAATCATGTATGTTATTTCTCATCTCTCCTAAAACACAAAAAGTACAAAGAATCTTTCTTCCTTTTCTAACATTGAAAATAAATTTAATTTACTTTAGTATTATTTATTTTTTCAATTTTATTTTGATTTGTCAAAATATGAAAATTAATTATATTTTCTTAAAGAAAATTACAATAGGTCATCATAATATTCTAATTAAAATAAAATACTATAAATAATATATATTTATAATAATAATAATAACTAAAAACTTGATCTAATTTGTAGATAAAATTAATTTATTGTTACAGGTCAAAAGAAAGTTAGAGATGTAAATTATTTTATATGTAAACCATTTATACTTTTTAGAATGAAATAATAATAATAATAAGAATAATAATAGATAATAATAAAATATTAATAATAAATATAAAATAAATAATAATAATAAAATAATAGTAATAATAAATATATATATAGAGATATACCTTTTGCCAATTTTATCCTCACATTTGGTCTTGTTTGTTACTATTAAATTAAAATAAATTAAAAAGTTTCACCAGATGTACGTGTTAGACGTGTTTCAAAAGGCTTTTAATTTAAAAAAGGAAAAAATATATATCAGTTCAGTGCTTATACAAGTGGCTTAATGTTTGTAAAGTCTTTATGTATTCGTCTTAGAATTTTTTTTTTCATGATAAAAGTGAAAATAGCTTTACAGATAGAAAACATGGTTTGATAAGTGAGTTTTTATGAGTTATTTTTAGGGAAAAATATATTATGATTATGGTTGACATGATATTTTTTATTTTGAAATATATTTGTTTGAGTTGATATCTAAAATTATGTTTTATTAAATTTTTTTGGTCCAATTCATCGATTTAGACACGAAAATAGTCACAAAGGCTTTCATTTTGAATGTTGGATTATTTTGCATTAGAAAAGATCGTTAATTTAATTATTGAAGTTGAAATATAGCAAAAAAAAACACTATTTTAATAATAATGTTAACTATTAAATCATGAATATTACAATCATTTTTTCTTTTTTTTTGGGGAAGAATTTCTTGAAAATTATCTTAAATCATGAGAGATGTTTTCAAGGAAATTTAATGAGTTTCCAACCAAGCGAGTTTTATGATTTTTAGAAATTTGATTACGGAGCAAAACAAATAATTAATGAAAATTGGGAATTACTAATTAATTAAATAACGAAAAGATAAAGAAAATGGAATTTATCAATTAATTAAAGATTTGGATTCACCGAAATAAACGTTATCTACTTTATTACGTTTTTCTCTCTTTTGTGAACGTTACTTATTTAGGATATTACCCGATATTAATCACTATCTTCTTTGAAATTAAACCTATACATTGGTGATGATTAACCTTGATTCAAACTTATTTAGCCCTACGATAATGTGTAAAACCCTTGTTAGATTTAAATTTACTTTCATGATTTAAGATATTAGGTTTTATTATAAGGTTCCGATATCAAGATGTCACACTTCAGAATTTTCACCTAATATCTACGATCAGGCAAATAAGAAGCCAACAAATTCATGAGCATTACACATACTAGAAAATTGAATCACCAGCATACACATTCACAAACGAAAAATATTAAAACATGATCGATACAATATTATTTGGTTGCATCGAATTCTAGAATAAAAAATCTCTATAAAATTAAAGAAGCAAACAAAATGCATAATTGTAAACATGATAAATCAATGATATTAAAAAAGAGAAATAAAGAGAACACTTAATTCTCTTTTAAAACCTCTTTGAAGAGTCTAGCACAATTGCACAAGAATTGATATGTCTTCTTCTTGAATTTCTTTAAGCTTTCAAAAGACTAATTCTTAGCACTAACCTAATGTTTTAAACTGAAAATATTTAAACCCTAACAATGCATTAACATGGGGTGAAAATAGGGGGGAAATGTGTTCATATGGGACTTAAAAACTTTCCACAATAAATCCGGCCAAATGTGACATTTAAACACCATGAATGTTTAAACGTTAATGGTGTATTTTTTAATCACCCAAAGCAAAAAAATTTAGGTTGATTCTACTTTCAAAGTTAGAACATTAACCTTTGGAATGTTTAAATGTCGGGAGAGTTTAAACTCCGGATCAGATCGTCCAAACGTCGAGTACAATCTTAGTTTAGCACTTTTTTTACACTTTTTACAGTCATTTTTCTTGATATAGATGATCCTATTAAATGCATATAAAATATAAATTAGAACACAAAGTAATATAAAATTACAAACCGCTAGAGAGATTTAGGGTTTGCATTTGAGTTATTTTTAGAAGTTAGGGCAAAGTTAAGTGTTTCCAAGATTTTTGGGTGAAACCTTTTTAGATTGACTTAATTTCTCGCGGACAAATATTGTTCAAAACTTGTTGACATGTTGGGACACACGTATAATGCTTTGACTATTAAATTGATCGGAACTTTTTAAAATTTTCAATTTAACCATAGAAATATAAAAATGTGAGAAAAATTTTGCAGAATTAGGCTAAATATATGAAAAATGACTAAAATTGTGAAATAAACTAAAATTAAATTGAGTGTCCTGATTCCAGGATTAAATTCCGACGCCGCCATTTCAATTCCGGTAACATCTCACCCTACATACACTCATCAATGGAGAATTGTAGAAGAAGAATAATTTCTGGTGAAATTGAAGAACAAAAGACCCTAACAACATCGAATTCAGTATGTCAATTGTTGGATCTCCCAACAGCTGAGTTGTTCGAGATCTTGTTCAAATTGACCCTTAGCTTCTCTTATGAAGGTAAAGCTTGTTTGTACATCATTGTATAATTTTTGTACAAAAAAACTACCTATGAAAGCTTCTTCCTGCCCTCAAAAAGAGATGTGAGTTTGGTTTTGCTTGAAATTTCTAAGAATTTAGAGATTATTCAGACAACCTTTACGCCAAAGATCCGTTGTTGGTCATTACAAATGCCGTTTTTGATCCCTGAAGCTACATGCAATGGTCTTCTTTGCTTCTCACTACGTCACTCGGAGGCTGAAACAGTTTATATATGCAATCCGATCATGGAACAGTGTATTAAGCTTCCGGAAATTACAGATATGAAGCTTTGTAATATCTATGTGGAATATGGATTAGGGTTTTGTAAATCGACTAATACATATAAGGTCTTTAGATTCGTCTGTGAACTAGGGACGTCATCTGATTTTTCCCGGTTTGGCAAAGGGAAAGGTGATATATTTACCATTGGTGTTGACGATAGATGGAGAGAGTTGCCCGATGCTTTTCTAGCCAGTTCTTGTTCTAGTGACAAAATGGTATCTATTAACGGGGCTTTTCATTGGCTTGTCAATTATGATCGTTATAGGTTGATATTTACTTTTGATATCGAGGAAGAAAAATATGGTGACATTTCGCCTCCCAATGGATTGGAGCTTAGTATAATTTGGATGAAATTGACATCATTACATAAAGATCAGCTCTGTAATCATGATCATTTTGTGATTGTTATATGGAAAATGAAAGAATAAGGAGTTGCTGAGTCTTGGACCAAAGATGTGAAATTTAATATTACATCTCCATGGATTATCCGATGATGCTTTATACGGTAAGAATATCAAGAAATGGAGATATACTTCTTTCTCATGAATACGAGAACCATGCCACCTTGTATAATCCGGTAAAAGAGAAAATTAATACAATCACGGTTTCTTTATGCGGAAGTGTTCCTTATGGTCCAAGTTTCTTGTCGCTGAAGGAAGTTATGAAGGAAAGGATTCGAGTACAATCAAAGTAAATCAACACTTGTTCTAGTTGTGCTTCTTATGGTAATACTCTATGCTTTACATTTAAGTTTTAAATCAACAATTTTAATTTTCCAAAAACATCTCTATTATTTGGTGATCAGGATAGGATATATTTGGTGAGAAAAATGCTTGCTCATGAAGCTCATTTATGTGGATCAAGTATTTAGTCAGCCATTCGACTTTCACCATGATTTATTTGCATTAGATAACATTAATCTAATTATGAATTTCTTATTAATCCCATTAGTTCTCTTCCATATAGAATTATAAATTATTTTTCAAATTATTCGGTTTCCATATAAATATAAGAACAATTAACAATACCTTCTAAAACATGGTATACTTTTAGTTTAATTTGTAGCTGTTGGTTATTACCCATATTTTTTTAGTAAATTATAATTCCCGTTTTCGTGAACTATATATATATATGTGTTGTTTTTCTCTATTGTTCTTGTTTTTTTCTCATTTTTGTTGTTGATACTGTCACCAAACTTATAGCTCTATACAGATATAGATTATTGCACAGTACCTATTTTCGATCTCACCTTTTCTTTGGATAGTTGAGTTTACATTTATTCAATTCACGATCTTTCTTACACTACAAGAGATTATTACGACATATTTGAATTTTGATGTTTTTTAAACCTGGTTTCAAGTGTAGAAACTTGTCCATCGAAGGCAACAGGGGATGAGAAACGTCTTTGTCGAGTGTATATGAGCATCCACATCAGATTTTGTTGTTGATACATTAGTTTACAAATTACAATGAATATTGCTTTCAATTGTCTTATTTATGTTTTTTTTTTTGGGTTTTGGGTGTGTATCTTTTAGAATTTTAATATGTGAATTAGTATTAGTGGAAGCTTAAGTATGAAATGTGAAGTTGAGAAGTTTGTCTTTGTGTTCAATCTCGCGATTTTTCAACCACGTATGTGTATATTTTGAGTTCGTTTAGTGTTTTTGTGCAATCTGTTGACTTGTGAATGCGTCTCAATTCCGTAAGGGTGTGTTTGGATTGAGTGATTTGGATTTGCGGAGGGGAATTAGAGAACGCATTTGAAATGACAATTAAAAGTGAATGAGACCATCTCCAACCCAAATAGTGATTTTGCATCAATTTGGCGCAAAAATTACATCAATTTGGCGCAACTACAGTAAATTCACTCCAACCTAGAAACACTACTCACTGCACCAAAAAAGAATATTCCGGAATATTCCTTTTTCTCATCTTTTATATAATTTTACAATATTTCACAAATAAAACCAAACACTTTTACGTAATATGCATTTTCACCCAAAAAATATATTATGTTAATAAAATTTACAAAAATTATATTAATTTATATACATTTTAATAAAAATAATATTCACACAAATAAAATTTAAAATAATTAATAATAAAATATGTATTTTATATAAGTTGTAATAAAAAATATTTATAATTTAATTATAGACTTAAATTAAAGCATAATTGAATAACATATAATAATTAGGATATAATTATAACTAATTAAACTTATAAGAGTTAAATGAAAAATAATTTAAACTTTATAAATTTGAAAATGACTAAATTAAAATAAATAAAAAGGCAAATGACCAAAATGCAAAATCTAATAAAGAAATAAAAAAAATTATAATTGCGTTGATATAGCGCAACTACAGTGTTGCGCTAGATTTGGCTTTGGGTTGGAGAAAACCCAGCGCCAAAATGCTCTGACAAGGGATTTGAAATCCATCGTAACATGAATTTATCCAAACGAACTTAAATTGATTTGTCGATGAATTTAAAATCCATAGATTTCAAAACCTTCAATCTAAACACACCCTAAAAGTACACTTATCGCAAATTTGTTTATTATCGAGGTTATTGCATTTGTACTAACAAAAGATTTCAATAGCATAAAATTAGATGGTGATAATCGTTAGAGCCTTCAAAAGAAAAAAACATCAATTGATAATGAAATTATGAAACCTTAGCTTCAAAACAACTTTGTTGATTTATATAAAGCTTCATAGGCATGCTGTTATGAGTTACAACACCTTAGAAATTTCACAGCTTCAAGATAAAGGAGGAATAAAAATACAAGAGAATTACAAAGAATATATGCATTATATGTCAAAAAGCTACTAATAGTAACCTTCTTGTTATTCTAATTCTTCTACATCTAATGGTGTGTTTGGATTGAGTGATTTGGATTTGGAGGAATGATTTGAAATCTACCATGGTTGTGAAGAAAATAGCTCAAAAAGAATACCAATGGATTCGAAATCCATCATAACATGAATTCATCCAAATAAACTTAAATGGATTTGTAGATAAATTTGAAATGCTTAATTTTTAAATCTTTCAATCCAAACATACCATAAAAGATTTACTGAGCCTCTTTGTAAATACAAGTTTTTCCAAATTTGTTAGATGGAAAATTTCATCTCATAATCCACCTACTCCATTGGTGTAAGAATTTCACTATAACAAATCATGAGAATAATTAACATTATGAAGTCTCTTCTCCATAACATCAAATAAATTAACCGTAATATAAAATACTTATATTATGTTTGCTTATGTTTTTGAGTGAAGATTTTAATTTTCTTTTTCCGGAATTTCTGCTACATAAAATGATGTGATATGAATGTGTTTGTTTAAATTTTTTTAGAATACAGTTGGAACTTGTAAAATGTTTCAAATAAACAGTGGTTGGTTTGATATGCGATTGGTTATATTAATTAAGCCATGTTAATTAATATAAAGAGAAAGAGAAAAATGTTGATTGGAATGAGTGATTTGATTGATTTTTTTTTGTTATACATTCATTTAATAATAATAAAAAACTTAATTTAATTTATAGATAATATTAATTTATTGTTATATATTTATTTAGTCGAAACAAAAAGTTAGAGAGGTGAATCATGTAAATTTTTCAGACTTTTAGAATGAATATAGATATAGATTTTGCCAATTTTATACTCACATTTGGTCCGGTTTGATATTGTTAGATTAAAAAATTCAAAAAAATTTGGGGTGTACGTGTTTGAAAAGGCTTTTAATGAGAAAAGAAAAAAAATCTATATCACTACAATGTTTATAAGAATGACTAAGGGTTTATAAAGTCACAATTGGATGATATATTCGTCTCGCAATTTGTTTTCATGATTAAAATGAAAATAATTATTGATAAGAAATGTGGTTTGAGAAGTGAATTTTGATTAGTTATCTTGAAGAAAATATGTAATGATTATGGTTCAAATATATTTTTTTGTTGTGAAATATTTGTTTGAGTTGATATTTAAATTTATGTTTATTGGATCTTATTTTGAATGTTGGATTTTGTCGCATTAGAAAATGTCATTGATTCAATTTTTGGAATTGAAATATACAAAAAAAAGAACTTATTTTTATTGATAATGGTAACTATTATATCATGAATAGTACAATTATTTTTTCTTTTATTGGCAAGATTTTGTTGGAAATTATCTTAAATTTTAAGAGATTATTTCAGATAAATTTAATGAGATACCAACCAAAAGAGGTTTATGATTTTTTATTTCGAAACATATATTTGGAGTAGAGTTGACCAACCAATTGGGGCCTAAATTCCCTAAATTTTAAAATTCATTCTTCCACAAATTTCTCTAAAGTTCCCCTCAACATCAAACTTAACCTAAAAAGCAAAGTTTTACCTCCACTAGTTCTATTTCAACAACAATATTGAAATACGGAATTTAGTTCAACCAACAATGACATATGAAGTGAAAAATGTGGTATACAAATGCAAGAATACAGTTGAGTTGTTCTTGGATGAATGATATATAAACTATAAGGTGATTTATGCATGTGAATGGTATAATGTTATAGGTGCTCATTTTCTCAATTTGATGTGTAAATATCACACGCGCATGACTTATCTTGTAGCATTTAAGTTGTAATTCCCATGGAAACATGATAGTTAAGTACTAGTTTTTCACGTAATAGCAAATTAAAAGATATAATTACTATCTATATCTATTATAAAAGTATGAATGATTTACTAAGTAAATGATTTGCACTTTTTTATTAAGACCAAAATACCTTCATATCATATTAGTAATCATTCAATAATGTTATTAATTAAAATAATTAATGAGTGCTTAAAATTTAAATTAATAATAAATAAGGTTGTTCAATGTATATGTTATTATTATTATAACTTTATATATACTAAACAATTTAATATTATATGTGTAAATTTTAGCTATTTCAAATAAAAATTCTAATATACACTTTTTTTATGGGGTTGTATTGGAGGGTAGCTCTCAGACTGCACTGATGTATTCTTCATCAATGTTGCGGAAATTTTAGATGAGATGCTTACTCGGGTAATGCTTCTTTCATGAATCTTGCATGTAAATCTGAATCTAAAAGTATGCGTTTCATGTTGGAATAGTACTTTCCATAGGTAGTTACTCCTCCAATTGCAATCTTTATAGTTCCGCTGTGGATATTGAAATTTTTCAGTTAATTAGTACATTTTTTTACTTGCTATTACATCAGATTTGTAATTTGTAATCATGCGACTAGCTCCTTGGTGCACACCATTAATTATATATTTTTTTATTTGATATTAATAATTGATCACATCTTACACTTATCGCTAAAAAATACATCTGGAAATTTTAATATAATATCTCAGTATATCACTGTATTATTTTATATTTTATTGAAATAAAAGTGCATGTGCATACTTTCTATACAAATGAAGAGAGAATGTGGGGAGGGATTTTAGGAGATTTGATTGTTAGTATTCTTTATTAATTAATGTTATTAATTTTTAACTTGAGTTAAATGTTTAGTTAACTAAACATAATTTAATCCATTAGATTAAATTACCTATAATATGCCATCCATTTAGAGGGGTATTGGTCACAATTGGTGGGAAGATGTGTCAACCCACAATTCTATTTTCACAATCACATAAATGCGTAACATCGGATTAGATTATGTCAATCAAGTTCTAGAATTATTGAAATGCTTGAAAGTTATGATGATATATTTTTTTGAATGTCGAAGGAAGTTAAATATATAGACATTGTAATCTTTACAATACGCATTCGGTAAAATTTGTTATTGTATAATAGTTCGTAAACCACATAAGAAAATTTAAACCAACCTAAGTTGTTTTGACAAGACTCACAATACAAGATGTCAAATATGTATTCTTTTAAATCGAACACATGACTATAAACATAAAATTCAAATCAACTCTTATAATCATATAGTTCAATAATTCTAAATTCACTATAAATATTGGAATTAAATTAAACACATCAATTTCTAAGTATACCCCACATGACATGGCTGGTGGGTGTTGAATCCAACAAAATAAAAGCCTACTTGAAAAAGATTTGTAATCAGCGATAAGTAGGGTCGATCCACAGAGAATGTTGTAAAATTCAATTCCTAAATTACTAATATCGATAAAAGGGGGGTTTTGGATTTTTAACTAAATTAACAGGAGAAATTAAAAACGCAAGATTCAAAAACACAATTTCAAAAGAACGCAAATAAGGAAAAATTCGGATTTTTAATATGATGAGAAATTATAGTCTTCGGATTTTCTCAGTATTGATTCAATTAATTCGATCACTGATGCAATGATAATTCAATGTTTTATAGATAAATTGGCTATAGTTATTAACAAGCTCTAATAACCTAGTCTTTCCTTAAGTCGTCGATAACCAAAACAAGCTCTTTGATTACTTCTCTTACTAATTAGAAACCCTAAACAAGCTCTTAGGATTTAGCCTATCGATAGCATTCACGTATTAGAAAGACACCAATTCTAGCCAACAAACACATAAGCTCGGTTTATTTAGACCAAATTACTAATTCCCATAGCGACTCATCAAAAACGTTTCCATAATCAACGTCGCTAACTGCTACAAAATTAGGGTTTACCAGTCACGGATTTGGCCCTAAATAGCTAAATACGATTCCAAAGATTAAATAATTGATCAGGCTATCTAACCTATTGAAACATATTATCAACAGAGCTCAGAGAAAAAGTAAATACCTAATAACAGAGAAATTATGGCACAATTCGATCTCACGAATTTAAAGAATCAAACCTTGATGAATCCTCGACTAGAAGTATGTGTTTAGCAACACATAATCAAAACGTAGACAAAAATAGTAAAAATCGAGAGCTCCAGAATAAAAGAGAAAAATGTTGCTTGAATTAAAAATAAAATCAAAGGTGTCTTGTGGAATAAAATTCCACATATTTAAACTAATAAAGTCCTAATCCAAGAAGAAAACTAATTAGGGCTCTAACAAACTTAACAAACAAAATATCTTGGGAAATCTAAAAATAAGGAAATAAAATCCTAACAAATAAAAGGGAATAAATCCCACAAAATCGTCTTTAAACAGAATCTTCAGATAGGAGATCCGGATTTGGCAGTTGCGGATCATAACCAACTCAATAACTGAAAATCTCCCGAATATTCCAGTAATCCCGTTTCTGAGCAGAAGCGTTTGGTGGTTTAAGCATGGGCACGCTTAACTTTTGAAGTCTTTTTCTATCCTTCTTGTGTCAAACTCTTTTCTTCGTCATTTTTCCTCTTTTTCATCTCATTTGGTTCTTTCTCCTTTTAATCTTCTAAAATCCAATTGTCAACCTAAAATCACAAAATAATACGCATAAGTGATACAAACAGCCCGACTATAGACATGTAAAGCAGGCACAAAACTCGACTTAACAATGGCCCACTATGACCATCTCTAAATATCTAACGATTGTCTTAGGTTCTACTTTCCCTCATTTTCCAACGTGTAATATGCCAGTCAATCGTTTCCTGATGCCACGTGTATTTGGCGAATCCATGCAGCCCCACATCTTGCCTATGTGTTAGAATGTCATTGGTGGACGTATTCTAGCTCTAAAAGCCCTAGAGGGATGATCGAATATCAGATTTCAAAATAGGAATTTGCATCCTAAAAATCTCCAGAAAAATACAAGGAAGGAATATGATGGGATAAGGGTTGTCGATTGTGTTGAGTTATGGAGTTTGAAGGACTGTAAACCGGGCCACAGCTCTCTCCGATCCAACTGGGTAAACAATATAGTGTATAAATAGCCATATTCTCATTGTTACATCATTACAGAAAAAATGTAGTGAATATTTTGGTTTGGCAGTGCCCCAACGTAGTCAAAATTCTTTTGACGAACTGGGTAAACAATTCGTGTATTTTTTTAATTATTTTTTCCTTTCGTGTGATTATTAATTGGCATCATATTCCTAATGGGCAGGGCAACACGGGCAGGGGGCCTTTCAGAGCTGGATATGGCCTAAGCAAGCTTGTATGTGAATGCAAATGGATGGGTGTCAATCAACACGTAGCAATTACCCTTTTCGAAAATTTGACACAAAGTGTATTATTTTTTCTCTCTAAAGTTGCATCCATTAGAGTGTTAGAGATATATACATACACCGGTTGATACATACACGTTGGTGATGCAATATTATTTGAATTTGTACGCATATGTAAAGGTGGTTGGGAGGAAGGGGCTATTTAACAGTGGTAATATGAGCACAAGAAAAATGACGGACTTGGGTCAGCTTAATGATCGTGCTCGTGCTATTTCTGTTTATTTCTTTTGCTACTGCTACATTTTTTAGGAAATCTTTTACCATTATTTTCTCTGCCTACATTTTGGATGTGTTTCTTATGGAAAAAACATTATGAGTCGCCCTCTTATTTCACATTGCAGAAAATTTTCATGACAATTAAGGCGATGTTTGTTAATGTCTTTCAAATTCATTTTCGTCATCTTAAGTCACAAATCCCAGTTTACCAATAATCATCTACTCTATTAATATTTCTCTATTTCTATTTTTTGCTTTACAATCATTTAATTGCACATATTAGTCAGTTATTATTTGACATATTTTACATCTTTCAACCAATTTTAAAAATATAAAAAGATAACAAGTATTATATCATATTCACATGAATTTTTATAGTGTGTATTTTTTGATAAATTTCAATTCTAACTCAAAAATGTCATTTTCTGGATTTCGTAGTAATTGTGGTAAGTTATTCTTGAAAATGATGTACTTAAGATTCTATCGAGCTGGTAATTTTTTTAATGCTATACAATAATAATCCTCAAGTAACTGAAATCTAGTTATTTGCAGTTGATCTAGCTCGTAAAATGTTAACTAGACAAATCAAGCCGAGACTCGTATTTGTCCAACGTGGTTCGTAGAATGGATATAGACTGCACTCAGGTTCACTAAGCTACCCACTTACCTTTTTTAACTTGAGTACCCATATCATCAAATTTTGATGCTCCCAACCTATCCTTGTACAAAACCTGTTCATTCAATATAACATCTCGACTATGAATTATCTTCCAATTTTGCTCATCCCAAAATCTATAACTGAATTCATCACCATCATATCCAATGAACGTACACTTGACAGATTTAGCATCTAACTTACTTCTAGAAGTGGCATCGATGTGAACATATGAAACGCACCCAAATACATGAAGAAACGATAAATTTACCTCCTTACCATTCCAAGCCTCCTCCGGTATGCCATTACCCAACGGAGTTGATGGTCCCTTATTAATCAAGAAGGCAACAGTGTTAACTGCATCAGCCCAAAACATCTTCGGCAACCCACATTTCAATCGCATGCACCTAGCACGTTCATTCACGGTTCTGTTCATACGTTCTGCATTCCCATTCTGTTGAGGAGTTCCTCTCACAGTCTTTTCCATGCGAATACCGTTCAGATCACACTATTCCTTAAACTCAGCGATTTCGTACTCTCCACCATTCTTAGATCTTAAGCACTTCACTTTCGAACCTGTTTCGTTTTCTACAAGGGCTTTCCGTTTTCTAAAAGCATTAAAAGCGTTAGATTTATGTTTTAGAAATAAACTCATACCTTTCTCGTGGAGTCATAAGTCATGTAGTATGACTCTTCACCAAGAGATGTAACTGGTCCAGGTCCCCATAAGTCACTATGTACCAACTTCAACTTCTCGTTCTTCACGGTTCTACCTCCCTTTGAAAAACTCACCCTTTTCTAATTCCCGAATACACAAACCTCACATAAGCTAACATCTACTGTCTTGAGGCCTGACAGCTTACCTTTCGAACAAAGCTCCTTCATCCCCTTCTCGCTCATGTGGCCAAGTCGGCAATACCACAAGTCTGCATCACTGTTTTCTCCTACAAGAGAAATACAATCTTTAGTATTGGTTGTCACATACAATGTGCTCTCTTTCTTACCTCGAGCCAGTATCATGGCTCCTTTGATTATCTTCCAGGTGCTGCAACCAAAAGTCACAATGTATCCATCATCATCTAGTTGCCCTACAGAGACCAAATTCCTCTTCAAACTAGGATATTAATTTAGTATGCATATTAGCATAAGTTACTAGCCGTTAGAATGACTACGACATACTTGTAATTGTTACATGATATTTGTTTAATTCATTATATAAATGATATATTAGACAATCTTTTTAAACAACTTTACCATCTTACACCAATGTCATTATGCAAATGAATTATTCCTTGATACTTTCCATGGTCTTTCTTTTTCACAAACATATACCATAAATCTTTAAGTGGTACATATACACACACAAAAGATAATCGAAAGCATACCTTTTCCTTTGATATCACTCAAAGTTACATAATCATAATATATTTTATACCATTTCCTTCCAAGAACCTTTTCACTCCCGACACCTAAAGTTGAGCCGAAGATGCAATGCTTTGGCATGTTGATTTCCACCAAAAGTTCCTCACATACAAGAACATGAAACATTAGATAACTAGATATGCTATTTCAAAATTATTCTACTAAAACACAAAACACAAATTCATAACTTTAGATTGTTGTATGTTTTGTGATTTGTGTTTTACACAATCTTAATATACTCAAATACATGTAAGAATATTTTATTAACAACTCTAACACATTCTTATAACATGAAATAATATATATAAATCAACATATAAACACTAAAATAAAGATACTGCACCGATGGAGAGTCACGTCACATGACGTTGTCCTATAGCCATGATTGCCTCCCTACATTCAGATTTTCACGGCTGATCACGACTCTAAAATAAAATTCCGTTAGCTCACAATGATGTCTCATCCTATGTGCACGACCACAAGGAGACAAGAAACTAATCCTTAGTCACGTTGCCAAAACACTCTTGTGGGCGAAAATAATTTTACAAGTTCATAACAACAATGAGTTTATAACCTCTTATATATAATGATGGATAAATTGATGTTACTCCAAAATAATGACCCCATGTAAAATTGTAGTCAAACTACAATAAACATGATCATAAACACATATAAAGTGGGTCATAATTAGAAATATGTAACATTTCCATGTAAATAAAGGGTCACTGATATATTTGCAAATGAGGCCATAAACTCTTAGAAAAATAGATGGAAATAAAAAAAATTTAAAGCTTAATTCCAACATTTTCCACATGGGGTGGGTGAAAAAAAAAACCCGCTCATGTGAAAATGTGTGTTGTATGCTAGACTGGGACTAAGACTAACACTGCATCTCCCTTCCCACAACCATACTAAAGCTCATTCTCAAACTCAAATATTGATATATGATATAACATACAAAGACCACAAATAAAATTAAAAATAGAGAAATGTTATACACTATCGTTTGGTTTTCATAAGAAAATCTTGAACTATTCATGCACCATCGTCTATGTTTTATTAGGTTTCTTTGTCATCCATGTTCAGATCTAAAGTTACACAATGATGGATTTTATTCACTTTAGCCCTAGAAATATTTGTATATAGATGAGATACATATGTATATACAGTATCTCACCAGTTACGTGATGTTCATTTTTCAATTGAGCCCCTTTGGCGAGATTTGCGGATGAGTTTAAATAGTTGTCTTTAGTTATCCGACAATACACATATTCCGAAAATCATTAAAAGTCAAAAAATCCGACAATTGCAAAATAACGTCTATAAAGCATCCAATCATTAATTATATTTCGATATTGTTTATAGTTCTCTCACAATAATAATGAGCCGACAGTAATAAACTTTCCACATCTCATTGCTAAGATGGGGGCGGATGTTATTGCCTACTTGTGACTTTATCGGCTGACATGCTAACTTTTCTACTACTAACAATTTTATTTCTAAAAACTTTTATTGGATGTAAAACTAAAAAAATCATATTCCTTATTATTCAATTTTATTTTTAAATATAAATACCCCAATAATGCCATATTTCATAACTCTGTATTGTTTCATATATACTATCTCCTTTTATAATACCTAAATGTTTACACATTAATTACAAACAAGAAATGCAAGACATACCAATTATCTTCACTACTTTTTGATCTCTTTATAATAATTATAGAAGTTTTCATGTAGAAAAGCATTAATTGCAAATATTTCTTTATCAAAACTAAAATATGAAAAAGAATAATAGCAATAAGTATAAAATTGCTATTTCCATCTCCAATTATCATAATCCAATGTTTTAATTCACCAAATTCAAAAGTTTCACTAAAATAACGTCTGATCCGACACTTTTTCAATACCCCTTCCTACCAATTGTGTCCAATACCTTTTAGATAAATGATACATCATAAAAAAATTGATCTAATGGATTAAATTGCATTTACTTAACTACATACTTCATTCAAGTTATATTTTTAATATTATTTAAATAAATTACAAAAACTATGAAACAGTTCCTAAAATCGCTCCCCCACATTCTCTCACCTCTAGATCACGTATGTTATTTTCCATCTCTCCTAAAACAAAATAAGTACAAAGAATCTTTCTTCCTTTTCTTATATTGAAAATAAATTTAATTTACTTTAGTATTATTTATTTTCTCAATTTTATTTTTATTTGTCAAAATGTGAAAATTAATTATATTTTCTTAAAGAAAATTACAATAGGTCATCATAATATTCTAATTAAAATAAAATACTTATCAAGAAAAAAGAAGGTAGCCAAAAATTGAGAATTCAAGAATTAGTTGAATATAATATTGATTTTTCAAATCAAAGAATGAAAATAGTGGGAGCTTAAAAATGATGAGAATCAATAAAAATATTTTTGTTGAATTATTGTCTCTATTTTTTAGGGGAAAAAACAAACGTGTAGTTTAGGGGATTGGATCTTCTATTACAAAATGGTGTTTCAATCTCCTATTGCAAGCGACGGATGGAAGCCACGTGTAAAGTTAACATATTTGTAACATATTCATATACTAGAGAATAAAATCCCTATTAATTAACTCTACATGGAAAGAGCAAAATTTGGTGAAATTGGTATTGAATTAAGGAAAGTCAAAAAAAAAATAGAGAATGAAATTTTAAAAATGGAATGAAAAAAAAAATTAAATAGGATTGGATCTTCTATTATAAAATGGTGTTTCAATCTTCTATTGCAAGCCACGTGTAAAGTTAACATATTTGTAACATATTCATATACTAGAGAATAAAATCCCTATTAATTAACTCTACATGGAAAGAGCAAAATTTGGTGAAATTGGTATTGAATTAAGGAAAGTCAAAAAAAAAAATAGAGAAGGAAATTTTAAAAATGGAATGAAAAAAAAAAATTAAATAGATCCCATTCATTAATTTTCAAACGTGTCGTTTTAAATGCACTAAGTGTTGAGTTTTTTGTAATCTTGATTATAATTATGATATCTATCTTTAAATATCTATCTTTACACCAAAAAAAATTATTTACTCTGAATTGTATTTCTTTTAAGAATTTTCGGTAGTAGTCTTGTAGATAATAATTAATCACCAAATCCATTAATTTTATTTGTTCAATTTAAAATGTTCAAATATCTTTTTAAATATAAATTCAGATTAAAGCAAACTACAATTGTACATTTAAATAACAATGGAATAAAAACTTCAAATGATTAAAGCAAGAACCCTATTAAGCTATTTTATTTTCTGCAATCAAATATAAACACCCATGTATTATTATATAATTGCTAATGTTCCTTTCCTCGGGATATTTTCATGTAAAATTTGATCAAATATGACCACAGTTAACCAAGGGACACGTAATTTTACAAATTCCGGCCGAGTCAGATATTTACATGGGCTGTCTTGGTAATTTTGCAATAATGAGGGAGTGTGCATGTAATTTTCCTTTCTTGTTTTTATTTCCTTTTCGATAAAGCCTTATTGTATTTAATTAATCATTTGCAGTCATTTTTTTCATTCCATTTTTAAAATTTCCTTCTCTATTTTTTTTTTGACTTTCCTTAATTCAATACCAATTTCACCAAATTTTGCTCTTTCCATGTAGAGTTAATTAATAGAGATTTTATTCTCTAGTATATGAATATGTTACAAATATGTTAACTTTACACGTGGCTTCCATCCGTCGCTTGCAATAGGAGATTGAAACACCATTTTGTAATAGAAGATCCAATCCCGTAGTTTAGAGAGAGAATGTGTGGAGGGATTTTAGGAGATTTGATTGTTAGTATTCTTTATTAATTAATGTTATTAATTTTTAACTTGAGTTAAATGTTTAGTTAATTAAACATAATTTAATCCATTGATTAAATAACTTATAATATGCCATCCATCTAGAGGGGTATCGGACACAATTGGTTGGAAGATGTGTCAGCCCACAATTCTATTTTCACAATCACATAAGTGCGTAACATCGGATTAGATTATGTCAATCAAGTTCTAGAATTATAGAAATGCTTGAAAGTTATGATGATATATTTTTTTGAATGACAAAGGAAATTAAATATATAGACGTTATAATCTTTACAATGCGCATTGGGTAAATTTTGTTATTGTATAACAGTTCTTAAACCACATAAGAAAATTTAAACCAGCCTAAGTTGCTTTGACAAGACTCACAATACAAGATGTTAAATATGTATTCTTTTAAATCGAACACATGACTATAAACATAAACTTCAAATCAACTCTTATAATCATATAGTTCAATAATTCTAAATTCACTATAAATATTGGGATTGAATTTAACACATCACTTTCTAAGTATACCCCACATGACATGGCCCACTATGACCATCTCTGAAAATCTAACGAATGTCTTAGGTTCTACTTTCCAACGTGTAATATGCCTGTCAATCGTTTCCTGATGCCACATGTATTTGGCGGATCCGTGCAGCCCCACATCTTGCCTACATGTTAGAATATCATTGGTGGACCTGTTCTGGCTCTAAAAGCCCTAGAGAGAGGATCGAAGATCAGATTTCAACGGAGGAATTTGCATCCTAAAAATCTCAACAAAAATACGAAGAAGGAATACGATGGGATAAGGGTTGTCGATTGTGTTGAGTAATGGAGCTCGAAGGACTGTAAACCGGGCCACAACTCTTGCCGATCCAACTGAGTAAATAATATAGTGTATAAATAGCCATATTCTCATTGTAACATCATTACAGAAAATATAGTGAATATCTTGGTTTGGAATTGCCCCCAGCGTAGTAAAAAAATTTTTGACGAACTGGGTAAGCAATTCATGTGTTTTTTTTATTTATTTTTTTTCGTGTGATTATTCATTGGCATCATATTCTTAACAGGCAGGCAGGGCAGCATGGGCAGGGGGCCTTTCAGAGCTGGATATGTCCTAAGCAAGCTTGTATGTGAATGCAAATGGATGGGTGTCAATCATCACGTAGCAATTACCCTTTTCGAAATTTTGACACAGTGTGTATTATTTCTCTCTAAAGTTGCATCCATTAGAGTGTTAGAGATATATACATACACCGGTACATACACGTGGGTGATGCAATATTATTGTAATTTGTACGCATATGTAAAGGTGGTTGGAAGGAAGAGGCTATTTAACTGTGGTAATGTGAGCACAAGAAAAATGACGGACTTGGGTCGACTTAGTCATCGTGCTCGTGCTTACTACTACAAAACAATGATGGGCCCCAATGGCGGAAGGAGATCGTCCATATGGAGATGTCCGTAGATTTCTTTTAAGGATTCAAATCTGAAAAAAGAATTGATAGCTTGTAGAGATGGCAACGATTTCAAGTTGGACCGAGAATCGCCCCAGAACCATCCCGTCGGTTCTGGTTTTTCCGGCGCTAAAAGGTCCCCGTTCCGGTTTCGGGTCCAACTAAACGGTTCTTGGGCGGTTCCGGGTCCAACCCAAAACTGCCTTATTTTTTATTTTTTATTGAGATTAATATTGGATATTTTACTAAACATTAAGATCATCCAACCAACCAAAATCAATTGAAAATTTTTCTTAGGTTATTTCATTGCAAATGAAATTGAATATCAAGTCCTCAAATTTTATGAATTTTAAATCGATTGTTTCAAATGTAATTGCCCCTCAGTTTTTTATTAAATTAAAATATTTACCAATATATTGAATTTGATTTCGACTCATTTTAATGAAATTGATTTAGATAATACATAGGACAAATCATTACATATCCTAAAGCAATAAAACATAAAATATACATTCGTTTAATTTATTGTAAAATCGTCCAAAGTTTTATGCTATTATGTAAAATCATTACATTGTACTGCAAGACTAGTGTATTGTAAAAGAAATACAAAACCATTCTAATTTATATGTTTATTTTTGATGTGAAAGAAGCAAGGAAATTACATGCTATGTTTGTATTTAGTCAAGTTTTGTTGTTATTTGCATTTTTAGCTAATTTTATAAAGTTTACATAATTTTATATAGATTTATGAATAAATATTTTATTCTATGGTATATCAATATAGTTTAATTTATTGCATTTACAATCATTTTGGTATTGTGTTCATGTAATGGTTATAATAATGTTTATGTAAAATCAATTTCTTATATAAATTTCAATTTAGATGAGCATTAAACTAAGTAAAACATAAAAGAAGGCAAAAAATAATTTTACATGCGGATCCGGTACCCCGTGGGTTGGACTCGGTGGTTCCGGTTCTATCGGTTCCGGACCCAGAACCGCCCCGTTGCCATCCCTAGTCCATAGAGTGGCGCCGGAGGGGGATTGAGAAGAGTAACTCAGCCCTCGCAGATGTTGCTGCTGCTAATGGTGGCATTTTTCCGCCTTTCCCGGCGGGTGGTCGAACTGTCATGGGGATTGTGTGGGGGCTTCCAACGGCTGAATTTGCAATGAAGCCCACCAGGAATGGAGGCATTCTCATTCGGGAGGCCTTGCCAGCGGCGGCGGGATGACTAGTGCCTGTGGTATCGGGGCATTAGTAGTGGCGGGTCAACAATGGAGGATGGAAGATGCATCAATAGTCAAGACTAGCCTTTGCATGCTCGCAATTAATTGATGCCGTCTGGTGCATTTTTTTGCCATTTTTTATGGTCATGGAGGTGTTGTATTATGAGGATAGAAATCGATTCTTTATAATAGGCTAATGTACACCTTAAAGATGCTATCTTTAAAGGTTTATATTTCTCCCACACGGATGTAGATAGTTTTGAAAAATACACCTTCTAGGATACAAAACCTACAACTTCATTTCAAAATGCTACACTCTTTTGAAACCTCTTTAGAACAAGAACTCGACCAAGAGAAACTCGAAAATATAGAGAGACAAAGAAATATTTTGAATGATTTTCATTGTCAAAGTATGGAAGTATTTATAGACTTCCAGAAGATACCACGAATAGGCACTTTTCCACCCGAAATGGTATCTACAATCAAGAGACACCTATTCGGTCAAATCACATGACCAATGGACCCGAAATAATGTGAAACACACCATGTCATGTTCCGAAACCTTTTCACGAAAGTAGCCACCGTTTGACACGGCCTGCCACATATAAATATTTATTTAAATATTTTCTTTCTTTCTTTCTTTCTTTCTTTCTTTCATATATATATATATATGGTATATATATTAGAAAAAATAAAATAAATTTGAACTAAGCTACTTATGGGTGCTCCAATATAATAAAGTGGAACTCCCAATGAGCTTATATTGGAAGCTCAAACATCACACTTATTTATAGTGTAGATTGAGCTCCTAATGAGCTCCACAACCAAAGTGAGACAAAAACAAACATAAATATCCCATGGGCCAGGAATGACCATCGACGAGAGTGTGCTTCAAGAGGCATGTATTGAGATGGTGGAGCTGCGCACATGCGTCTGTGTGAGTATAGTTTTTAACTGCGACTACGACCGGACCTCCGTCGTCGCATACTCTGGGTCCACGGCGGTGGCGGTGGTTCTCACGGATGAACACATCGTGGTGGCCAATTGTGGAGAGTCACGCGTCGTCTTGAGTCGTGGGGGGATGGTCGTGCCATTGTCCTTCGATCATAAGGTAAGCTGATTAATTTCATCTTGCAAGTGCACGCAAACAAATTTCATTAATTAAGTAGGTGAATTAATTGATTTTTTTTTATTTGGGGTAAGAATTAATAAAGAAAAAAATTATATTTTATCGTTTAACTATTATCGATTTTCACTGCTTTTAGATCCAAAATCTATAAATAAAATAAATTCAATATAATCAATTATTTAATAATTTTTAATTGAAATGTTTTAAAAATAAAAATCATTTAGCTCGGTCCTTAATCTAATTTAGTAAATGAGAGCCCATCTCCAATGCAAATAATGGTTTTGCATCAATTTAGCGCAAACATTGCATCAATTTACCGTAACTACAGTAAATTCACTCCAACCCATAAAACAATTCACTGCACCTAAAAGGGATATTCCAGAATATTCTTTTTTTTCCATCTATTCTTTCAAAAATAAAACCCAACACTTTTATGTAATATGCATTATCACCCAAAAGATATATTATGTTAATAAAATTTACAAAAATAATATAATTTTATATACATATTAATAAAAAATAAAATTCACACAAATAAAGTTCAAAATAATTAATAATAAAATATGCATATTATTTAAATTGTAATAAGAAAAAGTATTTATAATTTAATCATAAAATGAAATTTAATGCATAATTAAATAAGAAATAATGAATAAGGTATATTCACAACTACTTCAACTTTTAAGGGCTAAATGAAATAAATTAAACTTTATAAATTTTAAAAAAACTAAATGAAAATAATAGAAATGAATAAGTACTAAACTGAAAACACTAAAAAAATTGAGAAAAAAAATAAAGGAACTGAAATATAATTTATGACAGAAAGTAATACAAAATTACAAAAACTAGTCTAAAAACGCATAATATCGAGGCTCATCAATTTTCGCCCTTCATTTTTTCCATAGAAATGCGATCCTAGGAGCATCTTTTTGATTTTGTGATTCTCTCTGTTCTTGATTTTTGATTCCCTATGTTCTTGATTTTTTGAGAAGATGGATTAACATAAATTTTGGAAATAGATATAGGGTTTTTGTTATTTTGAGAAGTTACGGATAAGTTGTAAAGTGTTTTGATATTTCTGGGTGAAATCTTTTTAGGTTGTCTTAATTTATCGCGGAGAAATATTATTCAAAACTTGTTGACATGTTGTGACGTACCTATAATACTTTTCAATTTAAAATTGATCGGAACTTTTAAAAATTTTCAATTTAATCATAGCAAGACCAAAATGTTAGAAAAATTGGCCAACAAAACTAAATATATAAAAAATGACTGAAATTGTGAAATAAACTAAAATTAAATTGATTGTCCAGATTCTAGGATTAAATATCTAATTATAGAATATAGAGGACCAAAAGTGTCAAGAGCTTATAATACAAACATCGAAAATGTTATTTGCTCCGTAATTCAGTGTGTATATATATATATATGTTTCTACCTCACTCATTTTCCAACTCAAATCAGAGGCCACCGTTTTAATTTTTGTCATAGCTCACATACACTCATCAATGGAGAAATGTGGAAGAAGAATTTCTGGAGAAATGTTGAAGATCAAAAGACCCAAAGAACAGCAAATTCAGCAAATTCGGTATGGATCTCCCAACAGCTGTGTTATTCGATATTTTTTTCAAACTACCCATAGCTCCTCTCATGAAGGTAAAGCTTGTCTATATATCATTGTATAAGCTCGTATCAGGCTCTAATTTTTATATAAGTTATTCAAAAAACTCTGCATAGATGGAGAGATTTTCCCGACACTTTAAAGCCAGTATTGGTCTAGTGACAAAATGGGTACTATTAATGGCGTTTTCATTGGCTTGTCACATATAATCGTAATACCTGGATATTTATTTTCGATATTGAGTAAGAAAAATATGGTCACATTTCGCATCCCAATTGATTGGAGCGGAGTATAGTTTGGATGAAGTTGACATCAATACATGATCTGCTCTGACTCGTTGATAATCATGATCATTCTGTGATAGTTATATGGAAAATAAAAAAATATGGAGTTGCTGGTCTTGGACAAAAGATGTGATATTTAACATTCCATCACCATGGCAACATCCGATGATGCTTTATTCAGTAAGAATATCAAAAAATGGAGATATAATTCTTTCTCATCATTTCCAGAATTATGCCACCTCGTATAATTCGGTAAAAAAGATACTTAATACAATCATGGTTTCTTGATGCGGAAGCGTTGCTGATGCTCCAAGTTTTTTGTCGTTCAAAGAAGTTATGAAGGAACAGGACTTGAGTACATTCAAAGTAAATCGACACTTTTTCTAGTTGTGTTTCTTATGGTAATACTCTATGCTTTATATTTAAGTTTTAAATGCAAGCTACTCTTATATTTGTCCAAAACTAGTTCTTATTTCCTTTTTCACATGAGAGATTGTCTGAGGGCATAATTTCTTAAATGGTGAACTTGAGTTCAACAGTTTTAAATTTTCCAAAAACATTCATTCTATGTTGATTCATTCTCTCGTAGGCATTGATATAGATACATGAGAGTATATGAACATTGTCGTTTGTGGGTTTTGACTGTCTCGACCTTAGGGAGTGGTCTTTCAAAGAATTATATTTGTCGAAAGTTTTGATCATGATAGGATATTAGTTTGGTTTTGCTTGAAATTTCTGAGAATTTTGGAGAATATTGAGACAATCTTTACGCCAAAGATCCGTTGTTGGTCATTAGAAATGCCACTTTTGTTCCCTCAAAATACATGCAATGGTCTTCTTTGCTTCTCAATAAGACGTCTTGTTTCATTTTCCTGTGTGAATCGCTTGAAGGTCAGAAGGAAATTGTTTCCTAGTAGAATATCAGCACCTGTATCATGAAAGTAGATAGGTGGAGTCTTTACTTTATACCACGGGGTACCGTGTGCTCCGCCGATCATTATTTTCGCTTGTTTGATTCCTTTTTTAAGGATAAGAATCCTTTTTGAGAAATCTCGTCCAACAATTGGTGGTAAGTCTTCTCCAACGTCTGTAGGAAAGACTTCTTGTTTTGCCGTGCAAATTCCTGCACCTGAATCAATATAGGCTGCAAAGTACTCTGCACGATATTTCTCATATAACATTCCTATTGAAATGTATATGGAAAATGGGCTAGTAGTCATCGGACTCGATAACGTTTCTCTCCTACCGTGAATTCCATTCCATCTGGTAGTCTTTCCCAAGGCTTATGTTCCTCAAACAATTCAAGTCCTAAAACCACTTATTCTGCGGTTCTTCCTGCTTTACCTGCAATCATCGTCTCAATTTCTCCTATTTTAAGGAGTCCTTGATATCTGCCGATTGTAGGCTGCTGTAAAGAATATAGAACATCACATGAAAATAAATTTTTCATTTGAGTGATATCAAATATTATTTTCAATTCTCGCCATCCTTCTGGGCACTTAAGTTCTCCTTGTATAGTGATTACCTTAAGAACTTGAGTTTGTTATATAGCCTTTGGTTCTTCCCCACGATGGCTACTCATTATTCTTTCTTGCTGAAAAGACATTCTTCTTGGTTCGATCATGAGACTCTTGCTTCTGTTTAACACTGGAAGATTCTGAATTCTCATGTCGATGTCTTGTATTGTTGGAAGTTCAATAATGTCCGGCAATACCGCTTTTGCGAAGTCTTCGAAAATCCTTGGAACTTCAATGAAATATTTTTTGAGAAACACTTCCGAATGGTGTGTATTGGAGAGTACATAAGAAATCTTGTAAGTGAACGAGTAGGGTCTGTTGCCTTCCATCATTAGTTCACTTCTTTTAAAATCTTGATGAAGGGTAAGAACCTTGTTGAAATCTCGATCATTTAAGTTGTATGCAATGCGCGGATAGACATTGAACGCCAATTTTCTTGCATACAAATTTCCTGTAATGGCTCCGAGACACGAATCTTTGAGATTCGAGATTCTTTTGTCGAATAAGGCCAGATTTAGTGGTGAATCAATTCCTTCTTTGAAGGTTGACTTGACTACAGCTCTAATGGCTCCAATATGGATCCATGAAAGTGTATTCGCCACTTCTCTTTTGAGCTTGCTCTTAATCTCCTGAATTTCTCGGTATGGGATTAATTGCATCTCAATCTGGTTTCCTGTGAGCTCCATAGGAATACCGAACTCTCCATTTGAAACTCGATGGATAATCTGGTGCTTTCTGTTTCTTAGCCTCATTTTATCCATTGCTTTCTCCAATGTTCCGATAGTAAACCCATCATACATTTGGAGCTTGGCTTCGTCCTTCATAATTCTCATTAGAGTTTTATGAGACACTGTCGTGTGAGAGGAATCTTGACATGTCCTCTCTTACTAGGTGTTAAAGTAATTCTCCTTCACTCTGATTCTGAGCTTCTTGAGTTATTTTCATACTCAGAATTAACTTCTTCTTCTTCATAGATGCTTTCGTCTGAGGGGATGTCCTCAAACTGATACACCTGAATCAAGTCCTGGTAGTAGACAGCTTCGTCGAATTCTACCGTAGCTTCGAACTGTCTGACTCCTCGTCTTTCATTGTTCGGACAATCTGTAGAGATATGTCCTCTTGCTCCACATGTCCAACAATTACAGTCTTTGAAACTTCCGTTGGACCGTGCTTGTGTTCTTCTAAACATTTTTTTCATAGGTGGTCGTCTAGAGCCCCTATTCGAGTCTGTGGTAGTAACTCGACTTCTTCTTGGTCCGGGTCTTTGCCTTGATTTGTAGCTTCGGGCCTTATATATAGACCAAAATCTCCTTGGTTTTCAAGAAGACCTTCTTTCTCCTTTTCGGGAATAAGGATGACTCCTGTGGATTCTCCCTTATCCCTGGTGCTCTTCCAACAACTGTTGCAATATCATTTTCTACACAACATAGAGGGACCGATTTATTGATTCCTCGTAGTTGTTTGTAGTTCTTGTATAAAGTTGCCTGGTGACACCATTCAGATAATTTGGCTTTCAGGAAAGACATCCTTCTTGCCACTTTGTCCATCTCGTCTGCAACTTTGTATTCGCTGATGAGCATCTCTCTCCAAGGACTTGGTATTTTTGCAAAGAAAAGCTGCGAAGCTTCACTGTTATCCACCTTAGACTTCCATCTGTATTCGGTGAATAGTTTGATATATTCGTCAATGTGACAAATATCATGTAGTTCAAGGCAATAGAGAGCTTGTCTGTATTTTTCTCTTTTCTCAGTTTCCATGCCTTCAAAGTACCCTGTGCCGATAAAATGGAGTTTTAATTGCTTCACCATATTATCGACAATTCTTTTTAGGGATTCACCTGCTGTAACGTCTTGTTTGACGTTTGGAGGTGTCATATCCCATGCGATTTTCACCGATCCTTTGAGACTCATCTCAAGGAGCATGATGAAACCCTCTTTGTCTAGTCCGAGCGTTCCTGCTATAATTCTCATGGTTGAGGCCCACTCATCAATTAAGACTTCTCGATTTTTGAAGTCAAGAATATCCAAATTGAGCATAAGTCCATACGGATGTATGGGGTCGAGTTGAGACTTTTCAACGGCGTATTGTATAGTTCTGGCCGTCTGGAACGATGTCTGGTTCCTACAATATCTTGTAGTTGCTCTTATTTTATCACGAAATCTCCGGCATGTGGCATCCGCTTATCTTGTATTACTCCTGATGATTCCGCCATCATAGGAGGTGGTTGTGGCGGTTGTGGTGTATAAGGCGGTGGTGTTCCGTTTTTGGGCACCAATGCTGAGGATTCATCTCCCGCATTAATTTTTAGGTTTACAAGTCCTAATCCTGAAAAGGATTTGGCAAGATCTTGTAGGTCCTCTAGGTTGATCTTATCCATTATTTTGCAATGGATTTTCCTCTGATTAAAGCACTAAACTTTTCATCGTCGGTCAACTTTCTTGTAACTTCGGTTGGTTTCCCATATTGATGTAGATATGGTACCCTTCCGAAATCGATCTTTCTTGTACCACTGGTTGAAGTTTCTAAAGTAATTACTCTTTTTTGAACATTTATAAGGACGTTGTGAATATCCTTTTGATGTGTGAATATCTCGTCCAACTTGTTTTGTATTTGCTGGACTTTCATCGGAACTATGTATTGGTGTTCTCCATAGTTCTGAACCGTCTTCGGGACCTCTCGAATATCATGAGACGTCTTGGTTGAGTTTGAAATTATTTTATTCCAGCTAATCCTGCCTTCTCTGTTCATCGCAATATGGTGGGTATTGCTTTAGAACTCCTTTTATTACCAAGCTCCATGATTATAATGAGCCAGTTCTTGGTGATAAAGGACTCTTGTTTGCATCGTCTGATTTCGTTCATGGGATATCAGATGATTCGTCTTTTGATCCAAGCAGTATTGTAGGGTTGTCCTACTTACTCCTGCTAGAACTTGTTCAACATATCGGTTATCCCAATATGTTACCATCTCCTGATGGTTTTGCTCTTGTGTCTTCAAAGTTTGAAGACAATTCCTGTAGTATAAACATCTTGGACAATCGTCCAGATCCATGTTTGGAAATAATTTCTCCTCACCAAAAGTTAATTTACTAATTATAATAAATATACTATCAAGTTCATAATAAACCTAGTCTCTGATACCATTTTCACGGATAGGGTCATAATAACAATTATTCCTTTTAGTCCCAATTTAGGTTAACACAACAAGTATTGGTGATAGTAAATTTTCCCTGGATAAAATAATTGAGAGGGACACTTGTCAAAATATATGTGGATGAGGGTAGTACCCATATGGGCAGCTACGACTAAACCTGATGACACCTTGGCAACAATTAATCTTCAATTTTAATGCTTTTGTCAACCATAACAAATATTGGATGTGTTCGGTAACACTTTTCAAATGGACTTTTAGTTTTAGAAGTCCATTTTGATGAAATTTGTGTGTTTGGGTAATAATTTTAAAAGGACTTTTGAATAAGTAGAGGTTTGGAAAAAGCCCATTTTGAAGAAATGTGAATTAGTGAATTTTTCTCACGGTGGTTTTCCACTTTTATATCATGATTAGTGAAATTTGTTATTTTACAAATTTACCCTCTATTTTGTTTATTTAAAAATAAATTACAATAAATAGGTAATTAAAATATCCTAAACAGTTAAATTTGATATCAATTAAATGAAACCAATGTGTTAAATTTTACCATATCACGTTCACATTTTTCGTATAAAAAGTATAGAGTGTAAAGTTAATAATAGTATAGTAATATCCACATATAGCATATGAGCCAATATAGCCATACAAATATTACAAATTGAAATAAATTTTGTGATAATTGAAGATTTCTCACCAACTCAACTCCATAAATGACTCTGAAAGGAAACTTTAAACAAAATAGCAATATGAGAATATATACTCAAAAAATTGGGAAGAAAGTACTAAGATAGGGACGTTCATACCTATCAAATCATGGACGGTAGAGTGGATAGTAGAATTCTGATGACTGTTGGGTACTCATTCAAATATAGATATAAATTAGATTTGGCAAGTAGTTTTCATTATGCTTCAAGAACGAAAAAACTATCATTTTGCAAATTCTGTTAAAAATAGAAAAGGGGTTTGTAGAAATTCATAAACATATTTTTATTTTCATGGATCTTAGTCAAAATTAAGATCGTATGTACATACTGTCATAAACATATTTTTTTATTAATGACAGAAGCAACACTATGATATGCAAAATAGTAAAATGAAAGCAACACTATCAATGCATGCATGTCAAACATTTTTAAAGAAAATATAACATTGAATTGTGGAAGATCGATAGCATAGATTAGTTTATACCTTCAAAAAATTTGTTTACTTTTTTCGTCCTAGAGTTTATTTAGCTATGCTGAATTTTCTTCAAAAAAAATTTGTCTTCTTTATCATAATTTTCTTTTATTTTTTATATTCCAAATCAATTATATAATATATAATATTGGTATATTATATAGAAAATTAGTAATTGATAGCCAAAAATTGGGAGAAAATTTTGGCTATTCTTAATTGGAAACTGAATGTTAGAGATCAAATTGAGCCTTTCCGTTTTTAAGGCAAATTCTAATTTAATATTTTCATTTCGGTTGTATACTACATTAGGAAAGTATTAATCATGAAATCAGTTATGTATATAATATATAGTAATTGATTAATTGATAACCAAAAATTGGGAGAAAATCTTGGCTATTCTTATTAAGGTGATGGGAACCAACTCTGAGAGCAAATTGAGCCTTTCCATTTAAAGGCAAATCCTAACTAAAATCTTTCCATTTAAGTTGTATACTATATTAGGAAGTATTAATTAGAATTAAATGATTGATTTAGGAAGAATAATTAATATTGAAAAAACTGAACCAACCAATAAGAATTTTTCATTATATTAAATAAACTCAAAATTCTATAAAATTAGGATTTCAAGTCAAAATTAGTATTATGGTCAACGTACTGCTTTGCTATAATATACATAATAGATGTACAATAGAGAAACTAACAAAGGTAAAGAATCAGGGTGATCATTTTCATTTGGTTCACACTCAAAGGTCATTAATACAAATATATTTTGAGTTATATTAGATTTGTGTATTTTCTTTTTTAGATAGATTTTATTAATGGTTTGTATAAGGAAAATATTGATTTGGATTGATATCCTTCTTTTCTTAGGATTCTTTCCAAAATTAAAAAATTTTGTATTTTTTGCATGTAGTTAGGCTACGAAATCCGTCAATAACATATAGAAGTAAACTTGTGAGGTTTTAACTTTCATCGTTCTTTAATAACATTTTTGAACTTATCGAATTTTATAAAAGTGGGATTTGTTTTCCTGACTTATCAAATGGTGTTCCATCCCGTTTGTAACATCATTTCATTCTGAGGTTCGTGTTGGTTGACTTCATCAGGTCAAGGTTAATAATACTAAGGTTTGTTGTAGTAGTCGAATTCGAAAGGGTATTCGTGAATTATCCAATTCGAAGTTGATCCTGAGAATTTCGCATCGAGTCGATCCAAGTCTAAGTTGGTTCTTGTAAATAATCATTTTCACATGAGGGTGGAATTCATCTAACCGAACTAATAATCTGGGTTGGTTAGTTTTTATTTCCAAAAGTGATTCTTGTTATGATCGAAATTCAGATTTATTATTAATACTTTTACATAAACAAAGAGCTAGATATATAAAATTAATTATTCATCTTTTAAAACGGATTGTTGTAGTTTTGAAGATAATAAAATGATAAAACATAGATTAATTCAAATATTTGAATAAAATGTTAAAATGAACTAAATAATTAAGCATTCAGAAAACCTAAATCGAATCGAGTAAATGTTTAATGAATAAATATATATTATGAGTGTACAATTTCTTTAATTTGTTCCCGATACGCATGATGTGATGTTTTTAACTTTATTTTATAAGATTCTTTCTTTTTATTATATTTAGTTATACACGAGAAAATTGTACTTCTCATCTCATAACATAGCCCAAGTTAATTTTTAGTTCCATTTATTATATTTGTTCACATTTAGTCTCATTACATTCGTAATGTGTCAGATTTAGTCTCATCATACAAAATCTTTCACTCAACATTATTAGTCTATACTTTAATCGATTGTTTTAAAGCATTGTTGCATTAACACACTCATACGTGGATTACATACAATATTATGATATTTTTACTCAATATCAACTGGGTTTTATGCATCATCTCCTAAAAAGTCTTATCCAAGTTGCGACTAACGAAGTTGACTAAAATATTGCACATTTAGTCCCACAATCCAGAATGTAATGATCAACTCCGTTAGTCAACATTTTAATTGAAATTTTTTGGAAGTATTCATATTTGAATACACTAACATAAGAATTATATTCAATTTTATGATTATCCTGCTCAATTTCATGTGTCTATAAGGATTTATTTTTTCAAAACGTTTGGTCTAACGTGTTGGCTAACAGGGTTGATAGTTAGATTAAATATGAGACATTTCGAAAGTCGGGAGACTAAATGTGAGAAATTCAAAATAAATGATGCCAAAATTCAACTCAGCTTAAGTTATAGAACGAAAGTGTATTTTTCTATGATTGTTGATATTGTTTTAATTTTCTTCTAATCTTTAGTTGATGGAATGTAAAAATTGAGGAATATCAATTCTAAAATTATTTTGTTTGTTATTTTTATTTATTTATTTTTTATAAATTATACAAAACTCTTTATTCACTATCCATAAAGATACAAGTTGAGAAAACAAATAAAGTCATTTCTCAATATTATCTGTATATTTTTCTTGATCTACTAAAAGCCGTTGAATGTTTTAAGTTTGTTAATTTTTTATAACCAAAAGAAACTATTTTTAAGAAACTAACTTATGGTTTTTAGTAGTAGTGTATATTAGAAAGAAAAAAAAAACTTTTGTTTCTCTTTATGTATTTCATCATTAATTTTCATGAAAAACTAAGTCTCGTATACATGGATTCGAGTCATGCATCACTATAACTCTGATCGAATGAGATTTCCTCTTTATAGTAGTTTGATTATCTCCATTAGAACCGGTCCCTCATAAAATTTATTCAAGTTTTAGTGTGTCATTTAAACAATGTTTCTAGGCAAAGCAATACAATGTCACATCTTGCTAATCGATGTTTGATGTTAAGTGGAATAGCCATATTCATATAAGTTTTATTGCGTTCATTTTGTGTAACTCTCCGGATCAAACGTAGTATAATGATTCTTATTTTCTTATCTAAAATATTGTTCACATAAAAAAAGGAAAAAAAAAACACATTCTATATTCATTTACCTAAATTATAAGTATAAGCTAGACCAGTAGCATTCTTTTATCAATAATAATTATCTGACTAATTTTACTTTTTAGATATATATTATAATTGCATAAAATAAAATTGACCACTAAAGCTGCGTTTGTTTGAACCAGACATAAAAAGTGAATAAGAATCTATTTCTTAACCCATTTTTTATACAACCAAACACTATTAATGGAATCAGATTTTTAGTAATCAAATTATTAGAAATCTAATTCTCATTTAAATTTCATTCCCTGTCGAACAAACAAAGCCAAAAAAGTTATTCAGATGAATGGATTAACATCGTACTCACAGTTTTACTACTTTATGTTGCTTCCGACTTTGTAAGGTATTAAAATGTCCTATCAGTTTATATATTTTTTTCATTTGATATTATTATAGCTATTTCTGTCATTGTTTTTTTTCCTAAACCGAACAATTTGCTCCTTTATTTCGCTGTGAACTAAGAGAGAATCACATTATATATTATTCTTTTAATCCATGAATATTTGTATACTAATTCATTTTAGGTGATGAAATTTAATAGGTACAATTAATGTATATGCAAGTTTTTGTAACTTTGTCAAAATCTTATGCTGCACAGATTTGTTGTAAAAATTGTATATCTAATTCTTTTTTACTGGCATTAGCACAATTCTAATGCTGCACAGATTGTGTATGAAATCTTTTGTTTCGAATTTATATTAAATGTTTCTTATAACTGTTGGCCTCTCCAACTATTGTGGAAAAAAAGGATTTGTAATGAAATTCTTGTATATTTACTTTTTGTAAGGAATCATTGGTAACAGCATATATATTAAAAAAATTAATTATTTTGACTTTTGGTTAGGACTTTATATTCTCACAAAAATTTGTAATGACCGTAACTATTAAGAAAATTAATAAAAGAAAATTATAGAAGTGACTTCTAATAACAAAGTCTTTTTCTTTTTGTGACGATAAAAAAATGTTTTGCGATAATAAAATTGTTAGAGCTATTGATATCGTAAGTAATTTCTCTTTGTCGCAAGAACTTCTCGCAACAGGCTTTGCAGCACAAAAAAGTGTGACGACTAAGTCGTTACCAAAAGTTCTAGTAATAAAAAAGTCATGTATTGTGACGAATTATTTCCTTATTATATGTGAAATTTCTTGTAGTGGGACTTAGAAACTTTCCACAATAAATACGGCAGAATGCGACATTTAAACATCACGATTGTTTAAACGTTAATGGTGTATTTTTTAATCGCCCAGAGCAGAAAGTTTCAGGTTGATTCTACTTCCAACGTTAGAACATTAACCTTCGGAATGTTTAAACTTCGGTAGCGTTTAAACTCCGGATCGGATCATCCAAACGTCCAGTACAGTCTTCAATTTTATATATATATTAATTTGATAAGTACACAATAAACTTGGGGCCTGTGTGTAATGTTTCTTATTCAATAACACAGCAATAATTTTCTTACTCTCACTCTTTTTGGTTCAGAAATACAAGAAATCATAATATATTATCATTACACACAATTGAGAATGTAAACTTTAGACACCAAAGAATTCATTGAGTTGCAATAAAAGCACCAATCTAAATACAAAAAGATGTAATAATTGTCATAAACCAGGAAGAAATGTTAGAATCCAAGGAGAAATGTTCTTAGAACTCAAAGGAGCAAAGAAGAAAAATCACTCTGAGTAAATCCTAATCCCTCTCACTTCTTCGCACCGACTTCTGATAACAAAGGCTCGAGTTCCCCGTTTTCATATATGCATATATATATACATATATATGTATATATAAAATATCAAATATTCTACTATTGTTAAAAATTTATAATTAATTTATAAAAATATGATTTAAAATAAGAGTATTTAAGTCAAGATTTTTTATTTTTAATTTCATTCCTTATTATATGTGCTTGAACCAGACATAAAAAGTGAGTAAAAATCTATTTCGTTATCCAATTTTTTGTAGACAACCAAACATTATTAATGTAATCAGATTTTTAATGATCAAATTATTTGAAATCTAATTCTCATTTAGATTCCATTCTCTGTCGACCAAACAAAGCCAAAAAGAATATTATGATGAATGGATTAACATCGTACTCTCAATTTACTACTTTATGTTGCTTCCGACTTTTGAAGGTATTAAAATGTCCTCATCAATTTATATATTTTTTTTCATTTGATTTTATTATAGCTATTTGTGTCATTATTTTTTCTTAAACGGGACAATTTGCTCCATAATTTCACTTGTGATTGAGAATACAGTAATTTTATTAATATATCTTTTGAGAAAATATAAATATAAATCAAATCAAAAACAAAAGATAAAGTAAATCATTTGTGTTTGTCTCAAGAGGTACACGAAATGTCGGGGGGGGGGGGTTGAATACAGGATGAAGTTACTTTTAAATTCAAAAAGTTTTCGTAAACAAAGACTATTATATTTGAAAACTTATCGTAGATCAAGTTATGAACACTATAAAGAATTGCAATATTCAATACTCAAATTAGAGTTAAATATGCAACAGAAAAGGTTAAGTCTTAAGTTTTAGCATGGTGTTTGGCAATAGACTTTTAGTCGTCTTTATTTTTATGCACAGGTGTTGTACTTGATTACTAGATTATGAGATAAAAAATAATGATCAAAATAATAAAGTAATAAGTAAATAGAGAGAGTTTGCAAGATAATAAGAAACACCTAATCTTTTAAGCTGCCCACGTACATACTTTGGTAGGATCAAACCTCTTGTAGTTATTAGATATTGTACTCCTCAATCTCGTAGATTTTAGAGATTAATCAATAATTTTAGTTTTTTTAGTGTAAAGCAGATAATGATCAATCTAACTGATTAAGATTGTATATATAGCAATCTTTGTTGGCCATGGGCATGTCTCATTGGGCCGGCGGCTCGGACCCCATGGTGCGGCCTACAATTGAAAAGTACTAACATTGCTATTATATCAATTATTTTATTAAATTACGAAAGTACCACTACTCATAATTGGGACCCATAAAAAAGATATAACTCAAAAATGTTCTATCGCTCTGAATTATAATAAATAATATATATTTATAATAATAATAATAACTAAAAACTTGATCTAATTTGTAGATAAAATTAATTTATTGTTATAGGTCAAAAGAAAGTTAGAGATGTAAATTATTTTATATGTAAACCATTTATACTTTTTAGAATGAAATAATAATAATAATAAGAATAATAATAGATAATAATAAAATATTAATAATAAATATAAAATAAATAATAATAATAATAAAATAATAGTAATAATAAATATATATATAGAGATATACCTTTTGCCAATTTTATCCTCACATTTGGTCTTGTTTGTTACTATTAAATTAAAATAAATTAAAAAGTTTCACCAGATGTACGTGTTAGACGTGTTTCAAAAGGATTTTAATTTAAAAAAGGAAAAATATATATCAATTCAGTGCTTATACAAGTGGCTTAATGTTTATAAAGTCTTTATGTATTCGTCTTGTATTTTTTTTTTTCATGATAAAAGTGAAAATAGCTTTACAGATAGAAAACATGGTTTGATAAGTGAGTTTTTATGAGTTATTTTTAGGAAAAAATATATAATGATTATGGTTGACATGATATTTTTTGTTTTGTAATATATTTGTTTGAGTTGATATCTAAAATTATGTTTTATTAAATTTTTTTGGTCCAATTCATCGATTTAGACACGAAAATAGTCACAAAGGCTTTCATTTTGAATGTTGGATTATTTTGCATTAGAAAAGATCGTTAATTTAATTATTGAAGTTGAAATATAGCAAAAAAAAACACTATTTTAACAATAATGTTAACTATTAAATCATGAATATTACAATCATTTTTTCTTTTTTTTGGCAAGAATTTCTTGAAAATTATCTTAAATCCTGAGAGATGTTTTCAAGGAAAATTTAATGAGTTTCCAACCAAGAGAGTTTTATGATTATTAGAAATTTGATTACGGAGCAAAACAAATAATTAATGAAAACTGGGAATTACTAACTAATTAAATAACGAAAAGATAAAGAAAATGGAATTTATCAAATAATTAAAGATTTCAGGATTGGGATTCACCGAAATAAACGTTATCTACATTATTACGTTTTTCTCTCGTTTGTGAACGTTACTTATTTAGGATATTACCCGATATTAATCACTATCTTCTTTGAAATTAAACCTATACATTGGTGATGATTAACCTTGATTCAAACTTATTTAGCCCTACGATAATGTGTAAAACCCTTGTTAGATTTAAATTTACTTTCATGATTTAAGATATTAGGTTTTATTATAAGGTTCCGATATCAAGATGTCACACTTCAGAATTTTCACCTAATATCTACGATCAGGCAAATAAGAGGCCAACAAATTCATGAGCATTACACATACTAGAAAATTGAATCACCAGCATACACATTCACAAACGAAAAATACTATAACATGATCGATACAATATTATTTGGTTGCATCCAATTCTAGAATAAAAAATCTCTATAAAATTAAAGAAGCAAACAAAATGCATAATTGTAAACATGATAAATCAATGATATTAAAAAAGAGAAATAAAGAGAACACTTAATTCTCTTTTAAAACCTCTTTGAAGAGTCTAGCACAATTGCACAAGAATTGATATGTCTTCTTCTTGAATTTCTTTAAGCTTTCAAAAGACTAATTCTTAGCACTAACCTAATGTTTTAAACTGAAAATATTTAAACCCTAACAATGCATTAACATGGGGTGAAAATAGGGGGGAAATGTGTTCATATGGGACTTAAAAACGTTCCACAATAAATCCGGCCAAATGTGACATTTAAACACCATGAATGTTTAAACGTTAATGGTGTATTTTTTAATCTCCCAAAGCAAAAAATTTTAGGTTGATTCTACTTTCAAAGTTAGAACATTAACCTTTGGAATGTTTAAACATCGGGAGAGTTTAAACTCCGGATCAGATCGTCCAAACATCGAGTACAATCTTAGTTTAGCACTTTTTTACACTTTTTACAGTCATTTTTTTTGATATAGATGATCCTATTAAATGCATATAAAATATAAATTAGAACACAAAGTAATATAAAATTACAAACCGCTAGAGAGATTTAGGGTTTGCATTTGAGTTATTTTTAGAAGTTAGGGCAAAGTTCAGATTTTTGGGTGAAGCCTTTTTAGATTGACTTAATTTCTCGCGGACAAATATTGTTCAAAACTTGTTGACATGTTGGGACACACGTATAATGCTTCGACTATTAAATTGATCGGAACTTTTTAAAATTTTCAATTTAACCATAGCAATACAAAAATGTGAGAAAAATTTTGCAGAATTAGGCTAAATATATGAAAAATGACTAAAATTGTGAAATAAACTAAAATTAAATTGAGTGTCCTGATTCCAGGATTAAATTCCGACGCCGCCATTTCAATTCCGGTAACATCTCACCCTACATACACTCATCAATGGAGAATTGTAGAAGAAGAATAATTTCTGGTGAAATTGAAGAACAGAAGACCCTAACAACATCGAATTCAGTATGTCAATTGTTGGATCTCCCAACAGCTGTGTTGTTCGAGATATAGTTCAAACTGACCCTTAGTGATGTAGTACACATTCGCTGAATCTGGCAGTGTTTACTAATTTGGTCATAACTCTTTGTATTCAATTCCGATTCATGCATGGTTTTCAGCATTAGACAGCCAACTCATTGACCTTCTTACCCATATGTTGTTCACATTCAGAGAAGGAGTAGATCAAAAGTTGTGGGCGTTCAAAGTTACGGGCAGAAACAAAACATCTCAAAGAAGTTTGAAAGTTTGTATTTATTTAGTATTTTATATTCAATGAACTAGCAGCCTTGTCTAGCCTATAAATACCCATGATATGTAGTAGAAAAATCAGATTAAAAAACTTGAATATTTTTATTAATCAAGAGTGAGAATATATATCTCAGTTTCTTGCTATTCCTACTTGAAAGTCGAATTTAGCCTTCTCTTTTGTTTCATTTCCGTTCTCTTGTTAATCTATCCTCATTATTTGGTATCAGAGCCAGAGCTACGCTCTTGGCATATTCACCTTTCTCTCATGGCAGCAAGAAGAGGAAGAGGTGGACGTGGTAGAGGAAACATGGGTAACTTGGGAGATGAACGAGATGCTGAAATTCAGGCACTTCGGAGACAAGTTGAGGAATTGACATTATGTCTTGAGCGTCGGGAAGCCGGAAGCGAACGCAGTTCAGGCCATGGCTATTCCAGTGATGACTCGGAATATGTGAATCCATTTGCCAACAAAGAGATTACCAATTTCTTTGAAAAATTCACCCGATCCACGGATTTTATTAAGATGGACATACCGGAGTTTCATGGTCGTCTCCAACCAGATGAGTTTCTTGATTGGCTTAGCGCCATTGAAAAATTCTTTGAATATAAAGAAATTTTAGAGAATCATAAAGTCAAGCTCGTGGCCACCAGACTTCGAGGTTATGCATCACTTTGGTGGGATAAAATACAAGAGATGAGGTTGCGTAAAGGAAAACCTAAGATTGCTTCTTGGGAAAAGATGAAGGCAAGATTACGCGAGAATTTCCTTCCTGCTGATTTTGCTCAAAGTATTTTTATACGATTTAATACTTTGCAACAATCCAACAAAAGTGTGACTGATTATACCGAGGAATTTTACAAACTAATGGCAAGAGTTAGCAGCCAAGAATCAGAAGACCAACTTGTTGCAAGATATGTCAATGGGCTCAAAATCGCAATTAGAGACGAGGTGGAGATGCAACAATATTTGAGGTTAAATGATGCTTATCAACTAGCCTTAAAAGTCGAATCCAAGTTACAAAGGCGAGGAGCAAAAAAATATATTGATGTTTCAAGTTTCTATCCACCAAAAGGCGAATCAAGTAATAAAACTATTCCAAGGAAAGGAGCAAGCAAAGATGGTGTTAGCTCAGTCTCTAAAAATAAGTCAAAGACTTGTTTCAAGTGTGGCCAAACTGGTCACTATATGAATGAATGTCCCAAACGTAAAGATGATGCTCGTGCGGCAATTGTGGTTGAAGAAGATGAAGAGCCACAATTGGAAAATGATAACCCATTATATGATGAGGATGATGAGCAAGATCGTGAGGAGATACAGCCTGAAGAGGGAGAATGCTTGGTGATACAACGAGTACTAGCAACTCCTAAACAAGAAAGTACTCAATCTTGGTTGAGGCACAACATCTTTCGAACAAAGTGTAGATCTCATGGAAAGATATGCTCATTAGTCATTGATGGAGGTAGCTTTGAGAATTTTGTTTCTCAAGAAATGGTGGACAAGCTCAAGCTTGAAACTGTTGCGCACACTCACCCTTATTCGGTCTCATGGATAAAAAGGGATAATGAGGTACGAATTGATAAGAAATGTCTCATTTCTTTCTCAATGGGTAAAAATTATCATGATAAAGTTTGGTGTGACGTAGCTCCTATGGACGTTGGACACATACTTTTAGGTCGACCATGGCAATACGATAAAAGTGCTATTCATGATGGTCGAAAAAATACTTATACATTTATGATGGGAAAAATTGAAGTTGTTCTTTTACCATGTAAAGACATTTCTTACCCTAAATCTTCAAAAATCGAGGGGAGAAGTGCTTTGGTTACTTTATCACAGTTTTAAAGAGAAGTTCAAAGTGGTATGTTATATGTTTTGGTGACAAAAGAATGGGAAGAGCCTTTGGAAGTATCAAGTGACGTCAAATCACTTTTGGAAGAATTTAAAGATGTCACTCCGGAAGAGTTACCATGTGGACTTCCACCTCTACGAGAAATTCAACATCAAATTGATTTAGTTCCGGGAGCTGTCCTTCCCAATAAATCCCACTATCGTATGAGTCCAAGCGAGCATGAAGAGCTGAAAAGACAAGTGTTGGATTTGCTTAGCAAAGGTTTCATTCGGGAAAGTTTGAGTCCTTGTGCTGTTCCTGCACTTTTGACTCCTAAAAAAGATGGTTCGTGGCGGATGTGCGTTGACAGCAGGGCACTCAATCGAATTAATATTAAATATAGGTTTCCCATACCAAGGATTGACGATATGTTTGATATGCTTGCTGGAACAAAAGTTTTCTCCAAAATTGATCTCCGTAGCGGCTACCATCAAATCAGAATCAAGCCGGGGGATGAATGGAAAACTGCTTTTAAAACTCGAGAAGGCCTGTATGAATGGCTCGTTATGCCATTTGGATTGTCAAATGCACCAAGTACCTTTATGCGGGTAATGAATCAAGCTCTTCATGAATTTATTGGCAAATTCCTTATTGTATACTTTGACGACATCCTTATTTATAGTCAAAATTCAGTAGATCACATTGAACACTTGAAAGCTGTTTTGCTAATTTTGCGAAGGGAGAAGCTTTTTGTGAATCTCAAGAAATGCTCATTCATGACAAGTCGTCTAGTTTTTCTTGGTTTTGTTCTGACTCCTTCAGGCATTATGGTGGATGAAGAAAAAATCTTGGTTGTACAAGAATGGCCTGTTCCAAAGAATTTACAAGAAGTTCGAAGTTTTCATGGATTGGCTTCATTCTATCGGAGATTTATCAGAAATTTTAGTACAATTGCAGCCCCATTAATAGATTGCTTGAAAAAAAAAAGAATTTCATTGGAATATGGAAGCAGAAAAGAGCTTCAAAGTTGTGAAAGAAAAGTTAGCTAGTGCCCCTGTTCTTGCACTTCCTAATTTTGATAAAATCTTTGAAGTTGATTGTGATGTATCTCATGTGGGTATTGGTGGTGTGCTTAGTCAAGAAGGTCACCCAATTGCGTTCTTTAGTGAAAAATTAAATGATACCAGGAAAAAGTATTCTACTTATGATGTCGAGCTTTACGCCATTGTTCAAGCTCCTCGACATTGGCGTCCATATCTTATTCAAAATGAATTTATTCTAAATTCTGATCACGAGGCTCTCAAATATATAAACTCTCAAGCCAATTTGAATAGGAGGCAAGCTGGTTGGGTATCATTCTTACAAGAGTACACTTTTGTGTTGAAACATAAAAGTGGCAAGCTTAACAAGGTGGCTGATGCACTTAGCCGACGAATTGCATTATTGAATTCTGTGAATATTCGAATTGAAGGTTTTGACGGCATAAAGGAGATGTATTCCGAGGATCCTGATTTTAAAGAAATTTACCATGAATGCAAAGAAGGTACGTACGGAGATTATCTTTTTGTCGATAATTTTCTTTTCAAATGTTCGTGTTTGTGCATTCCCAAATGTTCTCTTAGAGAGTACATTATCCAAGAACTTCATAGTGGCGGTCTCGGTGGACATTTTGGGAGAGATAAAACTTTGTTGTTGATTAAAGAGAAGTATTTTTGGCCTACTCTCTATCGAGATGTAGCAAACTTTGTGAAAAGGTGTCGTGTATGTCAAACATGTAAAGGCCATACTCAAAACACTAGTGCTTATACTCCATTGCCGATTCCTAATGCTTCATGGGATTCTATTAGTATGGACTTTGTTGTGGGATTACCAAAGACACAAAGAGGATTTGATTCGATTTTTGTTGTGGTTGATCGCTTCTCAAAGATGGCTCATTTCATACCATGCAAGAAAACCATGGATGCATCATATGTTGCTGACCTTTATTTCAAAGAAGTTGTCAAACTTCATGGAATTCCAAAGAGTATCGTTTCTGATCGTGATACTAAGTTTATTAGTCATTTTTAGAGAAGTTTATGGAGGAAATTGGGTACTAATTTGCTCTATAGCAGTGCGTATCATCCGGAGACTGATGGACAAACCGAGGTCGTTAATCGTACTTTGGGAAATTTACTTCGAAGTCTTGCTTCCAAAAGGCCAAAACAATGGGATGCAATTTTATCTTAAGCTGAATTTGCTTACAACTCTGTTGTAAATCGTTGGACAGGCAAGAGTCCATTTGAAGTAGTCTACGGAAGAAATCCAAACCATTATCTTGATCTTGCTGACATTCAAGTTTCCAACAAAAAGGTCGATGATTTTACGAAATCGTTGGATAGGATTCAAGAAGATGTGCGAAAAAAGCTTGAAGAAAGCTACAAATCCTATAAGAATGCTGCTGATACACATCGACGAGTTCAAGTTTTTAAAGAAGATGATCTTGTTTGGGTATACTTGAAGAAGGAACGCTTTCCTGCTGGAACATACAGTAAACTCAAGGAGAAAAAAATTGGGCCTTGTCGTGTGTTGAGAAAAATAAACGATAATGCCTACAAGATTGAACTACCAGCATATATCAAAACTCATCCTACATTCAATGTTCGTGATCTCACCCCGTATCATGGTGAAAATGATCTGAACTCTGAGACGAGTTCTTTCCCGCATAGAGAGGATGATGTAGTACACATTCGCTGAATCTGGCAGTGTTTACTAATTTGGTCATAACTCTTTGTATTCAATTCCGATTCATGCATGGTTTTCAGCATTAGACAGCCAACTCATTGACCTTCTTACCCATATGTTGTTCACATTCAGAGAAGGAGTAGATCAAAAGTTGTGGGCGTTCAAAGTTACGGGCAGAAACAAAACATCTCAAAGAAGTTTGAAAGTTTGTATTTATTTAGTATTTTATATTCAATGAACTAGCAGCCTTGTCTAGCCTATAAATACCCATGATATGTAGTAGAAAAATCAGATTAAAAAACTTGAATATTTTTATTAATCAAGAGTGAGAATATATATCTCAGTTTCTTGCTATTCCTACTTGGAAGTCGAATTTAGCCTTCTCTTTTGTTTCTTTTCCGTTCTCTTGTTAATCTATCCTCATTACTTAGCTTCTCTTATGAAGGTAAAGCTTGTTTGTACATCATTGTATAATTTTTGTACAAAAAACACTACCTATGAAAGCTTCTTCCTGCCCTCAAAAAGAGATGTGAGTTTGGTTTTGCTTGAAATTTCTGAGAATTTAGAGATTATTCAGACAACCTTTACGCCAAAGATCCGTTGTTGGTCATTACAAATGCCGTTTTTGATCCCTGAAGCTACATGCAATGGTCTTCTTTGCTTCTCACTACGTCACTCGGAGGCTGAAACAGTTTATATATGCAATCCGATCATGGAACAGTGTATTAAGCTTCCGGAAATTACAGATATGAAGCTTTGTAATATCTATGTGGAATATGGATTAGGGTTTTGTAAATCGACTAATACATATAAGGTCAGATTCGTCTGTGAACTAGGGACGTCATCTGATTTTTCCCGGTTTCGAAAGGGAAAGGTGATATATTTACCATTGGTGTTGACAATAGATGGAGAGAGTTGCCCGATGCTTTTCTAGCCAGTTCTTGTTCTAGTGACAAAATGGTATCTATTAACGGGGCTTTTCATTGGCTTGTCAATTATGATCGTTATAGGTTGATATTTACTTTCGATATCGAGGAAGAAAAATATGGTGACATTTCGCCTCCCAATGGATTGGAGCTTAGTATAATTTGGATGAAATTGACATCATTACATAAAGATCAACTCTGTAATCATGATCATTTTGTGATTGTTATATGGAAAATGAAAGAATAAGGAGTTGCTATGTCTTGGACCAAAGATGTGAAATTTAATATTACATCTCCATGGGATTATCCGATGATGCTTTATACGGTAAGAATATCAAGAAATGGAGATATACTTCTTTCTCATGAATACGAGAACCATGCCACCTTGTATAATCCGGTAAAAGAGAAAATTAATACAATCACAGTTTCTTTATGCGGAAGTGTTCCTTATGGTCCAAGTTTCTTGTCGCTGAAGGAAGTTATGAAGGAAAGGATTCGAGTACAAGCAAAGTAAATCAACACTTGTTCTAGTTGTGCTTCTTATGGTAATACTCTATGCTTTACATTTAAGTTTTAAATCAACAATTTTAATTTTCCAAAAACATCTCTATTATTTGGTGATCATGATAGGATATATTTGGTGAGAAAAATGCTTGCTCATGAAGCTCATTTATGTGGATCAAGTATTTAGTCAGCCATTCGACTTTCACCATGATTTATTTGCATTAGATAACATTAATCTAATTATGAATTTCTTATTAATCCCATTAGTTCTTTTCCATATAGAATTATAAATTATTTTTCAAATTATTCGGTTTCCATATAAATATAAGAACAATTAACAATACCTTCTAAAACATGGTATAATTTTAGTTTAATTTGTAGCTGTTGGTTATTACCCATATTTTTTTCGTAAATTATAATTCCCGTTTTCGTGAACTATATATATATATGTGTTGTTTTTCTCTATTGTTCTTGTTTTTTTCTCATTTTTGTTGTTGATACTGTCACCAAACTTATAGCTCTATACAGATATAGATTATTGCACAGTACCTATTTTCGATCTCACCTTTTCTTTGGATAGTTGAGTTTACATTTATTCAATTCACGATCTTTCTTACACTACAAGAGATTATTACAACATATTTGAATTTTGATGTTTTTTAAACCTGGTTTCAAGTGTAGAAACTTGTCCATAGAAGGCAACAGGGGATGAGAAACGTCTTTGTCGAGTGTATATGAGCATCCACATCAGATTTTGTTGTTGATACATTAGTTTACAAATTACAATGAATATTGCTTTCAATTGTCTTATTTATGTTTTTTTTTTTGGGTTTTGGGTGTGTATCTTTTAAAATTTTAATATGTGAATTAGTATTAGTGGAAGCTTAAGTATGAAATGTGAAGTTGAGAAGTTTGTCTTTGTGTTCAATCTCGCAATTTTTCAACCACGTATGTGTATATTTTGAGTTCGTTTAGTGTTTTTGTGCAATCTGTTGACTTGTGAATGCGTCTCAATTCCGTAAGGGTGTGTTTGGATTGAGTGATTTGGATTTGGGGAGGGGAATTAGAGAACGCATTTGAAATGACAATTAAAAGTGAATGAGACCATCTCCAACCCAAATAGTGATTTTGCATCAATTTGGCGCAAAAATTACATCAATTTGGCGCAACTACAGTAAATTCACTCCAACCCAAAAACACTACTCACTGCACCAAAAAAGAATATTCCAGAATATTCCTTTTTCTCATCTTTTATATAATTTTACAATCTTTCACAAATAAAACCAAACACTTATACGTAATATGCATTTTCACCCAAAAAAATATATTATGTTAATAAAATTTACAAAAATTATATTAATTTATATACATTTTAATAAAAATAATATTCACACAAATAAAATTTAAAATAATTAATAATAAAATATGTATTTTATATAAGTTGTAATAAAAAATATTTATAATTTAATTATAAACTTAAATTAAAGCGTAATTGAATAACATATAATAATTAGGATATAGTTATAACTAATTAAACTTATAAGAGTTAAATTGAAAATAATTTAAACTTTATAAATTTGAAAATGACTAAATTAAAATAAATAAAAAGGCAAATGACCAAAATGCAAAATCTAATAAAGAAATAAAAAAATTATAATTGCGTTGATATAGCGCAACTACAGTGTTGCACTAGATTTGGCTTTGGGTTGGAGAAAACCCAGCGCCAAAATGCTGAAACAAGGGATTTGAAATCCATCGTAACATGAATTCATCCAAACGAACTTAAATTGATTAGTCGATGAATTTAAAATCCATGGATTACAAAACCTTCAATCCAAACACACCCTAAAAGTACACTTATCGCAAATTTGTTTATTATCGAGGTTATTGCATTTGTACTAACAAAAGATTTCAACAGCATAAAATTAGATGGTGATAATCGTTAGAGCCTTCAAAAGAAAAAAACATCAATCGATAATGAAATTATTAAACCTTAGCTTCAAAACAACTTTGTTGATTTACATAAAGCTTCATAGGCATGCTGTTATGAGTTACAACACCTTAGAAATTTCACAGCTTCAAGATACAGGAGGAATAAAAATACAAGAGAATTACAAAGAATATATGCATTATATGTCAAAAAAGCTACTAATAGTAACCTTCTTGTTATTCTAATTCTTCTACATCAAATGGTGTGTTTGGATTGAGTGATTTGGATTTGGAGGAATGATTTGAAATCGACCATGGTTGTGAAGAAAATAGCTCAAAAGGAATACCAATGGATTCGAAATCCATCATAACATGAATTTATCCAAATAAACTTAAATGGATTTGTAGATAAATTTGAAATGCTTAATTTTCAAATCCTTCAATCCAAACATACCATAAAAGATTTGTTGGGAAAAATCTTGGAGCGTAACGGATGGTGTTTATGAAGATGCAATAAAATGATGAAATGTCGAGGTATGGGATACCCGAGTTCCTTAAGACAATATTGCCCCGCTCTTGGTGGTTACGGTTTACGGCAATTGTCTCCCAAGATACAACGACATCGTCTCGATAATAGTACCACTACAAATTACCGAATCTAGCGAACAAATGCTTGTTCCAAACTCTCTCGATGGACTCGTATGATTTAATGCATATATAGACATTTAATATGCAATACTTATTCTTAAACTATTGAATTAATATTTAAGAATATCAAAAGTACTCAATTTAGTACGAAAAAGTTCTTCGAAATATTATTCAAGAACTTCAAGAATATTTCAAATGCTTAATTTAGCATTTAATATTCAATACTATTCTTAAAATATTAAAACTAATATTTAATAAATAAAAGAACTCTCAAAATACTCAAATAAGTATTTTAGAGAAAAAGAGAGAAGAGAAATGATATTTGGTGTGTTTAATTTCATAAATGGAAGGCTTATTTATAGATTATGAAGAGTTTTTGGTCAAAAATTGCAACTTTTCGTACATAGCATTAGAGCCCAAAAGGTATGTCTTTTGGACTAAAAGCCCCTTGAAATGGCTTTTCAAAGCAGCCCCAAAAGTTGCCTTGTTTGATGAAAAGACCCCACGAGCTCGGATCCAGTGTAGCGGGTGTACCGTGCACCCCGATTCTCAACCAATCAAATTGCTCCCTTGTAGAGTGCTGATCCGGTGCGGCTAGGCGCATCCGCTGCGGTGCACCTCATCCCTAATCTTTTCCAAACTTATAATTTGACCCCAAAACTTTGAATCTTGAACAATTACGTCCTTACAAGTTGGTCCTGAATTTTTTTCGATTCGAACATTTTAGTCCCAACTAAATGAACTTTTCTCAGATTATCGTGGCCATCGATTATATGATTTGTGATCATTTGATGACTTATGTACATATCGATAAATCAATTCCAACTATGAATAACGTTTTAAGTATTTCACTTTGTTAATTAATTTCTCATTCACCCGAAATCGGATTTGAGTAATTAAATACTCTAAATTTATCTACTCGAGACGTAGAATAATTAGAGCCAAAGACATTCCACTTTCGACATACGAAAGTCACTTAAATCTTTACATAAATCGTGCTAAAACACAATTTACTCAATCAAGATTACCAACAATACCCACCATGAATGAAATTAATTCATAACAGACTATGCTGACAAAGATGCAGACTATGCAGACACTGAGAGAGTTCGGGCGAAAAGCAATTGCATCAGGAGAGGTAGTTTTTTGCTTTGAACCTTCCCTAGTGTAGTACCATCGGATTTACTTGTTGGGCAGTGAACGCGATGTCTTGAACTGATCAGCGTTTTGTGTAAACCAAGACAATGATACACACACAATTACTTCTCTAACAAGATTTAGTTCTCACTGTTGTGTCCGTTTTGGCCATGGACCGTCTTGGATTCATAAGTGTTTACTTTTGAAGCGGCCTTTACTTCTCACTTATATAGGTGATCTCCTATAAAGAATACCCTGCCTTACTCCACTTTATTATATCTCATCATCCTTGAGATAGTATAGGAACCATTAAAATCTTTTTCAGCTTAACCTCACCTACGTTCTGCAGGATTTAAGCACTTGTATATCCTAGGAATGGGATGGAGCTTATTTCATCTCCTTCAAGTGCGACACTGAATCTAACATAATTTGTTTTTCCCTTTGAACCAAGATCTTGGGATCTACAGTCAACAAGGTAGGGTTACCCTTATGTTGATCCTTAATATGTAGGATTTTACGCCCATTCCCATCGATATGCAGTTTATTTGATCTTTTAGGCATATATTTGGATCCATATGTTCTCAATTGATTTTACACAATCATTAGAGACACTACCACTTGAGATCAACTGCTTAATGGTTTTATATCTTCAACGTATGTGTCAAGATTACCATTTTACATGCTAACTTGTGTCTTTCCGATTGCCGGCTTATGATCATACTGTATCGGAATTAGTGACACAAAATCTAGCCAATTAATAATATCCACCATTCCTTAGTCAAGACTTTTAGTCTAGGATATTCTATCAGTGTGCAACACCGGTGTCGACCCACCATTCGCTGAGTTATCCTCCATAATAGGCATTAGATACTACAGCCACAAGCGTGAAGTTCGACTACCCACCATTTGCCTAGCTTGGTTTTAGTGACTTAATTACCCACCATTTGCCTAGCTTGGTTTTAGTTACCTAATCACCCACCAATTACATGGTCCAGGCTGTCAATCAACGATTGACTTTGATCATCACTAGCATGATGTAGCTTACCACATTTTAGTGGTTGTTCCCTCGAAACGGACATAATTTATCTTCATTTCGACTATTGTCAGTACACCTAGCTCTAATTTTGGTTTAACCAAAATCTTTGTAGCTTTAAAGTCATTTTCTCGGATTTTATTTGGACGTTTAGTCGACCTTCTCGATTTTACTCCGATAATTAACATCCTTTATTCTTGACTAAGTTGTGTACATTGCACAATATTTTGATTCCATTTCATCTCTAAGGGACGTATATTTCACAATATGAAACATTCAGAATCATTCTCACTTTGCAACCTTATTGGTTTATAGTGACGACATTTCATAATGTCTATTTTAAATTACTTAGAAATAGACTCAATATTCTTTCGCTAAATGAAACCACATCTCGTTTTTCCTCACAAATTATATCACTTTCATAGTGAAAATTATAGGCAAAAACTTTAAATAATGCAATAATTATTCTTTAAACAAATTGACTTCTTTAAATAAACGTCTCTATCACACGAAAAGAACATGCATCTAATTTAAATCATCTATTTAAATAATGCATTTCTTCATCCATTGTCATCAAGTTTAATTATAAAGAGTGTCAAATATAATAAAGAATCACACTTATTGCATTTATTCATAAGCCGAAAGAAATATGTCAAATCATTACTTTATATGCATCGCAAAATAAAGTCATATTTAAGCATGCACAAATATTTAGTCTTTATCAAGAATAATTTACCATGATAAAATATTATGAAATATTAAATCACATATCGCATGCTTGCTCAATGTCATCCGGCGGATTACATCATTAATGTTGCATATTTCAATATTAAATCATATTTAATATTATTCAACATAATATGTAATCACATGAGCAAATGATAAATTCATACAAATGAACTTATCTCATTAATTGGTTTTCGTAACCAAAATTCGCCATTAATTGCTTCCATATATATTGGATCATATCTTTGACACCATAGAATTTCGCAACTCCCTTCATTTGGTTTGAATTTTACTACAAAAAATATTCAAATTTGAATTAGTCATAAAATAATTAAAATTTATAAATTATGACAATCAATAAAATTAAATAAAATTTTATCTCTTGATTTCATCATCTTCCATCATAGCACCATCTTCAAGAAACACTCGTATATTGTCTTAAGGTGTTGGGAAAAAACTTGGAGCGTAACGGACGGTGTTTATGAAGATGCAATAAAATGATGAAATGTCGAGGTACGGGATACCCGAGTTCCTTAAGACAATATTGCCCCGCTCTTGGTGGTTACGGTTTACGGCAATTGTCTCCCAAGATACAACGACATCGTCTCGATAATAGTACCACTACAAATTACCGAGTCTAGCGAACAAATGCTTGTTCCAAACTCTCTCGATGGACTCGTATGATTTAATGCATATATAGACATTTAATATGCAAGACTTATTCTTAAACTATTGAATTAATATTTAAGAATATCAAAAGTACTCAATTTAGTACGAAAAAGTTCTTCGAAATATTATTCAAGAACTTCAAGAATATTTCAAATGCTTAATTTAGCATTTAATATTCAATACTATTCTTAAAATATTAAAACTAATATTTAAGAAATAAAAGAACTCTCAAAATACTCAAATAAGTATTTTAGAGAAAAAGAGAGAAGAGAAATGATATTTGGTGTGTTTAATTTCATAAATGGAAGGCCTATTGATAGATTATGAAGAGTTTTTGGTCAAAAATTGCAACTTTTCGTACATAGCACTAGGGCCCAAAAGGTATGTCTTTTGGACTAAAAGCCCCTTGAAATGGCTTTTCAAAGCAGCCCCAAAAGTTGCCTTGTTTGATGAAAAGACCCCACGAGCTCGGATCCAGTGTAGCGGGTGTACCGTGCACCCCGATTCTCAACCAATCAAATTGCTCCCTTGTAGAGTGCTGATCCGGTGCGGCTAGGCGCATCCGCTGCGGTGCACCTCATCCCTAATCTTTTCCAAACTTATAATTTGACCCCAAAACTTTGAATCTTGAACAATTACGTCCTTACAAGTTGGTCCTGAATTTTTTTCGATTCGAACACTTTAGTCCCAACTAAATGAACTTTTCTCATATTATCGTGGCCATCGATTATATGATTTGTGATCATTTGATGACTTATGTACATATCGATAAATCAATTCCAACTATGAATAACGTTTTAAGTATTTCACTTTGTTAATTAATTTCTCATTCACCCGAAATCGGATTTGAGTAATTAAATACTCTAAATTTATCTACTCGAGACGTAGAATAATTAGAGCCAAAGACATTCCACTTTCGACATACGAAAGTCACTTAAATCTTTACATAAATCGTGCTAAAACACAATTTACTTAATCAAGATTTCCAACAAGATTTACTGAGCCTCTTTGTAAATACAAGTTTTTCCAAATTTGTTAGATGGAAAATTTCATCTCATAATCCACCTACTCCATTGGTGTAAGAATTTCACTATAACAAATCATGAGAATAATTAACATTATGAAGTCTCTTCTCCATAACATCAAATAAATTAACCGTAATATAAAATACTTATATTATGTTTGCTTATGTTTTTGAGTGAAGATTTTAATTTTCTTTTTCCGGAATTTCTGCTACATAAAATGATGTGATATGAATGTGTTTGTTTAAATTTTTTTAGAATACAGTTGGAACTTGTAAAATGTTTCAAATAAACAGTGGTTGGTTTGATATGCGATTGGTTATATTAATAAGTCATGTATTAATATAAAGAGAAAGAGAAAAATGTAGATTGGAATGAGTGACTTGATTGATTTTTTTTTGTTATACATTCATTTAATAATAATTAAAAACTTGATTTAATTTATAGATAATATTAATTTATTGTTATATATTTATTTAGTCGAAACAAAAAGTTAGAGAGGTGAATCATGTAAATTTTTCAGAATTTTAGAATAAATATAGATATAGATTTTGCCAATTTTATACTCACATTTGGTCCGGTTTGATATTGTTAGATAAAAAAATTCAAAAAATTTGGGGGTGTACGTGTTTGAAAAGGCTTTTAATGAGAAAAAAGAAAAAAAAAATCTATATCACTACAATGTTTATAAGAATGACTAAGGGTTTATAAAGTCACAATTAATATATTCGTCTCGCAATTTGTTTTCATGATAAAAGTGAAAATAATTATTGATAAGAAATGTGGTTTGAGAAGTGAATTTTGATTATTTATCTTGAAGAAAATATGTAATGATTATGGTTCAAATATATTTTTTTGTTGTGAAATATTTGTCTGAGTTGATATTTAAATTTATGTTTATTGGATCTTATTTTGAATGTTGGATTTTGTCGCATTAGAAAATGTCATTGATTCAATTTTTGGAATTGAAATATACAAAAAAAAGAACTTATTTTTATTGATAATGGTAACTATTATATCATTAATAGTACAATTATTTTTTCTTTTATTGCCAAGATTTTGTTGGAAATTATCTTAAATTTTAAGAGATTATTTCAGATAAATTTAATGAGATACCAACCAAAAGAGGTTTATGATTTTTTATTTCGAAACATATATTTGGAGTAGAGTTGACCAACCAATTGGGGCCTAAATTCCCTAAATTTTAAAATTCATTCATCACACAAATTTCTCTAAAGTTCCCCTCAACATCAAACTTAACCTAAAAAGCAGAGTTTTACCTCCACTAGTTCTATTTCAACAACAATGTTGAAATACGGAATTTAGTTCAACCAACAATGACATATGAACTGAAAAATGTGGTATACAAATGCAAGAATACAGTTTGAGTTGTTCTTGGATGAATGATATATAAACTATCAGGTGATTTATGCATGTGAATGGTATAATGTTATAGGTGCTCATTTTCTCAATTTGATGTGTAAATATCACACGCGCATGACTTATCTTGTAGCATTTAAGTTGTAATTCCCATGGAAACATGATAGTTAAGTACTAGTTTTTCACGTAATAGCAAATTAAAAGATATAATTACTATCTATATCTATTATAAAAGTATGAATGATTTACTAAGTAAATGATTCGCACTTTTTTATTAAGACCAAAATACCTTCATATCATATTAGTAGTCATTCAATAATGTTATTAATTAAAACAATTAATGAGTGCTTAAAATTTAAATTAATAATAAATAAGGTTGTTCAATGTATATGTTATTATTATTATAACTTTATAGATACTAAACAATTTAATATTATATGTGTAAATTTTAGCTATTTCAAATAAAAATTCTAATATACACTTTTTTTATGGGGTTGTATTGGAGGGTAGCTCTCAGACTGCACTGATGTATTCTTCATTAATGTTGCGGAAATTTTAGATGATATGTTTACTCGGGTAATGCTTCTTTCATGAATCTTGCATGTAAATCTGAATCTAAAAGTATGCATTTCATGTTGGAATAGTACTTTCCACAGGTAGTTACTCCTCCAATTGCAATCTTCATAGTTCCGCTGTGGATATTGAAATTTTTTAGTTAATTAGTACATTTTTTTACTTGCTATTACATCAGATTTGTAATTTGTAATCATGCGACTAGCTCCTTGGTGCACACCATTAATTATATATTTTTTTATTTAATATTAATGATTGATCACATCTTACACTTATCGCTAAAAAATACATCTGGAAATTTTAATATAATATCTCAGTATATCACTGTATTATTTTATATTTTATTGAAATAAAAGTGCATGTGCATACTTTCTATACAAATGAAGAGAGAATGTGGGGAGGGATTTTAGGAGATTTGATTGTTAGTATTCTGTATTAATTAATGTTATTAATTTTTAACTTGAGTTAATTGTTTAGTTAACTAAACATAATTTAATCCATTAGATTAAATTACTTATAATATGCCATCCATCTAGAGGGGTATTGGTCACAATTGGTGAGAAGATGTGTCAACCCACAATTCTATTTTCACAATCACATAAGTGCGTAACATCGGATTAGATTATGTCAATCAAGTTCTAGAATTATTGAAATGCTTGAAAGTTATGATGATATATTTTTTTGAATGTCGAAGGAAGTTAAATATATAGACATTGTAATCTTTACAATACGCATTCGGTAAAATTTGTTATTGTATAATAGTTCATAAACCACATAAGAAAATTTAAACCAACCTAAGTTGCTTTGACAAGACTCACAATACAAGATGTCAAATATGTATTCTTTTAAATCGAACACATGACTATAAACATAAAATTCAAATCAACTCTTATAATCATATAGTTCAATAATTCTAAATTCACTATAAATATTGGAATTGAATTAAACACATCACTTTCTAAGTATACCCCACATGACATGGCTGGTGGGTGTTGAATCCAACAAAATAAAAGCCTACTTGAAAAAGATTTGTAATCAGCGATAAGTAGGGTCGATCCACATGGAATGGTGTAAAATTCAATTCCTAAATTACTAATATCGATAAAAGGGGGGTTTTGGATTTTTAACTAAATTAACAGGCGAAATTAAAAACGCAAGATTCAAAAACACAATTTCAAAAGAACGCAAATAAGGAAAAATTCGGATTTTTAATATGATGAGAAATTCTAGTATTCGGATTTTCTCAGTATTGATTCAATTAATTCGATCACTAATGCAATGATAATTCAATGTTTTATAGATAAATTGGCTATAGTTATTAACAAGCTCTAATAACCTAGTCGTCGATAACCAAAACAAGCTCTTTGATTACTTCTCTTACTAATTAGACAACCCTAAACAAGCTCTTAGGATTTAGCCTATCGATATCATTCACGTATTAGAAAGACACCAATTCTAGCCAACAAACACATAAGCTCGGTTTATTTAGACCAAATTACTAATTTCCATAGCGACTAATCAAAAACGTTTCCATAATCAACGTCGCTAATTGCTACAAAATTAGGGTTTACCAGTCACGAATTTTGCCCTAAATAGCTAAATACGATTCCAAAGATTAAATAATTGATCAGGCTATCTAATCTATTGAAACATATTATCAACAGAGCTCAGAGAAAAAGTAAATACCTAATAACAGAGAAATTATGGCACAATTCGATCTCACGAATTTAAAGAATCAAACTTTGATGAATCCTCGACTAGAAGTATGTGTTAAGCAACACATAATCAAAACGTAGACAAAAATAGTAAAAATCGAGAGCTCCAGAATAAAAGGGAAAAATGTTGCTTGAATTGAAAATAAAATCAAAGGTGTCTTGTGGAATAAAATTCCACATATTTAAACTAATAGAGTCCTAATCCAAGAAGGAAACTAATTAGGGCTCTAACAAACTTAACAAACAAAATATCTTGGGAAATCTAAAAATAAGGAAATAAAATCCTAACAAATAAAAGAGAATAAATCCCACAAAATCATCTTTAAACAGAATCTTCAGATAGGAAATCCGGATTTGGCAGTTGTGGATCATAACCAACTCAATAACTGAAAATCTCCCGAATATTCCAGCAATCCCGTTTCTGGGCAGAAGCGTTTGGTGGTTTAAGCATGGGCACGCTTAACTCTTCGAAGTCTTTTGCTATCCTTCTTGTGTCAAACTCTTTTCTTCGTCATTTTTCCTCTTTTTCATCTCATTTGGTTCTTTCTCCTTTTAATCTTCTAAAATCCAATTGTCAACCTAAAATCACAAAATAATACGCATAAGTGATACAAACAGCCCGACTATAGACATGTAAAACAAGCACAAAACTCGACTTAACAATGGCCCACTATGACCATCTCTAAAAATCTAACGATTGTCTTATGTTCTACTTTCCCTCATTTTCCAACGTGTAATATGCCAGTCAATCGTTTCCTGATGCCACGTGTATTTGGCGGATCCATGCAGCCCCACATCTTGCCTAAGTGTTAGAATGTCATTGGTGGACGTATTCTAGCTCTAAAAGCCCTAGAGGGATGATCGAATATTAGATTTCAAAATAGGAATTTGCATCCTAAAAATCTCCAGAAAAATACAAGGAAGGAATATGATGGGATAAGGGTTGTCGATTGTGTTGAGTTATGGAGCTTGAAGGACTGTAAACCGGGCCACATCTCTCTCTGATCCAACTGGGTAAACAATATAGTGTATAAATAGCCATATTCTCATTGTTACACTATTACAGAAAATGTAGTGAATATTTTGGTTTGGCAGTGCCCCAACGTAGTCAAAATTCTTTTGACGAACTGGGTAAACAATTCGTGTATTTTTTTAATTATTTTTTCCTTTCGTGTGATTATTAATTGGCATCATATTCCTAATGGGCAGGGCAACACGGGCAGGGGGCCTTTCAGAGCTGGATATCGCCTAAGCAAGCTTGTATGTGAATGCAAATGGATGAGTGTCAATCAACACGTAGCAATTACCCTTTTCGAAAATTTGACACAAAGTGTATTATTTTTTCTCTCTAAAGTTGCATCCATTAGAGTGTTAGAGATATATACATACACCGGTTGATACATACACGCTGGTGATGCAATATTATTTTAATTTGTACGCATATGTAAAGGTGGTTGGAAGGAAGGGGCTATTTAAGAGTGGTAATATGAGCACAAGAAAAATGACGGACTTGGGTCAGCTTAATGATCGTGCTCGTGCTATTTCTGTTTATTTCTTTTGCTGCTGCTACATTTTTTAGGAAATCTTTTACCATTATTTTCTCTGCCTGCATTTTGGATGTGTTTCTTATGGACAAAACATTATGAGTCGCCCTCTTATTTCACATTGCAGAAAATTTTGATGACAATTAAGGCGATGTTTGTTAATGTCTTTCAAATTCATTTTCGTCATCTTAAGTCACAAATCCCAGTTTACCAATAATCATCTACTCTATTAATATTTCTCTATTTCTATTTTTTGCTTTATAATCATTTAATTGCACATATTAGTCAGTTATTATTTGACATATTTTACATCTTTCAACCAATTTTAAAAATATAAAAAGATAACAAGTATTATATCATATTCACATGAATTTTTATAGTGTGTGTTTTTTGATAAATTTCAATTCTAACTCAAAAATGTCATTTTCTGGATTTAGTAGTAATTGTGGTAACTTATTCTTGAAAATGATGTAATTAAGATTCTATCGAGCTGGTAATTTTTTTAATGCTATACAATAATAATCCTCAAGTAACTGAAATCTAGTTATTTGCAGTTGATCTAGCTCGTAAAATGTTAACTAGACAAATCAAGCCGAGACTCGTATTTGTCCAACGTGGTTCGTAGAATGGATATAGACTGCACTCAGATTCACTAAGCTACCCACTTACCTTTTTTAACCTGAGTACCCATATCATCAAATTTTGATGCTCCCAACCTATCCTTGTACAAAACCTGTTCATTCAATATAACATCTCGACTATGAATTATCTTCCGATTTTGCTCATCCCAAAATCTATAACTGAATTCATCACCACCATATCCAATGAACGTACACTTGACAGATTTAGCATCTAACTTACTTCTAGAAGTGGCATTGATGTGAACGTATGAAACGCACCCAAATACATGAAGAAATGATAAATTTACCTCCTTACCATTCCAAGCCTCCTCCGGTATGCCATTACCCAACGGAGTTGATGGTCCCTTATTAATCAATAAGGCAACAGTGTTAACTGCATCAGCCCAAAACATCTTCGGCAACCCACATTTCAATCGCATGCACTTAGCACGTTCATTCACGGTTCTGTTCATACGTTCTGCAATCCCATTCTGTTGAGGAATTCCTCTCACAGTCTTTTCCATGCGAATACCGTTCAGATCACACTATTCCTTAAACTCAGCGAGTTTGTACTCTCCACCATTGTTAGATCTTAAGCACTTCACTTTCGGACATGTTTCGTTTTCTACAAGGGCTTTCCGTTTTCTAAAAGCATTAAAAGCGTTAGATTTATGTTTTAGAAATAAACTCATACCTTTCTCGTGGAGTTATAAGTCATGTAGTATGACTCTTCACCAAGAGATGTAACAGGTGCAGGTCCTCATAAGTCACTATGTACCAACTCCAACTTCTCGTTCTTCACGGTTCTACCTCCCTTCGAAAAACTCATCCTTTTCTAATTCCCGAATACACAAACCTCACATAAGCCAACATCGACTGTCTTGAGGCCTGACAGCTTACCTTTCGAACAAAGCTCCTTCATCCCCTTCTCGCTCATGTGGCCAAGTTGGCAATACCACAAGTCTGCATCACTGTTTTCTCCTACAAGAGAAATACAATCTTTAGTATTGGTTGTCACATACAATGTGCTCTCTTTCTTACCTCGAGCCAGTATCATGGCTCCTTTGGTTATCTTCCAGGTGCTGCAACCAAAAGTCACAATGTATCCATCATCATCTAGTTGCCCTACAGAGACCAAATTCCTCTTCAAACCAAGATATTAATTTAGTATGCATATTAGCATAAGTTACTAGCCGTTAGAATGACTACGACATACTTGTAATTGTTACATGATATTTGTTTATTTCATTATATAAATGATATATTAGACAATCTTTTTAAACAACTTACCATCTTACACTAATGTCATTATGCAAATGAATTATTCCTTGATACTTTCCATGGTCTTTCTTTTTCACAAACATATACCATAAATCTTTAAGTGGTACATATACACACACAAAAGATAATCGAAAGCATACCTTTTCCTTTGATATCACTCAAAGTTACATGACCATAATATATTTTATACCATTTCCTTCCAAGAACCTTTTCACTCCCGACACCTAAAGTTGAGCCGAAGAAGCAATGCTTTGGCATGTTGATTTCCACCAAAAGTTCCTCACATACAAGAACATGAAACATTAGATAATTAGATATGCTATTTCAAAATTATTCTACTAAAACACAAAACACAAATTCATAACTTTAGATTGTTGTATGTTTTGTGATTTGTGTTTTATACAATCTTAATATACTCAAATACATGTAAGAATATTTTATTAACAACTCTAACACATTCTCATAACATGAAATAATATATATAAATCAACATATAAACACTAAAATAAAGATACTGCACCGATGGAGAGTCACGTCACATGACGTTGTCCTATAGCCATGATTGCCTCCCTACATTTAGGTTTTTACGGCTGATCACGACTCTAAAATAAAATCCCATTAGCTCACAATGATGTCTCATCCTATGTGCACGACCACAAGGAGACAAGGAACTAATCCTTAGTCACGTTGCCAAAACACTCTTATGGGCGAAAATAATTTTACAAGTTCATAACAACAATGAGTTTATAACCTCTTATATATAATGATGGATAAATTGATGTTACGCCAAAATAATGACCCCATGTAAAATTGTAGTCGAACTACAATAAACATGATCATAAACACATATAAAGTGGGTCATAATTAGAAATATGTAACATTTCCATGTAAATAAAGGGTCACTGATATATTTGCAAATGAGGCCATAAACTCTTAGAAAAATAGATGGAAATAAAAAAAATAAAAAAAATTTAAAGCTTAATTCCAACATTTTCCACATGGGGTGGGTGAAAAAAAAACCCGCTCATGTGAAAATGTGTGTTGTATGCTAGACTGGGACTAAGACTAACACTGCATCTCCCTTGCCACAACCATACTGAAGCTCATTCTCAAACTCAAATATTGATATATGATATAACATACAAAGACCACAAATAAAATTAAAAATAGAGAAATGTTATACACTATCGTTTGGTTTTCATAAGAAAATCTTGAACTATTCATGGATCATCGTCTATGTTTTATTAGGTTTCTTTGTCATCCATGTTCAGATCTAAAGTTACACAATGATGGATTTTATTCACTTTACCCCTAGAAATATTTGTATATAGATGAGATACATATGTATATACAGTATCTCACCAGTTACGTGATGTTCATTTTTCAATTGAGCCCCTTTGGCAAGATTTGCGGATGAGTTTAAATAGTTGTCTTTAATTATCCGACAATACACATATTCCGAAAATCATTAAAAGTCAAAAAATCCGACAATTGCAAAATAACGTCTATAAAGCATCCAATCATTAATTATATTTTGATATTGTTTTTAGTTCTCTCACAATAATAATGAGCCGACAGTAATAAACTTTCCACATCTCATTGCTAAGATGGGGGCGGATGTTATTGCCTACTTGTGACTTTATCGGCTCACATGCTAACTTTTCTACTACTAACAATTTTATTTCTAAAGACTTTTATTGGGTGTAAAACTAAAAAAATCATATTCCTTATTATTCAATTTTATTTTTAAATATAAATACCCCAATAATGCCATATTTCATAACTCTGTATTGTTTCATATATACTATCTCCTTTTATAATACCTAAATGTTTACACATTAATTACAAATAAGATATGCAAGAGATACCTATTATCTTCACTACTTTTTGATCTCTTTATAATAATTATAGAAGTTTTCATGTAGAAAAGCATTAATTGCAAATATTTCTTTATCAAAACTAAAATATGAAAAAGAATAATAGCAATAAGTATAAAATTGCTATTTCCATCTCCAATTATCATAATCCAATGTTTTAATTCACCAAATTCAAAAGTTTCACTAAAATAACGTCTGATCCGACACTTTTTCAATACCCCTTCCTACCAATTGTGTCCAATACCTTTTAGATAAATGACACATCATAAAAAAATTGATCTAATGGATTAAATTGCATTTACTTAACTACATACTTCATTCAAGTTATATTTTTAATACTATTTAAATAAATTACAAAAACTATGAAACAGTTCCTAAAATCGCTCCCCCACATTCTCTCACCTCTAGATCACGTATGTTATTTTTCATCTCTCCTAAAACACAATAAGTACAAAGAATATTTCTTCCTTTTCTTACATTGAAAATAAATTTAATTTACTTTAGTATTATTTATTTTCTCAATTTTATTTTTATTTGTCAAAATGTGAAAATTAATTATATTTTCTTAAAAAAATTACAATAGGTCATCATAATATTCTAATTAAAATAAAATACTTATCAAGAAAAAAGAAGGTAGCCAAAAATTGAGAATTCAAGAATTAGTTGAATATAATATTTGTTTTTCAAATCAAAGAATGAAAATAGTGGGAGCTTAAAAATTATGAGAATCAATAAAAATATTTTTGTTGAATTATTGTCTCTATTTTTTAGGGGAAAAAACAAACATGTAGTTTAGAGAGAGAATGTGTGGAGGGATTTTAGGAGATTTGATTGTTAGTATTCTTTATTAATTAATGTTATTAATTTTTAACTTGAGTTAAATATTTAGTTAATTAAACATAATTTAATCCATTGATTAAATAACTTATAATATGCCATCCATCTAGAGGGGTATCGGACACAATTGGTTGGAAGATGTGTCAGCCCACAATTCTATTTTCACAATCACATAAATGCGTAACATCGGATTAGATTATGTCAATCAAGTTCTAGAATTATAGAAATGCTTGAAAGTTATGATGATATATTAAAATCTTTACAATGCGCATTGGGTAAATTTTGTTATTGCCTACATGTTAGAATATCATTGGTGGACCTGTTCTGGCTCTAAAAGCCCTAGAGAGAGGATCGAAGATCAGATTTCAACGGAGGAATTTGCATCCTAAAAATCTCAACAAAAATACGAAGAAGGAATACGATGGGATAAGGGTTGTCGATTGTGTTGAGTAATGGAGCTCGGAGGAGTGTAAACCGGGCCACAACTCTGGCCGATCCAACTGAGTAAATAATATAGTGTATAAATAGCCATATTCTCATTGTAAGATCATTACAGAAAATATAGTGAATATCTTGGTTTGGCATTGCCCCCAGCGTAGTCAAAAATTTTTTGACGAACTGGGTAAGCAATTCATGTGTTTTTTTTTTATTTATTTTTTTCGTGTGATTATTCATTGGCATCATATTCTTAACAGGCAGGGCAGCACGGGCAGGGAGCCTTTCAGAGCTGGATATGGCATAAGCAAGCTTGTATGTGAATGCAAATGGATGGGTGTCAATCATCACGTAGCAATTACCCTTTTCGAAATTTTGACACATAGCGTGGGTTGTGACAGAAATAGGGCTGAACACAGCGCCAAAAGTTACGCCAGAAATGGTGCAACAACACTATAGCTGCGCCATTTCTGGGCAGCTCCTTTTTTAATTTTTTTTTTTATTTTTTAGGGTTTGCGTTTGAGTCCTTTAGCTTTAGGCTAGCTTGTTTCCAATTTAGTCCGTTTTAAGTTTACAAAGTTTGGATTATTTTTAATTTAGCCCATAAAAATTTAATTTATTACAATTATATACTATTAATTATATTTTATTCAATTGTACATTAATTTAAGTTTATTATTAAAGTATATTTTATATTAATTTATACAAAATATATATCTTATTATTAATTAGTTTGAATTTCTTTAATTTAGTCCATAAAAATAAATTGTTATAAATAAATCGTATAAGTTATATTTAATAATAAAATAATTTTATTTTTGTGAATTTTAATAACAAATTATATATTTTTTGGGGTAAAAATGTATAATGAGTAAAAGTTTTGAGTTATATTTGTGAAAGAAGGTTATAATATATAAAAGATGGAAAAAATAAAATATTATGTAAGATTCCTTTTTGGTGAACTGAATAGTGTTCTAGTTGGAGTGGATTTATTGTAGTTGTGCCAGATTGGTGAAAAATATGATTTTGAGTTAGAAAGGCCCTAAGGTCTTTAGATTTATCAGTGGAGGAGAGATGTCATCTGATGAAGAGAAAGGTGATATTTTTACCATTGGTGTTGATTATAGATGGAGAGTTTTGCCCGATAATTTTAACGCCACTCCTTTTCTAGTGACAAGATGGCTACTATTACTGGCGTTTTTCATTGGCTTGTCACGTATAATCGTAATAGCTGGATATTTACTTTCGATATTGAGTAAGAAATATATGGCCACATTTTGCCTCCCAATGGATTGGAGCTGAGTATAGTTTGGATGAAGTTGACATCAATACATGATCAGATCTAACTCATTGATATTCATGATCATTCTGTGATTGTTATATGGAAAATGAAAGAATGTAGAGTTGTTGAGTTCAGGACAAAAGATGTGATATTTAACATTCCATCACCATGGCAACATCAATGATGCTTTATATTCAGTAAGAATAACAAAAAATGGAGAAATACTTCTTTCTCATCAATTCCAGAACCATGCCACCTCGTATAATCCAGTAAAAAAGATAATACAATTGTGGTTTCTTTATGCGGAAGTGTTGGTTATGCTCCAAGTTTCTCGTCGCTCAAGGAAGTGATGAAGGAACAGGATTTGAGTACAATCAAAATAAATCAACACTTGTTCTAGTTGAGTTTCTAATGGTAATACTCTATGCTTTACATTTAAGTTTTAGATGCAAGCCACGCGTATATTTGTCCAAAATTAGTTCTTATTTCCTTTTTCACGTGAGATATTGTCTCAGGGCATAATTTCTTAAATGGTGAACTTGAGTTCAACAATTTTAAATTTTCCAAAAACATCTCTATTTGATGAAGGCCGACATTGTTAGATCTTGGTAGTATTCTATGTTGATTCATTCTCTCGTAGTCATTGATATAGATACATGCGAGTATATGAACATTGTCGTTTGTGGGTTTTGACTCCCTCGACCTTAGGGAGTGAACTTTAGAAGAATTATATTTACGGAAGCTTTGATCTCGATAGCATATTGGTTTGGTTCAGTTGAAATTTATGAGAATTTTGGATATTATTGAGAAAATCTGTACGCCAAAGATCCGTTGTTGGTCATTAGAAATGCCACTTTTATTCCCTCAAAATGCATGGAATGATCTTCTTTGCTTCTCAATATGTCATTTTGGGGCTGAAACAGCTTATATCTACAATCCAATCATGGGAGAGTATATTAAGCTTCCAGAGAATTATAGAGTTATTATATATCTATAGAGTATGGATTAGAATTTTGTAAGTCTATAGACCATCTCCAACCCGCCCCAAAATAGCATAGGTTGTGATGGAAATGGCGCTGGGTTGTTTCCATCCCAGCGCCAGAAGCTTCGCCAGAAATGGCGTAGCGCAGCTCCTTTTTCAAATTTTATTTTGTTTTTTATGATTCGCATTTCAGTCCTTTGAACGCCTGTCCTTGTTCAAGTGACAAAATGGTTACTATTAATGGGGTTTTTCATTGGCTTGTCATGTATAAACGTAATAGCTGGATATTTACTTTCGATATTGAGTAAGAAAAATATGGTCACATTTCGCCTCCCAATGGATTGGAGTTGAGTATAGTTTGGATGAAGTTGACATCAAAACAGGATCACCTCTCTCGTTGATATTCATGATCCTTCTGTGATTGTTATATGGAAAATGAAAGAATATGGAGTTGATGAGTCCTGGACAAAAGATGTGATATTTAACATTCCATCACCATGACAACATCCGATGATGCTTTATTTAGTAAGAATATTAAAACATGGAGATATGTTTCTTTCTCATCAATTCCAGAACCATGCCACCTCGTATAATCTGGTAAAAAAGATATTTAATACAATCATGGTTTCTTTATGCAGAAGCGTTGCTTATGCTCCAATGTTTTCGTCGCTCAAGGAAGTTATGAAGGAACAAGATTTGAGCACAATTAAAGTAAAACAACATTTGTTCTATTTGTGATTCTTATTGTAATACTCTATGCTTCACATTTAAGTTTTAAATGCAAGCTATGCTTATATTTGTCCAAAACTAGTTCTTATTTCCTTTTTCACATGAGAGATTGTCTGAGGGCATAATTTTCTTAAATGGTGAACTTGAGTTCAATAGTTTTAAATTTTCCAAAAACATCTCTATTATTTGGTGAAGGCTGGCATTGTTAGATCTTGGTTGTATTCTATGTTGATTCATTCTCTCGTAGGCATCTATATAGATACAAGCGAGTATATGAACATTGTCGTTTGTGGGTTTTGACTGCCTCAACCTTAGGGATTGGACTTTAGAAAATTTTATTTGTGGAAAGTTTTGATCATGAAAGGATAATAGTTTGGTTTTGCCTGAAATTTCAGTGAACTTTGAAGACTATTGAGACAACCTTTACGCCAAAGATCCATTGTTGGTCATTAGAAATGCCACTTTTGTTCCCTCAAAATACAAGCAATGGTCTTCTTTGCTTCTCAATATATCATTTTGGGGCTGAAACAGCTTATATCTGCAATTAAATCATGCGAGAGTATATTAAGCTTCCAAAACTTAGAGTATTATATAGTTATTATATATCTGTGGCATATGGATTAGGGTTTTGTAAGTCTGCTAATAACACCATCTCCAACCCACGACAAAATAGCGTGGTTTGTGACAGAAATGGCGTTTGGTTGTCTTCAACCCAACGCCTAAAGCTGAGCCAAAATTGGCGCTGTATCTGCGCCATTTCTCGGCAGCTCCTTTTTTAATTTTTTTTTTTTTTAGAGTTTGCATTTCAGTCCTTCATCTTTAGGCTTGTTTCCATTTTAGTCCATTTTAAATTTATAAAGTTTGAATTATTTTTAATTTAGCCCCTATATATTTAGTTAGTTACAATTATATACTATTAATTATATTTTATTCAATTATACATTAGTTTAAGTTTATTATTAAATTATATTTTATATTAACTTATATAAAATGTATATTTTATTATTAACTAGTTTGAATTGCTTTAATTTATTCCATAAAGATATAATCTATCATAAATAAATTATATAAGTTGTATTGAATAATAAAATATATTTATTTTTGTGCATTATATTAACAAAGTATATTTTTTGGGTAAAAATGTAAAATACGTAAGAGTTTTGAGTTTTATTTGTGAAAGATTGTAATATTATATAAAAAGACGGAAAAATAGAATATTCTGTAAGATTCCTTTTTGGTGAACTGAATAGTGTTCTGGGTTAGAATGGATTTACTATAGTTGCGTCAAAGCGGTGCAAAATGTGATTTTGAGTAAGAAAAATATGGTCACATTTCGCCTCCCAATGGATTGGAGTTGAGTATAGTTTGGATGAAGTAGACATCAATGCAGGATCACCTCTGTCTCGTTGATATTAATGATCATTTTGTGATTGTTATATGGAAAATGAAAGAATATGGAGTTGCAGAGTCCTGGACAAAAGATATGATATTTAACTTTCGATCACCATGGCAACATCCGATGATGCTTTATTCAGTAAGAATATCAAGGAAGTTACTTATGCTCCAAGTTTTTCGTATTGATGAGTTCGGATATTTAACATTCCATCACCATGAAAAACTTGGAGCATAAGCATAAGAATATCAAGTTTTGAAGGAACATGATTTGAGTACAATCAAAGTAAATCGACACTTGTTCTATTTGTGATTCTTATGATAATACTCTGTGCTTTACATTAAGTTTTAAATGCAAGCTACGCTAATATTTGTTCAAAACTAGTTCTTATTTCCTTTCTCACATCTGAGATTGTCTGAGGGCATAATTTCTTAAATGGTGAACTTGAGTTCAACAATTTTAAATTTTCCAAAAACATCTCTATTATTTGATGAAGGCCGACATTGTTAGATCTTGGTTATATTCTATGTTGATTCATTCTCTCATAGGCATTGATATAGATACATGCGAGTATACGAACATTGTCATTTGTGGGTTTTGACTGCCACGACCTTAGGGAGTGCAGTTTAGAAAAATTATATTTGTGGAAAGCTTTGATCATGATAGGATATTAGTTTCGGTTTGCTTGAAATTTCTGAGAATTTTGGAAACTATTGATACAATCTTTACGCCAAAGATTGGTCATTAGAAATGCCACTTTTGTTCCTTTAAAATACATGCAATGGCCTTCTTTGCTTCTCAATATGTCATTTGGGGGCCGGAACAGCTTATATTTGCAATCCAATCTTAGAGTGTGTTAAGCTTCTAGAATTTAGAGTATTATGGAGTTGTTATATCTCTATGGAATATGGATTAGGTTTTGTAAGTCTACTAATAATTTTAAGACCATCTCCAACCGACGCAAAAATAGTGTGGGTGGGTATGGAGCCAAAAGCTACGCCGACTGTACCATTTCTGGGCAGCTCCTTTTTTAATTTTTTTTATGTTTTTTAAGGTTTGCAAATTAGTCCTTTAGCTTTAGCTTGTTTTCATTTTAGCCGATTTTAAGTTTACAAAGTTTGAATTACTTTTTATTTAGCCCAATAAATTTAATTTATTACAATTATATACTATTAATTATATTTTATTGAATTATACAATAATTTATTATTATATTATATTTATATTAACTTATATAAAATTTATATTTTATTATTAACTAGTTTGAATCGCTTTAATTTAGTCCATAAATATAAATTGTTATAAATAAATTATATAAGTTATATTTAACAATAAAATGTTTTTATTTTTGTGAATTTTATTAACAAATTATATTTTTTATGGGTAAAAATGTATAATATGTAAAAGTTTTGAGTTTTACTTGTGAAAGATTGTAATATTATATAATATATGGAAAAAATGGAATATAATGTGATATTCCTTTTTGGTGAACTGAATAGTGTTCTAGGTTGGAGTGGATTTATTGAAGCTGCGCCAAAGTGGTGCAAAATATGATATTGAGTAGGAGATGCCCTAATGTCTTTAGATTTATCTGTGGAGGAGAGATGTCATCGGATGAAGAGAAAGGTGGTATTTTTACCATTGGTGTTGATGATAGATGGAGAGTTTTGCCCAACACTTTTAACGCCACTCCTTGTTCTAGAGACAAAATGGTTACTATTAATTGGTTTTTTCATTGGCTTGTCATGTATAATCGTAATAGCTGGATATTTACTTTCAATATTGAGTAAGAAAAATATGGTCACATTTCTCCTCCCAATGGATTGGAGTTGAGTATAGTTTGGATGAAGTTGATATCAATACATGATCAGCGCTGTCTCGTTCATATTCATGATCATTCTGTGGTTGTTATATGGAAAATGAAAGAATATGGAGTTGCTAAATCCTGGACAAAAATGTGACTTTTAACATTCCATCACCATGCGGATAATGCTTTATTCAGTAAGAATATCAAAAAATGGAGATATACTTCTTTCTCATCAATTCCAGAACCATGCCACCTCGTATAATCCGGTTAAAAAAATACTTAATATAATCATGGTTTCTTTATGCGGAAGCGTTGCTTACGCTCCAAGTTTTTCGTCGCTCAAGGAAGTTATAAAGGAAAAGGATTTGAATACAACCAAAGTAAATGGACACTTGTTCTAGTTGTGATTCTTATGGTAAGTAATACTCTATGCTTTACATTTAAGTTTTAAATGCAAGCTATGCTTATATTTGTCCAAAACTACTTCTTATTTTCTTTTTCACATGAGAGATTGTCTAAGGGCATAATTTCTTAAATGATGAACTTGAGTTCAACAATTTTAAATTTTCCTTGGTTGTATTCTATGTTGATTCATTCTCTCGTAGGCATTGATATAGATACATGCGAGTATATGAACATTGTCGTTTGTGGGTTTTGACTGCCTCGACCTTAGGGACTGGACTTTAGAAGAATTATAATTGTGGAAAGCTTTGATCATAATAGGATATCAGTTTTGTTTTGCTTGAAATATCTGAGAATTTTGGAGATAATTGAGACAATCTTTGTTTTGTTTGTCTTTAGAAATGCCACTTTTATTCCCTCAAAATACATACTGTAACCTTCTTTGCTTCTCAATATGTCATTTGGGGGCCGAAACAACTTATATCTACAATCCAAACATGGAAGATTGTATTAAGCTTCTAGAATTTAGAGTATTATGGAGTTGTTATATATCTATGGAATATGGGTTAGAGTTTTGTAAGCTCCAACCCGTGCAAAAATAGCGTGGGTTGTGATGGAAATGGCAACCCAGCGCCAAAAGCTACGCCAGAAATTGCGCAGCATTGTAGCTGCGCCATTTCTGGGCAACTATTTTTTTAATTTTTTTTTGTTTTTTAGGGTTTGCATTTCAGTCCTTTAGCTTTAGGCTAGTTTCCATTTTTGTTTGTTTTAAGTTTATAAAGGTTGAATTATTTTTAATTTAGCCCCTATAAATTTGATTTATTATAATTATATATTAATAATTATATTTTATTCAATTATACATTAATTTAAGTTTATTATTGAATTATAAACAAATACTTTATACTATAACTTATATAAAATGTATATTTTATTATTAACTAGTTTGAATTGCTTTAACTTAGTCCATAAAAACAAATTGTTATAAGTAAATCATATAAGTTATATTTAATAATAAAATATTTTTATTTTTGTGAATTTTATTAAAAAATTATATTTTTTGTGGGCAAAATATATAATACGTAAAAGTTTTGAGTTTTATATGTGAAAAATTATATAAAATATGAAAAAAATAAAATATTCTGTAATATTCCTTTTTGGTGCAGTGAATAGTGATCTGGGTTGGAGTGGATCTACTATAGCTGCGCCAAATTGGTGCAAAATGCGTTTTTGAGTTGGAGATGCCCTAAGGTCTTTAGATTTATCTGTGAAGGATAGATGTCATCTCATGAAGAGAAAGGTGATATTTTTACCATTGGTGTTGATGATAGATGGAGAGTTTTGCTAGACACTTTTAATGTCAGTCCTTGTTCTACTGACAAAATGGTTACTATTAATGTGGTTTTTCATTAGCTTGTGACGTATATATAATCGTAATAGCTGAATATTTACTTTCGATATTGAGTAAGAAAAATATGGTCACATTTCGCCTCCTAATGGTTTGGAGCTGAGTATAGTTTGGATGAAGTTGACATCAATACATGAACAGCTCTGTCCTGGACATTCTATGATATTCATGATCATTCTATGATTGTTATATGGAAAATGAAAGAATATGGAGTTGCTGAGTCCTGGACAAAAGATGTGATATTTAACATTCCATCACCATAGTAACATCCAATGATCTTTATTCAGTAAGAATATCAAAAAATGGAGATATACTTCTTTCTCATCAATTCCAGAACCATGCCACCTCGTATAATCCGGTAAAAGAGATACTTAATACAATCATGGTTTCTTTATGCGGAAACGTTTCTTAAGCTCCAAGTTTTTCGTTGCGCAAGGAAGTTATGAAGGAACATGATTTGAGTAAAATAAAAGTAAATCGACACTTGTTCTAGTTGTGATTCTTATGGTAATACTGATAATACCTATTCGACGACCCATGATCATATTTATGGTAAATCATTATGATTTATCATACTATTTATATGATTGTTACGAATTCCTTTTGTAATACCCGGTAAATTAATTTAAATCACAATACTTAAATTTAATAATAAGTTTAGTAAAGTGAATATTTATGTAAATAACTAAATACTAGTGGATAAAACTTCTAACTAATCGAGGGGTAATATGAGTAATTAGCGAGTTATCATGATCTAACAAATGTATATACATACATATTAGACATGATCATGTGAAAACTAAGGTATTGAAATATAAATTATTGTTTATGCTTGGGAAAGTGGTAGTGGCCTTACTTTGCTTAGAACTTATTAATTTATTGAGATATATAATAAGCTATAGAATCAAGTGGAAGGATTAGGTGTATTACATTATGGTTATTCATATTAGATTATAATTAGAGCCTTGTTGATGGAAATTGGGTACGCTTTAGTAGTTATGATAATTAGTAGATTTATTTTCTTTTAGTCAATTCATGATTATGTTAGGAGTGTTCATTAGCAATCACGAATCCAACAAATGGCTTAAAGAATAACAATCATGAATACAACAAATAGCTTAAAGAATAGCAATCATGAATCCAACACATAGCTTAAAGACTAGCAATTGTTTAGTTAATTCTTGTCCAAATTTCTAATTGGATTGAATAATTAAATCTCATATAGGCAAAGGCATAAGATGCATTAGAGTATTATATATTATTGGTGATTAGTGGGTGAATCATGAATCCAACACATAGCTTAAAGAATAGCAATTTTTTTTAGTTAATTCTTGTCCAAATTTCTAATTGGATTGAATAATTAAATGTCATATAGGCAAAGGTGTAAGATGCATTAGATTATTATATTATGGATGGTTAGTGGGTAATCATGAATTTAACAAAATACTTTCTAATTGCTTAAAGAATAGCAATTGTGGGCAATGAATTATTTTGTACCAATAGGATTAGAATTATTTATAACTATAGGTAAAGTGTGGAGTCATATTCTAATTGGGATTCTAGAATACTAAAGGTTAAAAATCCTAATATAATGAGGGATAAGGACTTATTGTTTTACCCTATTAATATAAATACACTACTTCTATTAAGTTTTATAAGTTAAGAAGGGGAAAGAATAGCGGCTACGGGAAGAAGAACTTGTTGTTGACTGAGTGCACAGAGGTAATCTAATACATCCTTTATTTTGTAATTATACTTCAAATTTTCTGTAATCTTTTGCTACTCATACGCATAGCTAACAATACTTGATTAGTGGAAAAGTCTTAATGGTGGTTTAGTGAAAGCAATGCCTGATTAGCATATATATATATAGAGACAGTAATGTTTCATCATAGGCATTAGTTTCTTTTAAATGGGGTTTGATTCTTCTTAGATAATTGGAGATAAGTAATAGTCTTCTTGCAATCCCACATACTGTAGCTTAAGTTGGTGGGTTAGATAAGATTAGAAGAGGAGTTAATGACGTACGATTATATGATTTTGGCCTGATAATTATTTTAAGGGTGATTTATCAGTTTAGTAAATCTACTGGAGGAATGGTATCCACATATTCTTAATTATATAGATAGGTTATAGTGAAATTAGTTAATTGATTAATTGTTTACTGTTTTTAGATTGAGTGCATCGCGTATAAATGAACATGGGATATTGTAAATTTTGGAATCGAGGTAAGTGATTCTTCACTCTTCTAGTTCTATTAAAATTTTTTATATATATGTAATCGTTTTGGTGTGGGTGTGTGATTTTGAAAATTCGGATCGTGCAAGTGTATATATATATGTTTTTTTGATAAAGTTAAACATTTCAATATTTTCTGAAAAATATATTTTTGAAAAGCGAGTTATGATGTTTAATGGTGATACGAACGTGATTGTTTTGGTGAATTTGAAATTGAGATATGACTTGTTGTTATATGGAATGAACGTGGTTTCGGAAAACGTGGTTTTAGAAACGTGATTGCTTTGGTGGTGATTTATAAAACCCATTGTTGAAACCATTACATCGTTTACTATTCCGGAATAGGAAATGTAGAGCCGAGACCGTGTGAGGTTGGTTAGTGACCCAGTATAGGGGGGTTGTGCCTATACCAGGACCTAGTATAGGGAGGTTATGCCTATACCAGGACCCAGTGCAGGGGGGTTATGCCTGCACCAGGACCTAAGACAGGGGGGTTAAGCCTGTCCCTAACCATGGTTGGCTTATGTGTTGGTTTTACGTGGTGACTTTGAATGTGGAGATTGGATGGTATTTTAAACGTGCTTTTCGTGAACTTCTTTTAAAATGGTTTATAAATTGTTTGAAACTCATGTACTTTTGTATTATTATATATACTTTCGAAAGGTAAAACTATAATTTTCCTATCTTGCTTGATCCGACTGGTTGATTGATGGAGTTACTTACGGGGTCGTCGAGCTCATCCCATTTTATTAAATTTTTTTCAAATATCGAAGCTTAGTAGGAGAAAGTTCGTTATCTCGGATGGGCGTATCTTTTTGGACTTTATTTCATATCTTAACTAGACTCTATTACAAATTTTATCTTAATTTGGATTTCGTTGGAGGATTTTAATTGTTTCGTTTTGGACATTGGATTTGTACTAGTTTATTTGGGTTTGTACGAGGGATACGACTCGAGTTTCTTTTAATGGAAGTATTTCTTTTTATAGTTGGGATTATTCGTATCGTTTAGGTATAGATGCTCTATACCAATGTTATCAATAGGTGAGCCTTGCAGGTTATTGAGATGTTCTCGTAACTTGCTGCGATTGTCATGGTCCTGGGGCTCGGGGCGTGACAATTTTAGTGGTATCAGAGCTTAGGTTGTAATGTTTGTGGGAGTTAAGATGAAAAATTATTGAGGATAATTATTCGTGGAGCAAGGAGTAGTATCCGTTATAAGCAGCTGATATGAGTAAGTACATGTAGGGCATCATGTTATGAGTTTTAGAAATTACGGCTAGTGGGAATTAAAGGACGTGCACCTTAAGAGATGATGATAGCCTAATGAGCGCAATGTGGTTGTCTTATGTCTATTGATACTTAGTGATGTTAACACGTTGCGACTTTAGAATTGATAATATCATATCTACTTAGGTTTTATGATGCATCGTAAACAGTGTTAGTGGGAACATTAGAAACCAGCTAATTAGTTCAGAATCCACTATAAAGTCCCTTATCATGAGGATTAACCAGGAAGAATGGAACTTTTATTATCGATCTATGCATGTGCATGATACTTCACTATGATCCAACGATCGGTTTTCACTCGGAAAGGCTAACGTTATGGTTGATGCATTGAGTAGAAATAATAAAGGAAATCAATAATCAATATCCTCAATTTTTTTTTATCAAGGTACGTTAAGTTTAGAGGACTAAACTTTTTCTTAGGAGGGTAGAATGTAATACCCGGTAAATTAATTTAAATCACAATACTTAAATGTAATAATAAGTTTAGTAAAGTGAATATTTATGTAAATAACTAAATACTAGTGGATAAAACTTCTAACTAATCGAGGGGTAATATGAGTAATTAGTGGGTTATCATGATCTAACAAATGTATATACATACATATTAGCATAATCATGTGAAAACTAAGGTATTGAAATATAAATTATTGTTTATGCTTGGGAAAGTGGTAGTGGCCTTACTTTGCTTAGAACTTATTAATTTATTGAGATATATAATAAGCTATAGCATCAAGTGGAAGGATTAGGTATATTACATTATGGTTATTCATATTAGATTATAATTAGAGCCTTGTTGATGGAAATTGGGTACGCTTTAGTAGGGGATAAATAGAGTTTTCGTCCCTCTTCTTCTTTCCAATCGCAAAATCGGTCCCTCTTGTTACGGTCTATACACATTGAGTCCCTAAATATAGAAAATTTGGACACATTGCGTCCTTGTCATCAATTTACCGTCAATAGCTAACGGAAAATCGCATGTGCCACTCACGTGGCTCTTAAATTGGGGGAAAAGTCGATTTTGACCTCATTTTCATCAAATTAGGTTTAATACTAAATTTTGTGCTTCATTTCTACCCATTTTTTCACTCAATTAATTATTATTATTTTAACTAATCAAACAATCAAATAAGTGCATGATGGGGGTTTAAACAAATTGGAAAGAATGTTATTATGTATGAAATTTGTGTTTCTCCATTTTTTATTTCCCTTTTCCTATTTTCTCCGTCGCTGGTTCTTTCTTCTTTGGTCTACTTCTTTTCATTCTTCCTCCTTCACCCTTGTATATAATCCACAAGCATATCATAAATTGAATAGTGGGTCATTCTAACTGCAGGTAATTGACACTTCGAATGGCATATGTGTTACTTTGGCTTTTGCATACACTTCAGAGAAAGGATACATGAACAGCAGGAATGCATTTTTGAAGAAGGACGAAGCCTCAGATCAGCTAATTAGGTTTGGGGGGGAATGGAAATGAGTGGGAAAATGGGTAGAAATTAAGCACAAAATTGAGTATTAAACCCTAATTTTTTATGAAAATGAGGTCAAAATCGATTTTTCCCCCAATTTAAGAGCCACGTGAGTGGCACATCCGATTTTCCGTTAGCTATTGACGGTAAATTGACGGCAGGGATGCAATGTGTCCAAATTTTCTATATTTAGGGACTCAATGTGTAGAGGCCGTAACAAGGGGGACCGATTTTGCGATTGGAAAAAAAAAGAGGGACGAAAACTCCATTTATCCCCTTTAGTAGTTATGATAATTAGTAGATTTATTTTCTTTTAGTCAATTCATGATTATGTTAGGAGTGTTCATTAGCAATCATGAATCCAACAAATGGCTTAAAGAATAACAATCATGAATTCAACAAATAGCTTAAAGAATAACAATCATGAATCCAACACATAGCTTAAAGACTAGCAATTGTTTAGTTAATTCTCGTCCAAATTTCTAATTGGATTGAATAATTAAATCTCATATAGGCAAAGGCATAAGATGAATTAGAGTATTATATGTTATTGGTGATTAGTGGGTGAATCATGAATCCAACACATAGCTTAAAGAATAGCAATTTTTTTTTAGTTAATTCTTGTCCAAATTTCTAATTGGATTGAATAATTAAATGTCATATAGGCAAAGGTGTAAGATGCATTAGATTATTATATTATGGATGATTAGTGGGTAATCATGAATTTAACAAAATACTTTCTAATTGCTTAAAGAATAGCAATTGTGGGCAATGAATTATTTTGTACCAATAGGATTAGAATTATTTATAACTATAGGTAAAGTGTGGAGTCATATTCTAATTGGGATTCTAGAATACTAATGGTTAAAAATCCTAATATAATGAGGGATAAAGACTTATTGTTTTACCCTATTAATATAAATACACTACCTCTATTAAGTTTTATAATTTAAGAAGGGGAAAGAATAGCGGCTACGGGAAGAAGAACTTGTTGTTGACTGAGTGCACAGAGGTAATCTAATACATCCTTTATTTTGTAATTATACTTCAAATTTTCTGTAATCTTTTGCTACTCATACGCATAGCTAAGAATACTTGATTAGTGGAAAAGTCTTAATGGTGGTTTAGTGAAAGCAATGCCTTATTAGCATATATATATATAGAGTAATGTTTCATCATAGGCATTAGTTTTTTTAAATGGGGTTTGATTCTTCTTAGATAATTGGAGATAAGTAATAGTCTTCTTGCAATCCCACGTACTGTAGCTTAGTTGGTGGGTTAGATAAGATTAGAAGAGGAGTTAATGACGTACGATTATATGATTTTGGATAGATAATTATTTTAAGGGTGATTTATCAGCTTAGTAAATCTACTGGAGAAATGGTATCCACATATTCTTAATTAAATAGATAGGTTATAGTGAAATTAGTTAATTGATAAATTGTTTACTGTTTTTAGATTGAGTGCATCGTGTATAAAAGAACACGGGATATTGTAAATTTTAGAATCGAGGTAAATGATTCTTCACTCTTCTAGTTCTATTAAAATTATATATATATGTAATGGTTTTGGTGTGGGTGTGTGATTCTGAAAATTCGGATCGTGCAAGTGTATATATATATATGTTTTTTTGATAAAGTTAAACATTTCAATATTTTCTGAAAAATATGTTTTTGAAATGCGAGTTATGATGTTTAATGGTGATACAAACGTGATTTTGGAAACGTGATTGTTTTGGTGAATTTGAAATTGAGATATGACTTGTTGTTATATGGAATGAACGTGGTTTCGGAAAATGTGGTTTTAGAAACGTGATTGCTTTGGTGGTGATTTATAAAACCCATTGTTGAGACCATTACATCGTTTACTATTCTGGAATAGGAAATGTAGAGCCGAGACCGTGTGAGGTTGGTTAGTGACCCAGTATAGGGGGGTTGTGCCTATACCAGGACCCAGTATAGGGGGGTTATGCCTATACCAGAACCCAGTGCAGGGGGGTTATGCCTGCACCAGGACCTAAGACAGGGGGGTTAAGCCTGTCCCTAACCATGGTTGGCTTATGTGTTGGTTTTACGTGGTGACTTTGAATGTGGAGATTGGATGGTATTTTAAACGTGCTTTTCGAAAGGTAAAACTATAATTTTCCTATCTTGCTTGATCCGACTGGTTGATTGATAGAGTTACTTACGGGGCCGTCGAGCTCATCCCATTTTATTAAATTTTTTTCAGATATCGAAGCTTAGTAGGAAAAAGTTCATTATCTCGGATGGGCGTATCTTTATGGACTTTATTTCATATCTTAACTAGACTCTATTATAAATTTTATCTTAATTTGGATTTCTTTGGAGGATATTAATTGTTTCGTTTTGGACATTGGATTTGTATTAGTTTATTTGGGTTTGTACGAGGGATACGACTCGAGTTTCTTTTAATGGAAGTATTTCTTTTTATAGTTGGGATTATTCGTATCGTTTAGGTATAGATGCTCTATACCAATGTTATCAATAGGTGAGCCTTGCAGGTTATTGAGATGTTCTCATAACTTGCGGCGATTGTCATGGTCCCGAGGCTCGGGGCGTGACACCTTTCTTCTATATATGTTCGTTTTTCTCTATTGTTCTCAAATTTTGTTGTTGATAACATATTCGGACACCAAATTTGTACCTCTAAAATACAGATTTCGATTATTGCACCTTTTATTTGGATAGTTGATTCTACATTTACTCTATTCATGATCGTTCATAAGCTAAATTTTGAACTATCCCTTTCTAAACCTGGTTTCGAGTGAAGAAACTTCTCCGTAGAAGGCACCAGGGGATGAGAAACGTCTTTGTCGAGTGCATTTGAGAAGATCCACAGCAGATATTGTTCTTGATACATCTAGTTTACAATAAAAATTGCTTACAACTATCTTATTTATGTGTGTTTTTTCCTTTTTTTGTTGTGGTTTGGGTGTATATCTTTTGAATTTTAATATGTGAATCAGTATTATTATGAAGCTTAAGTATGAAATGTGGAATTGAGAAGTTTGTCTTTATGTTAATCTCGCGATTTTTCAACCACAAATTTGTGTATAACCGAGGATATTGGATTTGTATTAACAAAAGATTTCAACATCATAAAATTAGATGGTGATAATAGTTAGAGCCCTCGGAAGAAAAAACATCGATCGATAATGAAATTTTGAAACCTCAACTTCAAAACAACTTTTTTGATTTAGATAAAGCTTCATGTGTATGCAGTTATGAGTTAGTACAAGAGAATTATAAAGAATATACAATATATGTATATATATATATATATATATTATGTCAAAAAGCTAGTAATAGTAACCTTGTTGTTATTGAATATGGTAATTCTTCACCATTTGGAAGATTTTTTGAGCCTCAAACTTTATAAATACAACTCGCCTCCTATTGGTTGGTGGGATGTGTGTAAATATCAATAATATCTTCCAATCTCTACACGTTAAATTTATCCGTAAACTCGATGTTTCATCTCAAAATCTGCTTCTTAAATGAATTTATACTCAAAATATCGAGTTGGGTTGAGATGGTTAGATAGAAAAAGGCTTTGGTTCCGTATATCTATTAGGGATAAATTTAGTGCTAAATTTATCGAGGATAAATGCTAAACCTTCAACCTAATTAAATTTTCTAGTTGAACTTGGCGAGTTTCAAGCTGATTTGATGTTAATAATTGTTGAGATATTGATAGTTGTTATTTTATAATAGAGTTGTCATTAGGCATATGACACTTTTAGTGTTTCTTTATTTTTGATATACGGCTGTATATAATAGCTTTAGTTCTCTTCTTTCTTCTGTAACAAACATTAATTTCATCTATGGAATTTCTTCTTTCTCATAATCCATTATCTTAACATGGCACCAGAGCCAGATCACGAAATACCATCTCCTTTTTTTCATCCATTTGCAGACTCACTGTTCGATGAGAATCCTCTCAATCAATTGATTGAGAAATTCAATTAGGTCTAAATTGGGGATTTCGTTCTAGGTTATCGATCGCCTTTGTCTTCTACGCTTCCGCATATCTGTACGCCTTTTTCTTGATTCATCTCGTTATGGCTCTCGTTGATCCTGCGAAATCCAAAACGGCTGATCTTGATTTCCAGAATCCATTGTATCTGCATCCTTCCGATACTCCGAGCCTTGATCTTGTTACGGAGATCTTGAAAGGATCGGACAATTATAAGATTTGGAGTCGCGAGATGATAGTGGCGTTACAAGCGAAAAATAAACTTGGCTTCATTGACGGATCGTGCGAACAACCTAAAGAAGATTCTCCACTGCTGCCACACTGGACAAGATGCAATGCTCTTGTCAAATCTTGGATACACAGATCGATTTCAAGAGATTTAATACACGGAGTCGTCTACACGGATTCAGCCTATCTGGTTTGGAAAGACCTAAAGGAACGGTTTGACCGTATCAATGGTGCGCGCCTTTTTTCGTTGTATAAACAGATTAACACGATCACTCAGGGCACCAATAATGTGAGTGAATATTACTCCAAACTCCGGTCACTGTGGGATGAATACGATAGTCTTGTTCCGTCTCCTGCCAAGATCGTTTCTAAGGAATATATTGATTTTGGAAATCAATTGAAAATGATGCAATTCCTCATGGGATTGAACGAGTGCTATGGGAATATGCGATCGCAAATACTGATGATGGAACCTTTGCCGTCTCACAATCAAATTTATTCTATGATCACTAATGAAGAGACACAAAGAGGGATAAATTTTCAGACTGGTGTTTTAGACAATTCTATTGCCTTAATGTCTAATGCACACAACAATCAGAATATGAAGCCTAATGCCAGGTCCAATGTCAAATGTGATCACTGCAATCTTCCCGGCCACAGTATTGACAAATGCTTTCAGCTTGTTGGCTATCCTCCTAATTGGAATAGAGGAGGAAGGCGCGGTGGACGTAAAGGAAATGGTAGAGGAGGCACTGGTGGAAGGAACTTCAATCAGGCATTGTCTGTATCCATGGAACAGGATGGTGCTAATGGTCCAGCAGAGATAGCTTCCAGTCACCAGCAACAGCAGCCATCTGTTTTTACTGCACAGCAATACCAACAATTGCTTAGGATGATTAACCATGCTAAACCAGGAGAAGAACATAATCAACCTGGGGAAAACACCACTGCTGTGGCTCACTGTGCAGGTATCTCAACATGTATTGATTATGCCCTATATGTCAACAATCTGGATAATTGGATTGTTGACACAGGGGCCAATCAACACATGATTTCTGATCACACTCTGCTTAATCAAAGTTTTATCCTATGTGATCCTCTTAAAACAGTGAAATTACCTACTGGTAACTATAGTAAAGTGACACATATAGGGCAGATTCAGTTAAAGAATGGCCTAATTCTTAAGGATGTGTTCTTTCTTCCAGATTTTAAACATAATCTCTTGTCTATTTCTAAACTCACCCTTGATAATAATGTTGTTGTGAGTTTTTATCCTAAAATCTGTGTTGTTCAGGGCATTTGGAATGGCAGGATAATGGGGATTGGTCAAGTTAAAGATGGTTTATACTATCTGCAAAATGTTTCTCTTGATCACACTGTTAATCACCCTGTCAATTCTTGTAATCAGGCTACTCTTAAAGAGAATAATGCCAAAGTCTATAATAAAGCCAACTTGTGGCACAGTAGATTTGGTCATATGGCCTTTAGTAGCTTAAAATTCCTTCCTGAGTTAGGGATTAATTGTGATCTTACTCATATTCACTGTAATGTTTGTCCTTTGGCCAAACAACATAGATCTCCCTTTCCTGTAAGGCAGAATTTTAGCAATAAAATTTTTGAACTCATTCACATTGATGTTTGGGGTCCCTATAGAGAATCTACATATAATCAAGAGCATTATTTTCTCACTATTGTAGATGATTACTCTAGGGCCACTTGGATCTTTCTAATGAAAGCTAAAACAGAGGTTCTATCTCATATACAAAATTTTCTGTCATATGTGAATACTCAATATTCTGCCAAAGTACAGATTATAAGGAGTGATAATGCTTGGGAGTTTTTCAATCATGAGTGTAATAGGTTGTTTGCATCTTTAGGCATAATACATCAGAGTTCTTGTGTATATACTCCACAACAAAATGGAGTGGTTGAGAGAAAGCATAGACATATTCTTGAAGTGGTTAGGTCTTTAATGTTTCATTCACACATTCCTATTAAACATTGGGGTGATTGTGTAAACACTGCAGTTTACATAATCAATAGAACTCCTACTTCTCTGTTAAAAGGAAAGACTCCTTTTCATGTGTTGAATGGTAAGAAACCTGATTATGCACATTTGAGAACTTTTGGTTGTTTGTGCTATGCCAAGGTTATGAATCAAAGTGACAAGTTTAGACATAGATCTAAGCCTTGTGTTCTCATAGGTTATTCTAATACTCAGAAGGGTTATAAGTTGCTAGATCTTAATACTCACATTCCTTTTATATCTAGAGATGTCATTTTCTATGAGAGTATTTTTCCTTTTGCCACTTCACATGATGATTCTAACATGCAGATTTTTTCTGATCATAATGATCAGCAATACTATGATGAGTTTATTTCCCCCTATTCTGATACTGCTGCCCCTGATCAGCAACAATCTGTTGAATCTGAAAATGAATCTCATGATCAGCAGCCTCAACTTGGTACTGAAAATTCTAATATTCAAACTCTTGAAAATCATGGGGAGTCTACTAATTTGAGAAGGTCAGAAAGAGTTTCTAAACCACCTCATTGGGTTAAAGACTTTGTATCTCCCTTTAATACTGTGTCTAATAATGTTTCTAGTACTAATCATCCTTTATCTCAGTATCTGAATTATGGCACTGTTAGTTCCACTCATAAGGCCTTTCTATCTGCTATTTCTAGTATACCTATACCACAGTCTTATCATGAAGCTAAGAATGATTTAAATTGGCAGAAAGCTATGCAACATGAGATCAATGCCCTTGAATTGAATAAAACATGGGAAGTTACTGATTTGCCTTTAAATAAAAAACCTATTGGATGTAGGTGGGTATATACTTTGAAATATAGGTCTGATGGTACTTTGGAAAGATACAAAGCTAGGTTAGTTGCAAAAGGTTATACACAACAAGAAGGGATAGATTACACTGAAACATTCTCCCCTGTTGCTAAACATGTCACTGTTAGGTTGATTATTTCTATTGCAGCCATGAATCATTGGCCAATATGGCAAATGGATGTTACCAATGCCTTTCTACAAGGAGATTTACATGAAGAGGTCTTTATGAGTATACCTCAAGGTTTCAATCTGTCAGGTACACACTCTACTGACAGGCCTCAGGTATGTAAGCTTTTAAAATCCCTCTATGGTTTAAAACAAGCATCCAGACAGTGGAATCATAAGTTTTCTGAAGCTATGCATGATCATGATTTTGAACAATCCAAAAATGATTACTCTTTGTTTGTTAAAACCAGGGGGAGTAGTGTTGTCTTTCTTTTGGTTTATGTTGATGATATACTTATTTCTGGTAATGATGTTACTTTAATGCAAGAGTGTAAATCCTATTTGAATAAGACTTTTCACATGAAGGATTTGGGTGATTTGAAGTTTTTTTCTTGGCATTGAAATTGCTAGAAATGAATCTGGGATTGTCATGAATCAGAGAAAATATGTGTTGGAACTCTTAGGTGAAACAGGCATGCTTGGTTGCAAACCTATTAATACACCTATGGAGCAGAATGTCAAACTTATTAATCATATTGAGGTTACAGATGATCCTGTTCTTGATGACATAACTGAATATCAGAAAATTGTTGGGAAGTTGATTTATTTGTGCTTAACCAGGCCTGATATTAGTTATGCAGTGCAGGTGCTTAGTCAGTTTATGCACAGTCCAAGGAAATCCCATCTTGATGCCATGTACAGGGTGTTGAGATATTTGAAAGGTAAGCCTGGACTTGGTTTATTCATGTCAGCCTCTACTGATTTTTCTTTGAAAGCTTTCTGTGATGCAGATTGGGCATCATGCCCTATGACTAGAAAGTCCTTAACTGGATATGCTATTACTTTGGGTGGAGCTTTGGTCTCTTGGAAGGTGAAGAAGCAAAACACTATATCAAGGAGTTCGGCCGAAGCTGAATACAGGGCACTAGGATCAGTGACTTGTGAAGTCCTTTGGTTGTTGAGTATATTAAAAGACTTAAGGATACAAGTGCAACTTCCAGTACAAGTTCATTCAGACAGCCGGTCTGCTATTCAGTTAGCTGCGAATCCAGTGTATCATGAGCGGTCGAAGCACATTGAAGTCGATTGCCATTTCGTACGAGAGAAGATTCAACATGGTTTGATAAAGACAGTGTTTGTCCCATCCAAGGAGCAGCCTGCTGACATTTTAACAAAACCTTTGGGCCGTCCTCAATTTGAGTATTTGCTTGGCAAACTTGCGGTTCTTGACATTTTTGCACCACAAGTTTGAGGGGGAGTGTTGAGATATTGATAGTTGTTATTTTATAATAGAGTTGTCATTAGGCATATGACACTTTTAGTGTTTCTTTATTTTTGATATACGGCTGTATATAATAGCTTTAGTTCTCTTCTTTCTTCTGTAACAAACATTGATTTCATCTATGGAATTTCTTCTTTCTCTTAATCCATTATCTTAACAATAATTTCACTAATGATGAAATAAAAACCCACCCAAAGAGACTTAATATGCATAAAGATTTTGCATTAATTTAAAGTAATATTTGTTCTCTCCATGGTTATCTAGTTGGAACTTGTAAAGTGTTTCAAATAAAAAGTGGTTGGTTTGATGCGCGATTGGTTATATTAATTAAGTAATGTATTAAAATATAGATTAAAAATTATAGAATACGAAAGGGGAAGAGAGAGAAAAATATATCAGAATGAATGTCTTGATTGATTTTTTATTTATTTTTTTATACTGTGTCTTGATTGATAATTGTATTAAATGATGAATAAAAATGATTTGCAACTGATTTTTATGATATTATGATAAAAGGGCAATTAAAAATACATGGACTATGGTTGTTTATGCTTTTAAGTTGAAAGTCGAAAGTTTCTCGGAATTGCATACTACGACAATTTGTATGAGAATCGTACATGTTTGTTTCTATTTTTAAAAATGGGTTGAAACTTATAAATTAGCTAAAATAAATTGATTGATGATGTGTAGAATGATTGTGTTAGTTATGTATATAATGATTATGTAAATAAGAAAATATAACTATAAATTTGTAAGTATGAAAGAGAAAGAGATATAATAATTATAATAAATGATTTTAGTTGGTTAATGTGTGACATGATGTATATATGATCGATAAAGAGCTATATATGGATCATGGTTATGAAGCAATTCAATGAATATATATTTGATTACACAATATCGCATAGTTAATGTATACTCAAATTATCTTTATGCAATCAGGAAATCTATTATCGTATTCTTCACTATTTTAACTTAAAGTCGATAAATTAAATATAAAATCAAAAGAAAAACATAAGAAAAAATTAGTAATCTTCCTAAAATAAACATATATATACACATATGCAATAATACAAAGAAATATTTTTCAATCTGAAGACCCTATTTTAGGAATTTTTCATTCCACAATAACCTTGATTTCTTGAGATCTAAGAGTTGACAATATTATTTTTTATCATTTCCGTTGTTTAAATAAATTCAAATAGATAAATTGCATATAAAAAATTAGATTTAGTAATATAAAATATTTTTAAGTTATTATAAGGCTAACAATTGGAATTAAAAAAATAAATTATTATAATTTTTTAAATAAATAAATCTATATAACAAAAATAATTTATTCATTCTTATAGTAAAATGTCCAAACCAATTATATTCATAAATATAGTAACCTTAAATATCATTATTTTTGGATAAAATATTGGTAATGAAAAGTTGGTGGTATAAAGTATTTGTACTGAATTTTTTTTCTTGGGGTTAAAGTTATAAATATTTTTTAAATGGGTTTAGTAATTTCAAAATTCTTGGGGTTAAAGTTATAAATATTTTCTAAAGGGGTTTAGTAATTTCAAAATAAATGAATAAGATTTGATAAGAAAATAATGGAATTACAAAACATTAGAGTCGTATTGACATTACATGAGATCTTTTATTGTCCAAAAATAATATTGAAATATATTATATATTATGTATTGATTTGATGGTGATATAATTTATATAATAAATTTTATATTCAAAAAAATATTTGTATTTTATACACATGTGATGGGTAAGTTTCCACGTGTCGGACGAGATTATCCTGTTTCTTTCTTAAGTACTGTTTGGATCTCTTATTGCAAACTGTGTAATAAATTGGACTTTGACATGTTAATGTTATGATGTTGGGAGAGAGTGTCACTATTAAAATGATAAGGATCGAACCCCTAACTACTCTCAAAAGCTAGCTCAAGAGTGTAGGTTTGGACCCAACCTTATAGCCAGACCAGGTCTCTCATCTACCTTCGATGTGGGACGCATCATCCCCACCCCCTTCAGACCCGACTGTCTCAGTCGGCGATCGGCCGAACCCCAAGAGACATCGAGAGGTAGTGTGAGTAGGCTCTGATACCAAATGATAAGGATCGAACCCCTAACTACTTTCAAAAGCTAGCTCTTGGAGAAGGGTTGGACCCGGACCCCTTCACCCAGCTCAGGAGACTCGGACCCGACTACCTCGGTCGGCGATCGGTCGAACCTGAGGTGGCTCTGATACCAAATGATAAGGATCGAACCCCTAACTACTCTCAAAAGCTAGCTCAAGAGTGTAGGTTTGGACCCAACCTTATATCCAGCCCAGGTCTCTCATCTACCTTCGATGTGGGACGCATCATAAAATAACAGCATAAGCGATATGATTCATTTCCTACTAACTAGATAAAAATGAGATCCAAACAGTACTTAATAAAGAAACGGGTTAATGGATAGTTCATCACGGCCAAACCCTACTCGAACAATCAAAATGAAACCGACTAATTATAGGCCTAGCCCGTTTAAAATTAGGTGTAATATGTAATTCTCTACAAAAAAAATTGAGATTCAGTCCAAACAAAGAGTTCGAAAATAAAAATAATTCATCCAGAGTTTGAGTTACCATTGCAAAAGTTTTACATGAATGAGGTTTATTTATTGCACCAAAACTATAGTTATGTTGATGTGACATCATTTAAATTCATCTATATAAAAATAATTCTATATATATATACACACGAATTTTCCCACTTTGCAGCTCAATAATTATAAGATAATCAATATCAGCTCGAAAATAAGTGTTGTAGGCACACATTGTAATGAAAAGTTTAAACAATAAAGATACCTTAATTTACCATCGAAGTGAATATTATATTCCACAATAATTATACATTATTGTGAGACTCATAAATATTTATTTATTTAAATTATTATTTATAGTTTATTTTTTTATAAACATTTATCAATTTATAATAATGTCATATTATTATGATATCTATTATGCAATAAAAGATCATTTCTAGTTTACTTTTGCAATTATTATATATACCAAGTTCAAATGTCTTGAGCTGGTGAAAGAAGGGATATTTTGGTTTAAATGGGGTTCATTCTAATCAAACATAGTATTGAGGTATTAAATTATATATGTTTTTTAATTTGTATAAATTTCTAACTAATTAAGTGCAAACTTACTAGACTTTTGGGTTTCGTTTGTTTATTAGGTAATAAAATAAATTAGGTACATCACTTCCAAAAATTAAACAACATTGATATTTGTATTTTAATATTATGGAATATAGTTTAATTTCTAAAAATATGGTAATGCTCCTCCCAAAAAAGGGAATCATAATCCATTATTTATTAATGTATTGTGTTTTCCGTATCAAGGTAATCATAATATTATACTCTAGTGTCTTCACTACCTCTATATCAAATATAATACAAAATCAACAAAAATAGTTATTTATTTATTTATGTATTTCACTTTAGTTATTATTTATGAAGAAATAATTTTATATTTTTAATTTATTTAGAATATTTTTGTTGTCAAAATAGTCGTGATTTATATTTTATTTGATATTTATTCATTGAATGAAATTGAAAAATTATTTTGTGATTTTTATGAAAGTACCTTTGAAATGGTTGTTGACCACATATGATTAATGTATTTTATTTATTAAGAATAATGTGCTTTCTGACTTAAAAATTAGCAATGCACTGTTATATGAAAAATCCATTCATGTGTCTATTTTTTAAAAAGAAACAATATGTAAATTAAAAAAATAAGCATATCCAATTTATTTATTTTTTTTATAAAAAGAGGATAATGCAATTGAACTAATTTGATATCTTATTTATTTTTTATTATTTAACCAAATTAATATGTATATATATGCAATATCAAATATTCTACTATAGTTGAAAATTTTAAATTAGATTATACAAATATCGTTTAAAATAAGAGTATTTAAGTCAAAGTTTTTAATTTTTAATTTTATTTCATATTACATGTGTTTGAACCAAATATAGAAAGGATATAAAATCTATTTTCTTACCTAATTTTTTTATAGACAACTAAACATTATCTATGGAATCACATTTTTAATAATCAAATTAGCAAAAATCTAATTTTTATTTTAGATTGCACTTCATGTCAAATAAACAGGACTTTGGAGACTATTTGACAATCTTACTAATATGACATTTATTATATAATTTAATTAGGTCACTCACAATGCAATTTTAATTTTTGTCATTTAACAATATCAATTTATTTTTGTTCATTATTGTGCCTCATATTTTATATTAAAAACATGTGTTAATCATGAATTGTACAACATTTTCTTATACATTAGTACATTACCATAAATTTCAGAATGTTTTTAGTAACTATACGATTTATAGTGAATTTTAGAAGATTGGTTGGTTTTAGAGCATTTTCAAACGAATTTTTATTATGATAAATATTTTATTAAAGCTTTTGTGGTTTGAAATTAAATCCACTGTTTTAGCATGATTAAACAAGGAATTTTCAGTAAATGCATGATTAATTTCATGAATTTTGGACAAACACATGAATTATATTGTTACAATGAAGAGTGCATTTATGTCATAAGTTGCTAGTTTAAAAATCAATTTGTATTGCTATGATTTAAAGTGTTATTAAGCATTTTTGTAAACATATCCATGATGATGACTTATGAAGATATTGAAGTATAATATATATGTATATACATATTTTGAATGTGTTTTAAAATCTAAATGTCGATGAATGGTCGAGTGCAGTACGAGACGGCCAGGAACTTCAGGATCTATCCACGCATCTAAGTGAAACGTCAAGTGAGTAACGTTTAATTTCAGTTATATTGATTATAATAACTCTTATGTTGGATGAGATGAAACGACATGATAAAGTACCAGGTTGACGAACCTTGGAGTAAAGTACCAGGGTTGACGAACCTTGGTGTAGACAAGATAGGCCAGGTTGACGAACCTTGGAGTAGACCAGGTCTTCGGACCTTAGAGTAGACCAGGTCTTACGTTGCTCGATTTAATCTTTTTCAGATCCAACTGACGACGAAGCGGATGAGTAGCCAGCTGTATGGACTTTCCTCTAGAAGCATGTATATATGTTATGTTTTAATATATGTAAATGAATTTAAACCAGATGATGCTTAATATTTTGAGAACTACTATTTTCGTTTAAGTAAAGATTTTCATGTGTTTATTATAACAAGGTTTTGATTTGCAAATGTGGTTATAACACTAGTTAGTTTTGCATGGTTAGATTTTAAAGTTAAAAAGAAAAAAAAAATATTCGTGTTTTTATAACGAAGACTTCGCCTGAAGTTATTTACGAAATATTATATATTTCTTTGTGGGGGAATTATAGATTTCGTCCCTCAACAAAACTCCAATCGCAAAATCGGTCCTCCATGTTCTGTCGGCGTCAATTTAGTCCCTTATCTTGTCAAAACCAAACGCTTTTAGTCCTGCCGTTATCTTTTCCATCCAAATTGACGGAAAACTTCAAAAAAGGTCAAATTATGGGGAAATTTACATCTTTTCATCCTTTATCTTGCTGTTAAATACATTTTTGTTTAATTATCATGAATCAGGCCCAACATGCTTCCGAAAAATAAGTAAACATTCATAAATTCATACCTCTTTTTGACCTCCTTACTGCCGGGTATTCCAAGCCTCCGGTTTTACGGACTCGTTCCAACCACTCGACCGCAGAAGGTGGTTCGTAAGTCTTAGCTCCTTCAGCAATACAAAGCACAGCCCTATTTCGTTTCCTACCTTAGGGTGTAGGGGGTATTACAGTATAAATGTCCAGTTATATTTTAGAAAGCAAGTTGAAACAAAAGCCTCAAATTTTTATTGATGAAATAAAATTAAAATTACATAAACATACTCTACTCCGCTATTGGAGTAGATAACTTTTTAGCCTCTCATATGAGGACTTACAAATTGGGGGAAATCCCCATACACTCGAAATTTGAAATACAGAAAAGCAAAGAAAAGATTACAGAAAAAGATTTTATTTTAAAGACTATAGACTTGGGAGAAAATATGTTGTGAAGAGCTGGAGAAAATTTTCGATGATCTTCCATCTGCTTCATCCCCTCCTTTATAGCCTTCAGCTGCGGACTCCAAAGGCGGATTCCAACTTATTTTTATTTTTAATACGTCATTGCTTACGTATTCCCTTTTGTTTTTGTCCCCCACTTGTTTGAGTGGGTGGGGGAATCATTCTTCCACTTGCTTGAGTGGCTTTTCCATAACTTGTAAAATGTCCACCGACGCTCTTATCATCTTTTATCATGTGGTCGGTCCCACCTCTTTCCTTTGTCCGCCATTACTTTGAAAAAGTTGTGGCTGGCTGATTATCTTTTTTAAAGGTCTGACCATTTGTTTTTATCTTTGGCCAATCCTTATTATGGATGCGTCACTGCGTTCGTCATCCAACTTGTACATTTCTCAGCTGTTTATTATATATATATATATCTTTTTTTTTTTTCAGCTGTTCCACTCTGAAATTACATGTTGTAATTTACATTGGACCTATGTTAATTAGGTCCTCTTTCGATTTTTACATTTAAAAGTTTTTACTGCGGTTTGTAAAAATCCCGCGGATTTCTTGTCCTTTTACCCTTATCTTGTTCACGGTCGGGCTTCTCTTTTGTAACCCTGATTCGTGTGTCGAACAAGGATTTCTCCTGGAACTCACAACTTGAGCAGATATGATTGAGCCATTGACCCACATGCATCATATTGCATGTTTTCTTCCTTATGTTCTCAGTTGCTGGTAACCTGTTCAACCAAATTAGCGTCCTTTTTTGTTCAAAAAAGTTTTCTACGAATTCGGTACTTTTCCCTGTCATGGTGTTTAACAGGAACGATCCATTAATCTTGTTAGAAAAGATTTTGAATGGATACTTCACTTTGTCCATCTCGATTAGACAGACCCAAAATCCCCACGCTCTTCGGGTGGAAATGTCATCTTCATTGATTGAAGCCACCAAAGGAGCCTCTCTTGTCTCGACCTTGATTCTGTTGTAGGCCGTTATATCGGGTCTCTGTAATTTCATAAAATAAAACGCCGGATGAGATCCCTTTCCTGCAATTTCTGGAGCAATTGATAAGAATTTTATTTCCAGAACATCTCATCTCTTCAGATGTGGATTATTTTGCCATGAGTCAAACATAGCTTCACTAATCCATTCCGGTAATTTAGAAATTTCCGGAAATCCTGGTGACATAGTATGGATCGAGGCGAGTGCCCCAAAATCATACCATTCGCGAACCTCGTCGGGTTTTGACCCTTCTCGCATCCAAACCCTAGGATATTTTCCGGATGTATCGATAATTGTTTTTCCCGGATTTATCCCCTTTTTTGAGATTAATTTTTTCCATGATCTCTGGTAAACCTGCCAATGCAAATTAATCTCGTTAGTATTAACCTTAGAGATGCCTGTCTGTGGCCTAAGGTTAATCTCCCCCTCTTTAACCCCAGAGGTACTGGGTTGACTTGAAACAACCGGAGATTTCTCTTCGTGTTGTTTAATTATTTTCCCTTTATCAGAGACTGATATGGGACTTGGGCAAGCAGTACTTGAATCTGCTGCTACAGGTATAGAGTACTCTACGCGCAGGGTTAGAGGCCCGGTCTCTTAATTCTCGGGTCATCACCGAAGTAGATTCCTTTCGAATTGGTTCTTGTAATGCCTCAAATAGGGACCCTGAGGCATAAATTAAACTCCTGATTGAATTCTGGACAGTGTCCAGATCAGCTCGTTGTATTTGTCCAGCTGCCTCAGCGTTAACTAATAGCTGACCAAGTTGCTTGTCTAGCTCCTCAAGGTTTTCCCTGAGATGCCTATACCTCGTAAGGACGGAATTTGCTTCAGCTGTTTCCATCTCTTATTGGGAAATCTGCAAGTACATTTTCATGAGATTTCACAATGATAATATCAAAACAATAGTATTGATATTCTGCTTGCCATCTCATAATACGAGCCTTTTCTATTTTTGATTCTAATTTGTTTTCCAGAAAAGCCTTAACATTCGTATTATCAAATTTTAAAATAAACTTCTTTGCTAAGAGAAATAATGGCCATTTTTTGAAAGCCTTCCAAACAGCAAAGAATTCCTTTTCATTTATATGCCAAAGAGCGGCTTGTTGTTCAGTGAACAACCCCCCTGCATATCTACAAGGTTCTTCCCCTGTAGTACTCTTTTTCATTAGAACCACTGCCCAATAAAAATCATTAGCGTCTGTATAAACAACTAAATCATCATTGTCTTGAGGAATTGCGAGTTTTGGCAAGTTACTGCAAACTTGTTTTAGCTCACGAATTCTTTGAGTGTGAATTTCTTCCCACTTCCACTTTGAACTGATTGTTTCTTTCAGCAGAGATCGAAAATCCTTTCTGTACTTCGCAAGATTTTTGATAAAGATTCCTGCAAAGTTAACAACTCCTAAAAAACTTTGAAGCTGTTTTTTATCATTAAGAATATCGGGAAAATTGCGGATTTTCTCCACAATGTGTTTCTGAAGTTCAATACTTGCTTCGTCAATAAGAATACCAAGAAACTCAATCCTATTGACCCCAATAATCGCTTTCTTTTCAAAGAGCACTAATCCTTCCTTATGACATGCATTGGAAAAGATCTCTAAATGTTTAATATGTTCGTTCATGTTTTTAGATGCAATCAAAATATCATCAATATAAACAAACATAAATTCAAAATAATCTTTAAACAGATTATCCATTTTTCTTTGGTATATCTGCGGTGCATTGGCAAGACCCATAGGTAGCACGTTCCAGATATACTGATCTTGTGGTGTAGAAAATGCTGTATATTTTCTAGATTCATTTTCTAACTTAATCTGATAGAAACCAGATTTGCAATCAAAATTTTAAAAACACTTTGGCACCTTTGATGCAATCAATTAAGTGTTCCCTTCTTGGGATATAGTAACCATCAAACTCTAGTATCTAATTGATACCTTGATAGTTGATTACTAGTCTAGCTTTTCCCCTTTTTATTTCACCATGATTTCTTACAAGGAAACCAGGGCTACTATAAGCCGAGACTCCAGGTTCAATAAGTTTAAGATCGATATGCTCTTTGATAATCATTTGCATATCTTTCTTATCCATCATATTCATCTGGATTGGCTTGTATCGAACATACTCATACTTACATTGGTCTTTAACCTTTAGAGTAGCTTCGATCTTGTTCTTGTTCCACCAAGCCAAAGGATCTTCATTGTAATTCCTTTGGATTAGTCTTTTAACATGTTCGAGAGAGAGCTTACTCTCTTCGTCCATATACCAATCCTGTTTCTTGTCTTGTAAGGCATTTTTGAAGAAATAAATTTCTTCTTCAGTGGCCTCACTGTATCCTTCACCACAGAAACCTTGTTGTCTGAAAGACAACAGTGCTTCACCAAATTTTCTTTTATCCTGCATTTTAGGATTAGTCAATTTGGCCTCATTATCACCACGTTTGCTGCGAAAATTTATTGGCATAATGGGATTAAATGCCTTTTCTCGCCGCAGAACCTGAATCTCACTTCCACAGTTAGTGGTAAAGATTAATAAATTTATCTTATTATCTTGCACATATCTTGCAAATGTTTGGATAAAATTATTACCCAACAAGATATCTGCTCCAGTATCATGAAAGTAAATTGGAGGCATTTTTACCTTAAACCAAGGTGTACCAAATGCTCCTCCCATCATGATTTTGGTCTCACGTTTACCTTTATTGAGTATAAGGATTTTCCGTGAAAAATCTCTACCTGCAATAATAGGTAAGGTTTCCATAGCATTGCTAGGAAAGACTCCTGGTTTTGCCGTGCAAATACCTGAACCAGAATCAATATATGCAGAGAAATATTTTGTTTTATATTGATCATAAATAACACCAATGGAAATGTATATAGAGAATGGGCTAGTCATTCTACTCTGATGAGATGACCATCCAAACTGAATTCCATACCTTTCCCCTTTCGTCCCCAAGGTTTATGATCCTCGAGGAAGCTTAGACCCAGGGTTACAACTACTGGTTCTCGTCCAGCCAGACCTGCTACAAATACTTCTTGGCCTGCCATTTCTAGCATACCTTCATATTTGCCAACCGTTGTTTGCTGCAAGTGATATAAGTCATCACAAGGGAAATAATATTCCATTTTTCTGATGTCGAAAAGTACCTGCACTTCTTTCCATCCTTCAGGGCATCTAAATTTTACATTATCCACCCTAATGACTTGTGGGGTTGCATCCATGAGCAACTCCTTTCCCTTTAAACCTTGTATCTTTTCTTCCGAGAAGGACATCCGACAATTAAATTCCATCCTAGAACTAAGTGTTCTATTTAGGACAGGATGGTCTTTAATGATAATGTCGACCCCTCCAATTCTAGGTATTTGAATTGGATCAGGTGTCATTACTTTAGCAAATTCCTTGAAGATTCAAGGAATTTCAATATACTCTTTCCGTAGGAAAAGATTCGAATGATGTGTGTTGGAAAGTGCATATGCTATTCTATAAGTCATAGAATATGGCCTATTCCCTTCCTTCATAAGATCCTTTCTTTTGAAATCTTGATGAAGGGTTAAAACACGACTGAAATCTTGGTCTGCTAGGTTATATGCAATTCTTGGATGAATATCAAACATAAGTTTTCCTGCATATAAATTCCCTACCATTGTACCAAGACAGCCATCTCTTAGGTTATTGATTCTCCTATCCATTATTGATAAATGGATTTCTGAATCAATTCCTTCCTTGAAGGTGGCTTTTATGACAACCTCAATGGTTCCTATATGGATCCATTTCATGGTTACTGCTACTTCCTCTCGTAGCCTGCCTAATTCCTCAAGAATCTCTTATCTAGGAATTAATTGCATATCCATCACATTTCCCGTAAGTTCCATCGGAATTGCAAATTCTCCCGAACTTACCTTGTATATGATGTGATGTTTTCTTTGGTTTAGTCCTATTTGATTTAGAACTCGGCTAAAACCTCCAATTCTAAAACCATCATATGGTCCTATATTAGAATTTTGCCTCATAATTCTTTTCAGTGTTCGGTTTGAAACCGACATTCTTGAAAAGAATCCAGAAAGGCTTTCAGAAGTCTGAAGCCTATCTCCTTCATTGTACTCAGTCTGATTCAGTTGAAGATCCATCCGAAACTCCTTCAATTTCTTCCTCATATACGCTCTCATCTGAGGGGAAATTTTCGAATTGGTAGATAGGTACCAAATCGCCATAAAAGACTGCATCCAATATATCAGCCGTAGCTTCAAATTGGCGGACTTCTCGCTTTTGCGGACAATCTGGGGAGATATGTCCCTTTGCTCCGCACGTCCAGCAGTTACAGTCTTTGAAACTTTCATTAGCTCTTGTGTGAGCCCTTTTGAAAGTCCGTCGAGTTGGGGTTCGATCACTGGATCTTCTATCAGATTGTCTCAATCCTTGTGAGGAAGCCCTCATAGGTCCTTGTCGTTGGCCCAATTTATAAGATCGACCCTTGGTTTTGGACCACCATGACCTTCGTCTAAACGAAGGTTTATTTCTGTAACCCCTATTATCGGTGTTACTCTCCTTTTTCCTCTTCTTCTTTTGCTCACTCGTTTCCCCAATAATTATTGGGAAATCGTTGTTTTCGCAACAGATAGGAGTTCTCTTCATCTTTCCTCTCAGCTTCTTCATATTTTTCTGGAGTGAGGCTTGAGCACACCAGTCCTTTAACTTGTCTTTGAGAAAAGACATTCTTCTGGCTACTGAATCCAGCTGGCCTTCGGGAACCTTATAGCTTTGTATCAGCATTTCTCGCCATGGGCTGCAAATCTTGGCGAAGAACAAAGGTGCTGCTACATCTCTTGGGACTCCACTTTGAAAGAAGTATTTGCGAAACCAATAGATATATTCATCTATTGCAGAAATATTTCTTAACTCCATACCAAAGAGAGCTTGCATGTTCTCTCTAGTTTTCTCGGAATTACTTTCATCGAAGTATCCATCTCCGATGAAATGAAGCTTTATAAGCCTTCCGAATCTTTCTGCAATGGTGCTTTTGGATTCACCATCCAGAACTCCTTGTTTGGTTGAGGCAGGTGTTTGGTCCCAACCAACCTTGACTGATCCCTCTAGACTCAATTCCATCAATCTGACGAAGTTTTCTTTATCGAGTTCTAGAGTGGTGGCCGCTATTTTCATGGCAGCTACCCATTCATCGATTATTTTTTCGATATTCCGAAAATCGATGATATCCAGATTCAGAATAGTTCCATAAGGGTGCAAGGGCTGAGACATTGTCCTAGCCCATGGTGTATTTTCTGGTACCCTTCTTGGATTTTTCCCTGGATTATCTTTGAGACGCGTTCCAACGAAAGTTGGCGTCGCATTAGTGTGGAAATCCACACCCTCACGCATCGAGCTATCCTTTGGAGGATTATTAGATGTTGTGCTTCCTTCCGGAGGTGGTAGTGCTGGTGGCACCATAGTTGTCACCTCGTTAGGTTTAACGTTGACTAAGTCTACCATCCCTAACTGGGAGAAAGATTCAGCCAATTCCTGGAGATCCGATAGATCCACTCATGAGATTTCCATCAATTAATCCTTTTGAGGATTTCATTAATTTTATCTTCTTGGGTTTTGGGCCGCGGAATTTCCGTTGCCTTACCTTTCTGGTGCAAAAGGGGTACTGGCCCAAAAGCATCACGGATGCGGTCCGTATTGGATGATCCAATAAGACCCTTCCGTTTTTCTCCTAAATCAGAATTTTTTTTTTTCAGATCTACTGTTGAGTTTTTCAGATCAGGGATGATCTGTAATATCTCATCCATCTTTTGGTTCAAATGCTCTATTTTCATAGGTAGATAGATCAACCTATGACCATAATCTTGAACCGTTTTTTGAACTTCTATAAGATTTTGGGTGATCTTAGAGGTATCAGTTCCAGTATCGATTTCTGTCCATGTTGGACAGAATTCTCTCTTTTCGTAACTCGTTGAACATATGTTCTTATGTTCCATTCTTGTTTTAAATCTCCTCCGTTAGAGAGTAAAGTAATAAAATGCAATAATAATTAATTATTTCATTAATAAAACCTAAGGCTCTGATACCATTTTGTGGAAATATAACAAACATGTCCATGAGCAACAAATTTCAAGATTAAAAGTGTATTTTTCCCTTAAAAAAGCACATTCCGTTAGTGATTTAACGGCAGTTTAACGGTAGGGACTAAATTTGTCCAAAACTCGTATGTTGAGGGACTAAATTGACGCATCTGTAACAACAGGGACCAATTTTGCGATTGCGTTTAAGTTCGGGACGAAATCTATAATTCTCGCATTTCTTTGTAAAACACCTTTCTCACGCTCAAAGTCACGGTGGCAACCCGGCCCCTATTAAGCTGGGGTTGGGGCGCTACACCAAGTTATCATTTTAGCCACATAAATACTCACAATGAATCTTATTTTGAATGTTGGATTTTGTTGCATTAGAAAATGTCATTGATTTAATTTTTGGAATTGAAATATACAAAAAAAAAAACTTATTTTTATCGATATGGTAACTGTTATATCATGAATAGTACAATTGTTTTTTCTTTTATTGGCAAGATTTTGTTGGAAATTATCTTAAATGTTAAGAGATTATTTCAGATAAATTTAAAGAGATACCAACCAAAAGAGGTTTATGATTTTTTATTTCGAAACATATATTTGGAGTAGAGTTGACCAACCAATTGAGGCTTAAATTCCCTAAATTTTAAAATTCATTCTTCCACAAATTTCTCTAAAGTTCCCCTCAACATTAAACTTAACCTAAAAATCAGTGTTTTACCTCCACTAGTTCTATTTCAACAACAATGTTGAAATATGGAATTTAGTTCAATCAACAATGACATATGAATTGAAAAATGTGGTATACAAATGCAAGAATACAGTTTGAGTTGTTCTTGGATGAATGATATATGAACTATAAGGTGATTTACGCATGTGAATGCTATAATGTTATAGGTGCTCATTTTTCAATTTGATGTGTAAATTCCACACGCGCACGACTTATCTTGTAGCATTTAAGTTGTAATTCCCATGGAAACATGATAGTTAAGTACTAGTTTTTCACGTATTAGCAAATTAAAAGATATAATTACTATCTATATCTATTATAAAAGTATGAATGATTTACACTTTTTTATTAAGACCAAAATACCTTAATATCATATTAGTAATCATTCAACAATGTTATTAATTAAAATAATTAATGAGTGCTTAACCTGCAAATTAATAATAAATAAGGTTGTTCAATGTATATGTTATTATTATTATAACTTTATATATACTAAACAATTAATATTATACGTGTAAATTTTAGCTCTTTCAAACAAAAGTTCTAAAATAGACTTTTTTTATGGGGTTGTATTTGAGGGTAGCTCTCAGACTACACTGATGTATTCTTCATCAATGTTGCGAAAATTTTAGATGAGATGTTTACTCCGGTAATGCTTCTTTCATGAATCTTGCATGTAAATTTGAATCTAAAAGTATGCATTTCATGTTGGAATAGTACTTCCCACAGGTAGTTACTCCTCCAATTGCAATCTTCATAGTTCTGCTGTGGATATTGAAAATTTTCAGTTAATTAGTATATTTTTTTACTTGCTATTACATCAGTTTTGTAATTTGTAATCATGCGACTAGCTCCTTGGTGCACACCATTAATTATATATTTTTTTATTTAATATTAATAATTGATCACATCTTACACTTATCGCTAAAAAATACATCTGGAAATTTAAATATAATATCTCAGTATATCACTTTATTATATTATATTTTATTGAAATAAAAGTGCATGTGTATACTTTCTGTACAAATGAAGAAGATAAATACAATGATTATCTTATATGAGAGATATAAATAAAGATTTATATATCAGAAAAATATCATTTATGCAATTTCTAATAATGTATCATATTATATAATACTTCATCCTCACTTTCTTAATTGATGGTGAAATAAGTGGTTATTAGAATATTTTTAAATAACTGACTTATTGAAATAATATTTCTTTTGCTACAAATAAGTGGTTATTCAAACATTACGGAATGAGTCTCAAGAATTCAAACATTAGGGAATGAGTCTCAAGAATTCAAACATTAAGGAAGTTCTTACCAAACAACAAAATATCGAGGGAGGTTGATAGTTGACATACCTTTTCTTAGTCTTGTACTCTTTCTAAGTCCATCGAAATATAAAAAAACTTTTTAGGGGGGTTAGTTCTCTAAGTTTACGATAAGCTCTAATGCATGGAAACTTCAAAAAAGCACAACGTGTCATTTCGAACACCTGATCGAACATGACACTCGTCCGACACCATGTCCAATATAAAATAAATTTATCTGCTTAAATAAAAAAAAAATATATATATAAACACCGTAATGAATGCAGCTAGAGAGTTTGTCAGGTAATTGACTCAGGGGCTTCCGATCATATGTCAGGTAATTCCTACATCTTCCATACATTTACACCACACCACTCTACATCACATGTGACCTTAGCTGATGGCTCCACTTCCAACATTCTTGGATCTGGAACCATCCACCTTACTCCATCCATATCTCTCTCATCTGTTTTGAATTTACCAAAATTTTTTGTTTAACCTAATGTCTATTAGCAAAATTACTCGAGCCCTAAATTGCTCTTTCTCATTTTTTCACGATTATTGCTTATTTCAGGATCTTTTCACGAAGAAGATTATTGGTAGAGGACATGTATCAGGAGGGCTCTATGTTCTGGGTGCCTTAGTGCCAAAATCTGTTGCATGCTCCGTAATATCACCCTTTGATGCTCATTGTCAGTTAGGACACTCGTCTCTACCTGTGTTGAAGACACTTTGCATTCAATTTCAGAATATACCTTCTTTAGATTGTGATTCCTGTCAGTTTGCAAAACATCATAGATTGCCGTCTATTTCTAGAGTCAATAAAAGAGTTTGTTCTCCATTTGAATTAGTCCATTCGGATGTTTGGGGTCCGTGTCCTATTATGTCTAAAATTGATTTTCGGTATTTTGTTACTTTTGTCGATGATTTTTCTCGAATGACTTGGCTTTATTTTATGAAAAATAGATTTGAACTTTTTTCTCATTTTACTACTTTTTGTGTTGAAATTCGAACACAATTTAATATTTCTGTACGCACTTTGTGAAGTGACAATGCAAAAGAGTACTTGTCTACTTTCTTTCAAACTTATATGCGTCAACATGGAATCTTTCATCAATCTTCATGTGTTCATACTTCATCCCAAAATTGAATTGTTGAAAGAAAGAATCGACACCTACTTGAGATAGCCCGGGCACTGTTATTCCAAACACATGTCCCTAAACAATTCTGGGCAGATGCTATCTCCACCGGTTGCTTTTTGATTAACCGTATGCCATCCTCTGTTCTTAATGGTGAGACACCTTATCATGTTCTATTTTCCACAAAACCCTTATTTCTCATTGAGCCTCGTCTATTCGGTTGTACTTGCTTTGTTCGTGATGTTCGCCCTCATGTTACCAAATTAGATCCCAAGTCGGTCAAATGTGTTTTCTTGGGTTATTCTCGGTTACAAAAAGGGTATCGGTGTTATCGTCCTAGTTTGGACAAATTTCTTGTCTCAGCTGATGTTACATTCATAGAACACAGTCCTTTCTTTTCGGTGTCTCGTACACTTGATCCTCAACGGGAGGATGATGATTTGCTAGTTTATCAACTCCACGACCAGTCCTCCACTAGTACTCACGTACCGCCTGCTCTTCCAGAACCGTCTACCACTCGTCCGCCTATATATTATGTCTACTCTAGACAGCACGGTTCTTCTGTTACATGTCCGACACCAGTCTCTTCCTCGCCATCGGATCCTCCAGATGATACTGAGGATCTTCCAATTGCTCTTCAAAAAGGTAAACGATAGTGCACTTATCCTATGTCCTCGTGTGTTTCATATGATCGTTTATCCTCTGCTTCGTGTTCTTTTATTGCATCCCTTGATTTGATCTCTCTTCCTAAAATTGTTCATGATGCCTTGTCTCATCCTTGTTGGCGTGAGGCTATGACGGAGGAGATGAATGCTTTAGACGTGAATGGTACTTGGGATTTAGTGACTTTACCTGCAGGTAAGAAGGCTATCGGTTGTAAATGGATTTTTGCTATCAAAGTCAACCCTGATGGTTCTGTGGCTAGACTAAAAGCCCGTCTTGTTGCTAAAGGTATGCTCAGACGTATGGCGTTGATTACTCCGACACTTTTTCTCCTGTGGCAAAATTAACTCATGTTCGTCTATTCCTCTCTATGGCTGCTACTCATGATTGGCCATTGCATCAGTTGGACATTAAAAATGCCTTCTTACATGGTGATTTGCTCGAGGATGTTTATATGGAGCAACCACCTGGGTTTGTTGCTCAGGGGAAGTTTGGGAAAGTTTGTTGGCTTCGGAAATCCCTGTAAGGTTTAAAATAGAGTCCTCGTGCTTGGTTTGGGAAATTCAGTCAGGCAATTGAGAACTTTGGCATGATCAAAAGAGAGTTTGATCATTCAGTGTTTTATAAACACTCTTTATCGGGTATTATCCTTCTCGTTGTATATGTTGACGACATTATTATAACGGGAAGTGATACTACGGGAATCTCATCTCTGAAGTCTGTTTCAAACGAAGGATTTGGGGTCGTTGAAATACTTTTTGGGAGTAGAAGTCGCACGAAGCAAGAAAGGCATTTTCTTATCTCAAATGAAGTATGTACTTGATTTGTTAACAGAGATAAAGAAGTTAGGGGCAAAACCATGCAGTACTCCAATGCCACCTAATCTACAACTCACTAAGGAAGGAGACCCATTTGAAGACCCTGAGAAGTATATGAGACTAGCGGGGAAATTGAATTATCTCACTGTAACTCGACCCGATATCGCATATTGTGTTAGTACCGTGAGTCAATTTATGTCTTCTCCAACTATTCATCATTGGGCGGCTTTGGAACATATCTTGTGTTATTTGAAGGGAGCTCCAGGCCGAGGAATATTGTATAAAAATAACGGCCACACTCGTATAGAGTGTTTTTCGGATCATGATTGGGCAGGATCCAAACTTGACCGGAAATCTAGTACGCATTCTTCCATGCTGAATCCTTTCAGCACACTATCTACGTACAATGACCAAGAGAGACCCAACATCTCATTGCTTCTATCTCGGTATAACTATATACCTAGCACATAAAATGTCTCTCATAAGTCTTTTTTGGAGAATTGTGTCGACAACCATCCTTTGACTGATTGCAACATCCCTATGCTGTTTCCAATGAGTAGGATGCCATCAATATAAAGGATAAGAAAACGCAACCTTGCTCCCACTATCCTTCTTGTACACACGTACGGTCTATACATACATACTTTGACGAATTATACAACTTTATGGTTTCATCAAAAAATATATTCCAGCTTCGGGAAACTAGCTCAAGTCCAAGATTGAACCTTTTGGCTTACAAACTTTGTGTTCGCTCCCACTAGATGTAAAGGCTTTCGGCTGCGCTACTTTCCCTAAATGTTTCCATTAATAAAAGTAGTTTTACATCTATCTGCCAAATCTTCTAATCAAGATATGCAGCAGTGGAAATAAGTGTCCGAATGGATTTCGGCATCGCTACTGGCGAAAATTTTTATCTCATAATCAATTTCTTGCTTTTAAGAATAACACTTCCCATGAGGCGACCCTTATAGGTTACCACCTCTCCACCTACCACAATCTTTCGCTTATAGACCCAGTTGCAGCCGACAGCCTAAAGCCTTCAGTTGGGTCTACCAAGGTCCATACCTTGTTTGAGTAAATGAAGTCTATCTCAGATCTCACGGCTTCTTGCCAAATTCCCAAATCGATGTCCAACATCGTCTTCCCATAAAACTTTAAATCGACATCCAAGGGAAGTTATCCTTGTTGCCTTTCAGCAAAAGATTGACCTTTTCAGGTTATCTCGAGACCTTTAGAGATCTCGTTGGAGTTTGTGTAGTAGAAGTAAGTGGCATTGTCAGATCCTCAACCATGGTCTTTGTGATAGCTAGTGGTTCATGAGTTTTTTCTAGTTCTATACTTGTGCCATTCATAACTAAGAGTACCCTTTCCAAAAGGATGGCATCACGAGAAACAAATACATTTTGTTCCTCCAAGCTATAGAAATAGTATTCATACTGCTCTTTTGGATACCTCACAATATTGACATATAGTGGATCTCGAATCCAACTTATCTCCCACTAACTGTTTGACAGCAGAGCACCCCAAACTACATCTCAAATGAGGTTTCAGACACACTTTAAGACAGAACTTTAAACATATATGTGCAACAAATTTCCAAGGCATAACTCTAGAAGGATGGAGGTAAGACTATAAAATCATCATGGACCGAACCATATCCATCAATGTTCGATTTCCATGCTTAGAAACACCATTTGATGTAGCGTTCCACGCGGAGTCCATTGTGAGAGAATTCCAAATTTTTTTAGATAGTCTGTGAACTCACTAGATAAATATTCTACTCCTCGATCAAATCCAAGAGCTTTAATATTTCTACCAATTTCCTTCTATACTTCATGTCTAAACTCTTTTCAAAAGATTCAGACTTGTATCTCATAAGATATATATAACCACAACAAGAACCATTGGTAAGTTATAAAGTAAGAATAGTTCACTGATTAGACCACATACATCCAAATGGACCGAGTCCGAGGCGCCGGTGGCATGTTCCATTTAGCCTCTAAATGGTGATTTGGTTATCTTCCATTTAAGACAGAATTCAAAAGTTCGCATGTCATCTAAATCTCCAAGATCTAGTAGACTAGCTAACTTTTTAATTCTATCTTTTGAAGCATGTTCTAATCTTGCATGTCACATGTATGTGTCAGGTAGACTACTAGACTTAGGTTTGCTCATATTGTTACTCTGTTGAATACGCATAGTAGAAATACTCATATGTTAAACTTGTTTCCAAAATTAACCAAAGAACATAGACAACCCTTTGTCTTTAATTGATAAATAGTATCCCTCTCAATTCAAAACAAAGACAGAGATAATGTTCTTTGTTAAATTCAGAACAAAATAACAATTATTTTTTACTATTTTCTACTATCTATCTCTAAGTAGACCCCAATGGCTATGGCAGCTACCATTGCTCCATTCCTCAGCCTTAGGGTCATCTCTACTATACTTAGAGAATTACTTCTTGTCATCACTTGTAAATCGTTACAAAGATGAGCACCACAACTGGTGTCTAATATCCAAGAAGTATCGTTAATCAAAAGATTAAGTTCAACAAATAACATACTAGCACTAGCCTTCACAGGTTCTGCACAGTTCCTCTTTTAAGTGTCCTTTGGAACCATAGTTGTAATATATGCCATTAGTTTTCGTTCTCTAAGAACTTAACACTAGTCGGTAGAATAAGGACCAAGAAGATAGTTCGTTTTAAAAGATATATGCGAGTGGTTTCTTAACTATTAAGAAATAAGCGAACAGATAAATAACATTCAGTTTTAATACGTTATACACATATATCATGGACTTTTAATAATATGTGTTCTTCGACTATTTTAATTGAATTCCATCACCCCCATGAAGAAAAAAGAGAAGATAGACATCTTGTTAGTGGGCTTGGGATCTAACCATAAATACTATACACCCCGATTTTACGAGCCCATATAATATTTATGATTAGTAGACTCACCCGCCCTTCCCCAACTCTTTTGTGGTTCTCAAGATGGTTTTGCCTCACCTTTCATATACACCTCGATTTTACGAGCCCATATACTAATCAGTGTTAAGTCTAACCCATCAAATTATCGTAACTAATAAATTCATCCAAGTGTTCCGCGACTCGTAGCCAACACTTGGACTAGCGTATTACTATGGGCCTGTAAAAGCCAGGGTAGGCACCATACCCGCCCCTATGACTCGCAGTCGACAAATATGGTCTTCGCAGCATTTCACATGTTCTACTAGTGGTGGAAGCCAGGGTATAGCAAAACTTTCGGTCTTTGTTATTCTCATTCTAGACTTAATATTTAAACGAGGGAATTCAACATGCAAGGTCTCATCAATTTTAGCGTTTATCTTGTTTAATGCGATCATGCAACAACATATCACATAATAAAACTAGAACATAGCGCCTAATACTAGCATGATCCATAAAACGGTAAATCATAATATCACATTCAAAACTTTGTTTAATTTCATTCTAATTTTTCTTTAGCAATTCACAATTCCCTTAAATTTAATTAAGGCCCCTTTCCCGATCAAATATTCTTTGACCAAAAATTAATGATTCATAATAACCATTATCGAATCACGAATTCTAAGAAAAATAACAAAATTAAATTTATGTCATGCATAACATCGTCGTTCAATAATAAATGGATCTAAACAAACGACAAAGACCAAAAATCACGAACAAGGGAACACATGCACACCCCTGCGCTGCCGCGCAGCGCGCACGCTGCCACGCAGCATGTTGCCGCGCAGCGTGCTGCTGCACGCAGTTGCCGCGCTCTGTTGTGCTCAACTGTCGCGCAGCATATCACAATCGTTTACGATGCACGTTCTCCTTTTCGTTTCCTTTTTCCTTTTTGTTCAAAAATAGATTTTTTATTTTCTCAAAATCCCAAACAACGAAAAATCAAATTAATGTACGTTTACATGTCATAAATCCGAAATTTAAACACATACCAATTTCAATCGTTTATAAACCGTAGCTCTGATACCACAGTTGGGATCACTTAGACCCTCGTGTGAAACCTCGCAGCGGAAATAGAGTTCAAAAATTTATTAGAGGCGTTTCACCCAATTAAACGCCTAGCATTTATGCAGAATTAAAGTAAAAACGTAAATATACCGTTCTTGATTAAATATCGTAATTTAATCAACCTTCTTAATTTCTCCTTGATGACGAATATGAATACCACGTGATCATCAAAGGTATTTAAGCACAAATCCCTCTAAGTGTTGTATCCACACCTTGAACTTTTCCCTCGCTAGTAGTAATTGTGCTAGCAATTCAGAACTATGACTATGTATAGAATCGTATGTAAGTGATGGAATATAAATTCTTCCAACTTGAAGAATATGAGAGTAATAAAACTAAGGAAGAAACCCTAAGGATTTTGGGAGATGTATGATTAAAGATTAGAATCACACATCGAATAGTATGAGTCGTGTAATTCAATGCATTGTAAAATCGCATGAATCTATCTCTACACATTCAAGAACACTCTCTTATTAAGACATTCATATATACCCATATATATATGGAGGCACGAAAGAATTACGGTTAGAAAAATACTAATTTTTCGTCCATACCACAAATTCTAGTAGAAAGGAGATTCTAGGAATCCTAATCCTACTATACTTGTGTCTAATGTCTTCCATATGCATCTATATATTAAATCCCCTTATTTTAGGAACAAATTCCTTAAATATGGGATTCTACCATGCAATAAATCTCCACCAAAAACCAAAGGTTACTTTCCTCATTAAATTGTCTTCTAACAATTTTATTTCAACCCAATAATTAATTATATTAATCTCCAAGACTAATTAAATTAATTAACTCTCAAGATTTATTAATTGGCTTTCATTAATAAATCCCTTGGGCCTAGCCATTTAATTAATCAGTCACCGATCAATTAAAAAGTCCAATTAATTAATTCAAGTCCAAGACTTAATTAATTAATTTATTCCATCATGAATCAATATCCAATATTAATTCATATAAGGCCCAACTCGAAAATTGGCCATCTCGTACATACAACCGGGAAACTTATTCAAGTTAGTGTGTGACCCCTTAGGTTCATTCGAAAGCTAGCAGTGAGACCATTTCCCAAACGACTCGGTAATAATTAGTCAATCATTACCTCAATTAATCATTAAGCCAAATGATTAACCTTGGTTATGAATTAACAACCAATTAATTCATGACTTGAGTTCTATGTCTAGCAACGTCGACTCAACCCTAGATTCAAATGATTATAACAGACCTCTCCTGATCACGATCGTAGCATGTGTCTCATCCTTCTGTCAAATCTCCCGATTAAATCTAGGATTTGGTTACCAGTCAAAATCCTACTAATTCAATCATATGACTATGTCAATTGGCGAATGACGAATTATGTCAACCAAGAAAGGATAACACAATTTCTTATTGACTTGCTTTGGCCAAAGACTTCAAGTCTAGTCATTCCCAAGACAGCATATGAGATTCACTAATCATAGATTAGAGACAGATCCCATCTTGGAACTGCATGCCAAATTACATAACTAGACTACACCCAAAATAGCCCATTGTGTGATTATCCATGTAATCATGAACTAGATCAAAGTGCAGTAGGTCATGCATTTGAATAGCCGCGATCCCTCAAGTCATGAGGATCATCACAAGCCTACGTGATCGTGGAATTTCATATTCGACACGTCCACCAATATGAATTTCCACTGGGGTTGCTCAATTCACCATTCCCGATGTGAACCCTCATACGTTGCATAGGTTCCCAACCAATACCTATGGAACAACGTACATTCCTCGAAGGAAATGCAATGCACAAGCAAGTCTTGACGAGTCATTGATATCCCTATCTCAATGACTCTATGACTTGAAACGCTTTTAGGATTACAGCCGTTCGAGTACATCCCATGATCATCATCCAATGCGTAACCGTATCCATAGCTCTATGTAACCCAAGGGACTTTATTACATATATGTAATGACATAGATAATGACATAGATATATAATAAAGAGGATACCATATAATAAATAACGATTTAAACAAGACTGTTCTCGTAGTGTTGCTAAGTATTTGGCAACCAATTGGCTTTCCAGGCGCCCAACACTAACAAAAGATGCATCTGTTAGAATGTTAAGAGATATATACATATAGTGATAGATGGACTTGGGTCAGGTTAATGATCGTGCTCGTGCTTACTACTACAACTACAGAACAATGATGGGCCCCAATGGCGGAAGGAGATCGTCCATATTGAGATGTCCAGAGTAGGGATGGCAACCTTTTTGGACATCCCCGGAACCATCCCTTCGGTTCTGGTTCTTCAGGCACTAAAAGGTTCCAGTTCCGGTTTTGGGTCCAACTAACCGGTTCTTGGACGGTTCCGTTCCGGGTCTAACTCGAAACCGCCTTATTTTTTATTTTTTTATTGAGATTAATGTTGGATATTTTACTAAACATTAAGATCATCCAACCAACTAAAATCAATTGAAATTTTTTCTTAGGTTATTTCATTGCAAATGAAATTGTATATCAAGTCCTCAAATTTTATGAATTTTAAATCGATTGTTTCAAATTAATTGTCTCTCAATCTTTTATTAAATTAAAATATGTACCAATACATTGAATTTAATTTCGACTCATTTTAATGAAATTAATTTAGATAATACATAGGCCAAATCATTACATATCCTAAAGCAATAAAATATAAAATATACATTCATTTAGTTTATTGTAAAATCGTCCAAAGTTTTATCCTATTATGTAAAATCATTATATTGTTTTGCAAGAGTAGTGTATTGTAAACGAAATACAGAACCATTCTAATTTTTATGTTTATATTTTGATGAGAAAGAAGCAAGGAAATTATATGCTATGTTTGTATTTAGACAAGTTTTGTTGTTATTTGCATTTTTAGCTAATTTGATAAAGTTTACTTAACTTTATATAGATTTATGAATAAATATTTTATTCTATGATATATCAATATAGCTTAATTTAATGCATTTACTATCATTTTGGTACTTTGGGTTCATGTAATGGTTATAATAATGTTTATGTAAAATCATTTTCTTATATAAATTCTATTTAGATGAGCCATAAACTAAGTAAAACATAAAAGAAGGCAAAAAATAATTTTACATGCTGATCCGGGTACCCGATGGTTCCGGTTCCATCGATTCCGGACCCGGTACCGCCCCGTTGCCATCCCTAGTCCATAGAGTGGCGCCGGAGGGGGATTGAGAAGAGGAGTAACTCAGCGCTCGCAGACGTTGCTGCTAATGGTGTCATTTTTCCGCCGCTTCCGCCGATGTTGCCTTTCCCGGCGGGTGGTGGAACTGTCATGGGGATTCTGTGGGTCATCCGGCGGGTGAATTTGCAATGAAGCCCACCAACAACGGAGGCATTCTCATTCGGGAGGCCTTGCCGGCGGCGGCGGGACGTCTAGTGTTGGTCGGAGCAGTAGTAGTGGCGGGTCAACAATCGAGGATGGAAGATGCAGCAATGGTCAAGACTAGCCTTTGCACGCCCACGATTAATCGATGTCGTCAGCTGCATTTCTTTGCCATTTTTGATGGCCATGGAGGTGTTATATTATGTGGATAGAAATCTTTTCTTTATAATAGGCTAAGGCACACCTTAAAGATGCTATCTTTAAAGGTATATATTTCTCCCACACGGATGTAGATGGTTTTCAGAAATACACCTTCTAGGATACAAAACCTACAACTTTGTTTCAAAATGCTACACTCCTTTGAAACCTCTTTAGAACAAGAACTCGAACAAGAGAAACTCGAAAATATAGGGAGAAAGAATAAAGAAATATTTTGAATGATTTTCGTGGTCAAAGTATGGAAATATTTATAGACTTCCAGTAGATACCACGAATAGGCACTTTTCCACCCGAAATGGTATCTAAAATCAAGATACACATATTCGGTCAAATCACATGACCAATGGACCCGAAATAGTGTGAAACACATCATGTTTCGAAACCTTTTCACGAAAGTAGCCACCGTTTGACATGGCCCGCCTCATAAAAATATTTATTTAAATATTTTATTTATTTATTTCTTTCTTTATTTCATATATACATATATATATTATATTACAAAATAAAAACTTGAACTAAGCTACTTATGGGTGCTCCACTATAATAAAGTGGAACTCCCAATGAGCTTATATTGGAAGCTCAAACATCACACTTATTTACACACTTATTTATAGTGTAGAGTGAACTCCTAATGAGCTCCACAACCAAAGTGAGACATAAACAAACATAAATATCCCATGGGCCAGGAACGACCATCGACGAGAGTGTGCTTCAAGAGGTGGCGCTGCGCACATGCGTCTGTGTGAGTATAGTTTTTAACTGCAAGTGCGATCGGATCTCCGTTGCGTACTCTGTGTCCACAGCGGTGGCGGTGGTTCTCACGGATGAACACATCGTGGTGGCCAATTGTGGAGATTCACGCGCCGTCTTGAGTCGTGGGGGGATGGTCGTGCCATTGTCCTTCGATCATAAGGTAAGCTGATTAATTTCATCTTGCATGTGCATGCAAACAAATTTCATTAATTAAGTAGGTGAATTAATTGATTTTTTTTATTTGGGGTAAGATTTAATTAAGAAAAAAAATTTATTCTATCGTTTAACTATTATTGATTTTCACTACTTTTAGATCCAAAAGCTATAAATAAAATAAATTCAACATAATTAATTACTTAATAATTTTTAATTGAAATTTTTTAAAAATAAAAATCATTTAGCTCCATCCTAAATCTAATTTAGTAAATGAGAGGCCATCTCCAACGCAAATAGTGGTTTTGCACCAATTTAGCGCAAACATTGCATCAATTTAACGCGACTACACTAAATTCACTTCAACCAATAAAACAATATATTCACTGCACCAAAAAGGAATATTAGAGAATATTCTTTTTTCTATCTATTCTTCCAAAAATAAAACCCAACACTTTTATATAATATGCATTTTCACCCAAAAGATATATTATGTCAATAAAATTTATAGAAATAATATTATTTATATACATATTAATAAAAAATAAAATTCACACAAATAAAGTTTAAAATAATTAATAATAAAATATGTATATTATTTACATTGTAATAGAAAAAGTATTTATATTTTAATCATAAAATAAAATTTAATTCATAATTGAATAAGAAATAATGAATAGGGTATATTTACAACGACTTAAACTTTTAAGGGCTAAACGAATAAATTAAACTTTATAAATTTAAAAGGAACTAAAATAAAAATAATAGAAATGAATAAGTACTAAACTGAAAACCCTAAAGAAATAGCGAAAAAAAATAAAGGAACTATGCCAAAAATGGCACAACTATACTATGCTAGAAATGGCACAGCACTGTAAAAAAAGGTGCAGCTTTTGGCGCTGAGTTGGAGATCCAACACAGTGCCAAAATCATTTCAACCCACGCTATTATAGCGTGGGTTGGAGATGGTCAATCCATTCATGATTATTTCAATTTTATTCTTGAAATAGACACCTGAATTGTGGAATAATATTTTCTATTCCAAATATTTGTTTATATATATATATATATATTTTTTTTGGTTGTTAGTAACCGAGTCCAGAATTTAAGCAGCAAATCTTACTTTTTCATGTTTGTAGTGATTCAAAATTAAAGCTTTAGAATTTTCATTCAATATTATCAAAATATGAATCTATCGAACTAATATGTTTTAGTTGAATATATCATTTTCTGAAACATTACAAAACTGGAATGAGTATAAATTTTTCATCCAATATTTCGACGGAAAATTGCAGACGGAAAAGTACAATCCAAGTTTTATTTAACCAAATTAATTAGTACAAATTAAATAGAGATCTGAATTAATATTATGTTATTTTTATAAATGTCCGGGGTTATAATTGCAGCTTGATAGAGCTGATGAAAAGGCTTGAGGTGATAGGTTCCTTATCACATAGATATCTAAACCAGAAGCGAGCTTCACAAGCAAAGGACGAGTTCCTGATCCTGGCCAGTGATGGCCTGTGGGATGTTATGTCACGTCCCAAATGAATAGGTTATATTCAACTTAAGACGAGACTAGGTCTAAAATAAGAATGTAGTCAATTATGACCTTTTTTAAGAAGTAAAACAGCGAAAGATAATTACAAGGTAGCACTAAGACAAAACATGGTACAATGGTTTGGTTTAACATATACATATATGATCTAGATAACAGTAATAAAAGCTTAGCGCCCTGAAGCCCAATATACAAGATCAAACTCAACAAAGGTATCTACACAATGAACAAAGGCAAGGCACATGCAACGTCGTTTCTCACTTGGTCATCATGTTCCATCCGGGTTCTTTTATATCACCTATAATATATACGTAACGTATGAGCTAATGCTCAGTAAGGACCGTGTGTGCGCATGACACTAATTAATCCTTTCATGTCAATTATCAAGAATCATTAAAAGGAATTCTCTTAAAATAATGAGTTGTATCAATTCACATAGAAAAAGCATAAGATGAGACAAGAGGTGATAAGTTCATGCCGTCAACCTTATATCCCAGTTAACAATCATTTCATATCACTCCACACAAGTTGGCCTACTTGCGAGTATATCCCCGAAATATGCTGGACCAATCAATGATCTCTCCCGTCATGGATCACTCCGTCTCATGAACAGGGAGGGCTAGGATAATGGATATGCGTGAACATTTAAGACCGACAACCACCGCTGCCCAGCCGAAAACGACCATATCCACTCCTCAGTTTTGGCCCACACACAAGCACACACAATCACTAGTTTAATCTTTAATGTTTCAATCAAGTAAGTTCAAGAGAAAATAATATTCGACAATTTGTCGTCTATCCAATCAAAGAGAGAATCAAACTCCTAAAGGACTAATTCTATGATTATAAGTATTCTTATCTAATTATTTTTAGTCTTGGTTAGCCATTCTATCGAAGGAAAAACAACCTCTAAATTTCAAGAAATCATTCAAGACATCCATCACAAGTGAACAATACTCAATTTAGTTTGCTCTATACTTTTGAACATCAACTATAGTCAAGGTTTATTCATTTCCAGTATGGTTTACACTTCAAAACAACCATTGTAGGTAAGGATTACTTATTTCCAACATAGTCTACTCCTAAAAACAGCAACTATAGATAGGAGTTACTAATTCCAGCATAGTTTACTATGAAAAACATCAACCATAAGTAAGAATTTATAATTTCAGCATCATATTTGAACAAAAACAGCAACTATAAGTAAGAATTACTAATTTCAGCAAGGTTTACACATAATTACATCAATTACATCTAATTTGAGCAAAGCTTGTATGTAGGACATTACTCATAACCATTTTTAATCATGTAGAAGAAAGGTCCTTACCTAGATGAAGTTTTTCTTCTCTCCTTTTTGGTTGTTCTCTTAAAATGAGGAGAAGAAGAATATATATAGGCAAAATTCCAGCACATGTAGCTTATTAAGGAAGCTTGCATTTTTGGAAGGTTTAAATTTGATTGGTGGAATTTATTGTATGATTATCTCATTACTTAATGGTTAAGTTAAGGAGAGCAACATGAACCAATCATATTTTGTTTACATTGAGGCTTAATAAGTTGCATGCTATCACATGGTTTGAAAGATTCCTATTGGGAGATAGGATATTTTCACATGGAGCTTACAAGTCACCTATATAATTAGTTTCTAATGTTATGCATTATAACTAATAGTGAGAGGCAATGAAGTTATTACTAAAGTTCACTTATAAAGAGTGCAATACATAAAATCTTGACTAGTCACATTTTAGTAAAGAACGTGCTAGTGAAACTCTATTGCTCAAGATGCACAACTCCTTCCTGAACTTGTTCACCACGTAACTAACTTCAATTAAAAGACCATATCAATGTATATATAGGAGGGTTTAATCATAAATGGTATTCTAGGGCATCACATGTTATGTCCATTGTCGGTTGTTGGACAAAATTTGTCACGTGAAGATAAAATCTGACTCTAAATTGGCATATATACATACTTAAATAACATAAAATGTGATTCTAAATTGGCATATATATATACTTAAGTAAGAGTCGTACACTTAAATGATGCACCATGTTCCATATTGCTTAATATTGTAAGTTTTGCCACAATTATAATTGTTGGTGAGTTCTATATTCAAACTTCACCTTATAAGGATGATTTTAATCAAAGTTAGACTTGAAAACCCTTGATTTCGTAAGAACGAATTTATACTCGATTGAGACCAATTAAAATTAATTGCGAATAGGGAGAAAATGAGTGGTGATTTAAAGAAAATGGAAGAGGTGTATGTACTTTGGATTCAATGCTAATCTAATTACACCCGAAAAGGATTGAGATTAAATGGTCTGAAAAGTATTTCTGAAACTTTGGTGTTTATAATTTTATTTATTTTAAACCTTTATGAAATACTTGAAGAAATTTATAAATTACAAACTTTATAGGATCTTTATTAAGCTTATAAGACCATCTTCAACCAGCGCAAATTAGTGCTGGTTGGCCCACTTTTTTGGCGCAGGGTACTCTAATCCGGCCCCATTCACTGCGCCATTTCTGGCGTGGATTTCCTCTTCTTCTTCTTTTTTTTTTGCCTTTTATTTTAGTCATTTATCTTGTTTAGGTTTTCAATGTAGTCCCTTATAAGTTTGAATTATTTTTAAGGGCAAAATATATAGAGTAGAAACTCTATAAATTAATACTCATGGGACCACCAAAATTTATTAATTAAAACAGTTATTAATTAATTGATAAATTAATAATTATTAATTTATATATTAAGTAATATTGTATTAATTTATAATGAAATACTCAATTTATAGTACAATGCATGTACAATAATTAAATGATACTTTCTATATAAATCCAAATCAAAATATGAACTAGCAAATCATACATACACAACATGTCTTCCCATCTTAAAGGTGTGAAAAAAAAATAACAATGACCGACGAGATTCGAAGAGCATTATGCAAGCACAACAAGGATAATCCAAGTTTCACTTAAAAGCAATTGCAAGAAAGGGGGTTAACAATTATACAAGCACAACAAGGATAATCCAAGGACAATTGTAAATTGATTTGCAAGTCAAATTGATTTCAACAAAAAATAAAAGACAATCGAGTTATTTTTCGAAAAATGTTCATAAATCATTTATGTATTATGTAGTATATAAGATATTATTAATTTATATTTTATATGGGGTCTATAGAAATTATCAAAAATGTATTATCTTATAATTTTAGCGAATTATTAATTTAGCACTCTATCTCCGAGTTGGGACCGGCCAAAAATATTATCTTAGAGAGTTTATTAAATAATCGAGTATTAATTTATCGAGTTTCTATTGTAACCCCCACGTCAAATATATTTTTGGCTGAAAACCCCCTTGAAAAAAATATAGCCTAAAAAACCCGAGTAAAATTTTCAAATTTCATGAAACTCCCTGTGAATAAATATAGCCTAAAACCCCCGTAAAATTTTCAAATTGCATGAAACCCTCCCTCCATCTATATTCGAATCCATACTGATGGAATGTTATATCCAGTTGCCACTTGTGCGGTTTTTTGTTGCCCATAAAATGACAATGTCACATGTAAACCTCTGTTTTGATTCATTTGTTAAATAAAAATGGATTAGATAGTTGATGAATCCACAAAGTTCTAATCAATAACCTGTAAGCTAAAAGGAAGACGAAGAGAAATGTTAACTCAATTCATTCAAATGTTAATGATTGACCACAAAAATAGAAGAAAAAGAAAATCTTTTAACCCAAAAGTATTAAGAAAATTGGGTTATGATGCTTGCAGTTTTGTTTAATCTGGACACCCTTTTGTGCATAAGATTGATTTTAGTCTGCGGCTTTATGCATAAAGTTTGAAGAAATATGCTCTAATTTCTCCCCATTTTAATTGTATAGTTGGACAACCAAATTAGAATTTGTAGTTAGTTAAGTATGAGCAGTATAATAGATAAATTGGGTAAAATTTATCGCTATTAGAGTGGATAGACAAAAATGGATGGCTTTTATCGTATAGTTTGATACATGCACATAAATTTTTGTCGGCTATATTTTAGCGGATATAACATTCCATCAGTATGGATGAAATATGGATGGAGGGGGATTTCATGCAAATTGAAAATTTTACAGGGGTTTTTAGGCTATATTTTTTTCACAGGGGATTTCATACAATTTGAAAATTTTATAGGGGGTTTTTAGGCTATATTTTTTTCATAGAGGGTTTCAAGCAATTTAAAAATTTAGAGGGGGTTTTTAGACTATATTTTTTTTTCACAGGGGGTTTTCAGCCAATAAAGTATTTCACGTGGGGGTTATTTGTATTTTGCCCTTTTTTAATTTAGGCCTTCAATTTGTTTTTAGTTATAATTATACCTTATGTGTTATATTTTATCCAATTGAACATATTTTAATGTATAAGTTAATTATAAAAAGAAATTGTATTGTAACTTATATAAAATGCATATTTTACAATTAGTTAGATTATAACTATAGTTTACTCAATTAAATAATATATATAGTTGTTGATTAATATAGTAAATATCAAAATACAATTAAAATAATTTTTAATTATACAATAATTTTATTATTTGTGAATTTTATTAAGAAAGTATATATTTTATTTTTGGTGTGAAAGATTGTAAGATTATACACAAGATGGAAAAAAATGGAATATTCGTAGAATTCTTTTTTGGTGCAGTGAATAGCATTTTAGGTTGGTGTGATTTATTGTAGCTGCGCCAAATTCGGAAATAATTTGATGCAAATGGCTTTTTATGTTGGAGATGGCCTAACTTTACCAAATTAAATACTCCAAAAGAATATACAATAAAATACATTGCAGATAGGGAAATATAAATAGGGAAATGATTTTTTATTCTAAATTTTTGTTATTGTTAAAGGTTGACATGTATCAAAATATTTACAAGTGTTAAACATTCCTTAACAAGTGTATGAGTGAATTACGCGTATCAGATATCTAGCATATGAAATTCAAGATGGAACTAAAAGTTGAAATATAAAATCTTCCAGTGTATATTACACGAGTATTTGATATTTTGCACCATAAAAAAATAAACTATATGAGAACATATTAGATAGTTAATAAAAGCACTAATACTTTTCTATTAGAAAAGATAATACTAATACTAATATTTAAAAAGTCTTTCTTTTACATTCATACAAATCAATTGTTGGATGTATAATGATGACAAAATTGGATGACTAAATAAATTAATAAAAGAAAATTTGTATTGTAGTGACAAATAATCTACTATCTTGCACTAATTAGTAATTAATTATACTATTAAACTATTGAACTAATAACAAAATTCAGTTGTTAATAAATTAGATGACTCCTTAGATAATTTTTATAATTATTTCGTTATTTAATTTAGATGAATGTGATTCTTTCTCGTCACTTCAAAAGAGAATAAACACTCTCATAATATAAATTTTTTATATTTAAGATCAAACTAAAATAAATCGTTCATAAGCTTTGAATAGGAGGTGACATGGTACCCTATGCTATGAATAGGAGAATAAACACTCTCGTAATAGGGACTACTAGAGTCTATTAGTGACATGGTACCCTATGCTGTGAATAAGAGGTGTGCTAGGCTCATTTGGCCAACTTTAGGCTGAAGTTTCTTGGGAGGCAGCTTTGAGTAAAATGTTTTGGATGGCAGGAAGGTCATACAATGGCTATGGTTTCAATTTTTCTATGAACAAAGTGAAGGAAATTAATTATGTTGCTTATGAATGGCTCATGCAGAGTGAGCCCCATATATGGTCTAGGTCTAAATATCCCAACCTAAAAAATGATCATGACACAAACAATATTGATGAGTCATTCAACGCCTGGATAGGTGAGTTTAGGGACAAGAATGAATTGCTGCTGTTAGAAGACATCAGAAAAAACGTTATGACAAGGATGCATACCCGAAGACAAAAATAGTTGAATTGGACGAATGTAATTATGCCAAAATTTTTGAAGAAAGTCAATGATCAATGTGCTTGGGCGAGGCATTGCAAACTGAGCATTCCAAACTCAGTAGAGTATCAAGTGGGAGACTAATCCATGTCTTACATTGTCAATCTTGAACAAAAGACATGTGAGGGCAGGATTTGGGATGTATCTGGTATACCATGCAGGCATGGATGTTGCCATTGCACAAAACAAAAACAGAGTTGAAAGGTTCACAGGAAAGAGCTACTCAAAGGAAAAGTACATGTTGACTTATGCTGAGATGATCCATTCAGTACCAGACCACAGATTATGGCCACCACTTGAGAATGTTGTGCCACAAACACTGATGCCTCCTGAACTAAGAAGGCTACTAGAAGGCCTAGAAAAAATGAAGCTTGGGAGCCTGCAAATGCTAGTGGAGCAGGTGGAGATGATGGTCCTGCAAATCTCAGACAATATAGAGTTTGCAGAGTTAAGTATAAAGTATGTGAAAAATTTGGCCACAACAAAAGAACATGTCAGTGAGCACAAGGTGGAACACAATTAAGGCAGGGAAAAAAGAGAAAGACCGGTGGTGATGGTAATACCCAGGTACATTGATCATCAGTTTTTTTCAATTATTATACATGTAATATTAGTTGCTAAATTGCTTATAAATTTGCTAGGCTTAGATGGAGATGGATGACATAACACTTGGAGAGCTCCTAGTCAGGATGAGGTCAGATAGAAGTGCAAACACTGCAGCACATGATCGTGAGGCTGGACATTCATGTGTGAATGATGGTCTAGGTGTGAATGATGATCAAGAGCCATATTTTCCAATAATATAAGAGTCAGATGATCAAGAGGCAGGTACTTTAGGGGTTGAGGATATGGAATTTGATACTACACTTGATCGCTCATTAGTTAATTTGTTTGACTTTTAGATGTCTAATGTAATAGGATTTGTGAGGTAGTAAGGTGGTTTGTATTTAAGGTGGTTTTTGGTGTGTTTTTGTTGTTGTTTTGTGGATGAAATTGTGAATACTTTGTTGTTATTTAAACTTTGTTGGTGTTGAAACTTTGTAGTAGGCTTTTTGTAAACTTTGTTGTTGAAACAACATGTTTGGTAAATTGTTTTGTGGAACTTTGTGTATACTTTTGTTGTTTGGTATGTTTTGTTATCTAGGAACTAGGAACATGTATACTTTGGTGTACTTTGTTGTTGTTTTGGATACTTTGTTGTTGTTGTTTGGTGTGTTTTGTATACTTTGTTGTTGTTTGTTATGTTTTGTAATCTATTTATGTGTATCCTAGGAACATGAACATGTTTAGTGTATACTTTTGTTGTTTGGTGTGTTTTGTAAATGGATAAGCTAGTAAACTCGACAAAATAGGTAGTGTTCTACCATTATATTGGCTCTCTTTCTAGTGTTTTACATCTTAAACAATAGTAGTACCTGAAAAAATAGGTAGATGTCTAATATGCATAAATTTAGACAAATCAATAGATAAATTAACCTAATATATGAATAATTTTCATTTATTCTATGTAATTTGGGAGCTTTTTCATTGATCCTTTAAGGGTTGAAGCTGCCCTCGACTTCATATTCCACAGATTGGTTATATGGCTCGCACCAATGAGAGAAGCCATGAACCGCACACCTGTAATACAACCTCCCGAGGTTATCTGAAGACTAGGTAAAGGGTTCAACTCTTTGCCAATTCATAACTATGGGGTATTTTTGCCATGAAGTTGGAGAAAATATAAAAAATTGGTTCAACAAGTAAACTGGTTTAGCCGGTGATTGAGCGGTTCGGGTTAGTGGCCAACTGGATGTACTCTACAACCGGACCGGGCTCGAGGCCGATTGGCGGTTAAACCGGCTGGACCGACTGGTTTTGAAAACCATGATTATCTTATCATGAAAAAGCTCTGTTTTATCCTTGTAGATCTTGAATTCTCGTATGTTCCATTTTGGATTTCTTCTAACTCTTAGAATTTCAACTTCGGTGCCTGCACAATAGAGGAAATTTGTTTGGAAGTTGATGAAAGTAAAGATATATGAGAAACGTTAAGAGGAATTGATTGAAGGGAATCAAGGTACGATTTCGTCTCTTCAAGTTCTCGATTTAGCTTAAATTGATTTTTCTTCCCGTGCAAGTCGTTAGTGGTCAAAGCTACTTGCAATGGATCGCCATACACAAGTTTGAATATAATATGCATTAAAGAGTCAATAACATCTATACCAAAAAACAGAATGATCATTAGGAGGGTACTTCATGGGATCGTATATGTTAAATTTTTTTATTTCTCCATCAAATTCCGTAGTGAAAGTCCCATCATGCACATTAATTATGGTTCTAAATGTTTTCATGAATGGTCTACCAAGAAAAATAAGATATAAGTTACTAGGCTCATCATGACCTATATCAACAACATAAAAATCAGTGGAGAAGACTAAGTCATCAACTTGGACTAAGATGTCCTCAAGAACACCATCAGGATGAACATTAGATCTATTAGCTAATTGTATGACAACAGCGGTTTCTTTTAGCTCCCCTACATTCAGTGATTCATAAATAGAACGTGGCATGACATTTATTGATGCTCCTAAGTCTAGCATGGCTCTCTCAATTCGCTTATTTCCTATCTTACAATGAATCGTTAGCATACCTGGACCCTTACATTTTGAAGGTAGTTTCATTTGAAGTGCGGCAAACACATTTTCTCCTACAAGTACTTTCTCGTTGCCTATAAGCTTTCTCTTGGTCGTGTACAATTCCTTAAGAAATTTAGCATATCGAGGTACTTCCTTAATAGCATTGAGAAGTGGGATGTTTACCTCAACCTTTCGGAAAGCTTCGAGTATTTCCTTCTCTACCTCTTCCTTTTTTGACTTGGCGAATCGGCCCGGGAAAGGAGTAGGTTTTTCTTCTTTCTTTTCCAACTCCTTCTCCTCTCCTCTCCATGCTTTGAGGCTTGTTCGGGTTCCTTCAATTCTTTTTTGCTCCTCAAAGTCATGGAACTTAGATTCTCTCTTGGATTCATGATAACTTGAGATGGAAGCTTGCTCGAGTTTTGTGTTACTAATTCGTTCAAAGTAGTGGCCATTTGACTCATTTGATTCTCCAAATTCTTAATGACGTTTTGACTCTCATTTCAAAACTGTTGCATGCCTTGTTGGAATTGCTCGGCACTCTGCTGAAATCTTTGAGTACTTTGCTGAAACTGTTGAGTGTTAGTAATTAACATTTTAATCATATCTTCCAAAGATGTACCTGAAGACTGGGTCGTTTGAGAGATCGGGGATGCTTGTGGCTCTAGGTAAGGGGGTCGTGGAGCGTAGCTCAAGTTAGGATGATCCCTCCATCTAGGATTGCACGTGTTAGAGAAGGGATCATATATCATTTGCGATGGCCCGGGAAAGCCGGCTGCGTTGACTTGCTCAATCATTTGGTTCTGGGCCGTAGGACATACCTCGGCCATTTGCCCGATTCCAGAACAAATTCCACAATTAGCGTTGACCACTTGAGCATTTCTTAGTGTCATTTTCTGCATAAGAGCTGTCATATCGTTCATACGCTGATTAAGTAACGAAATGGTTACCTCGTTAACTTCCTTAGGTGCGTAATCTTATCGGATACTGAATTGTTGGGAGTTTGCAGCCATGTTTGAAATTAAGTTCCATGCTTTAGTCGGAGTCTTGTACATTATTGCACCACCGCTCGCAGCATCAATCAAGTTCCAATCTATCATTGTAAGTCCTTCGTAAAAGTATTGGATAAGGAGTTGTTTAGGGATTTGTTGTTTTGGGCAGCTTGCGACCAACTGTTTGAAGCGCTCCGAATATTCATAAAGAGTTTCACTAGTGAACTGTCGAACTCTATAGATTTTCTTCCTATTGTTTGCCACTTGAGATGCTGGAAAAAATCTTTCTAGGAACTGTTTCTCCATTTCGCTCCATGTAGTGATCGAACCGCAAGGACGAAAGTAGAGCAAATCTCTAGCTTTGTTGGCTAAAGAAAAAGGGAAGGCTATCAACTTTATTTGGTCATCAGAAACGTCCTTCGGTGTCATCATTGAGCAAACCATGTGGAATATTTTCAAATGCTTGTGCGGGTCATTTCCTACAAAACCATGAAAAGTAGGTAGTAAGTAAATGATTCAAAATTTTATCTCAAAATCTACTTCAAGATCAGGATAGGGTATGGAGAGAGGTTGTTGATTCACATTTGGCATGGGAATTTCCTTTAAAGTTCTTTAGTTGACGTTAGCATTAGCCGTTGGTTCGTGTTCTTTCTCTGAATCACTAGAAGATTCGGTCCACTCCTAAGGTTCAGCTTGGGTGATGAGATATGCTTGGATGGTCCGATCACATAGCTTCATTTCCTTGCGCAAGCAACGAGCTCTCTTTTCAATCTTTGGATCCTATTCGAGTTCACTAGCACGAAGATTTCTATGCATACAAAAACTTGAATAAAAATACTAGTAACAAGAAATAAATCTATTAGCACCAGTCTCCGGCAACAGCGCCGAAATTTGGTGGGTGTCGAATCCAACAAAAATAAATTGTCTACTCGAATAATTTGTAATTAGTGACAAGTAAGGTTGATCCACAGTGAATGATGTAGAATTAATTTCTAAATTACTAATATCACTTTAAAAAATGGGGAGGGGGTTGGACTTTAATTAAAATAAAATTAAAAGGCGTAAACTAAATCATAAGCAAATTAAAACGGATTCAATAAGATTGGAGATTCTAGTCTTTGGATTACCTCAGTATTTATTCTATAATTCGATCATCGATGCAATAATAGTTCAATGTTCTAAAGTAAATTGGCTATAGTTGTTAATGTTAGGAATTTCTACGTTAGAAGTTTTGATAATGACAAGATAGGAGTTAATGTTAGACCCCTGAAAATGTAATTTTTTTTTATAGAAGATCATATATCAAGTGATAGGATGTTTATTGAGTTATAACTTTTAGATTATGTGCTTTTTTGTTTGTCCTTTTAGTTTTGCTTATCTTAACGCTTGAAGCGTTAGTAGAATTCTGAGTGAGTATATTAATGCAAAGAGGTTTGAAGAAACAACAAGAGCGAGCGACAATCAGAAGGTTGTCTGTAATATCGTATATCTCAAGCGACCTTGTTCTACAAGCGACTATCCATGTCCAAGACTGACGGTGAGTTACTGATAGCTTTCATCTTAAGTGATTGAACATCGGATGTCATATCAACGCATTTAATGTTCAATGGACATTTATTTAAAAGCATTTAATGCTTGTTTAAAGCATTTATTGCATACACTACTGAAGAAGTACGGAGAGCACCAAACCCATTGGATGTCAACATAAGATAACTATCGCAGTTTGATCAATTGCAGCAACCTATCAAGAATTCACCAACCTTCAAACTTTTCTGAGCGGAGAAACTACACGCGCCATAGGATGTATCTAACAGATCTAATATTTGGTCTCAACGGATATATTTCGAAAGCTGTGTATAAATAGAACTTCAAGAACAAGGAGTACAGAGATTTGAACAAGTGAGAAAATTTACGAGCTTAAATGATCAAATCTTACTCTCTTGATTCTGAACTTAAACCTCAGAAAAAATCAAATCCTAAGCATCCATTCAAATTGATATTTCTCTATCTCTTTCTCTACAAGAACCTGAACTGAAGAGAATATCAACAAAGTTGTTTGACCTTTACCAATAAAAACACAACCAAATTTTTAGTGAAATAATTCATCCTCTCTTTCAAACTGGGTGTGAGGAAACTTGTAAGATATCTGCAGTATTTCTATGTGAGAGAAGAAGATCATCAAAGTGTTATTAGAGACAGACGCTTGTGTAGCTCAGGAGCTCAAGACATTTTAGTTTGAACATTGTATTAGAGAAGACTTTGTGTGATTCTTCAGATTTAATATAGTGAATTCATTCGTGAGCGAAGAGAAGGACGTAGTTGGGATTACACCACCTAGCAAACCTTGCAAACTGTGTCTCATTTACTTATTACTTTATTTATGTTCTTTATTGCACATTCATTTAAATTCAGCAATTTAGTAGAGATTATATGTTGCATAAAAGGGTTAGTGCAGTTCCCATATATATATTTATTTACATATATCTATTAATTGTGTCTCTGCCTAACATAAGCATTACATAAATCCAAAGTCTCTGATCATATATTTCGTTGTGCATTTAATGGTGAATCCAAGTTCTGATTACTACATCTCTTTGTAGTTCTCTCAACTGATTCTAAGTTAAACTCCCTTACTCAGTCTTTGTGCTCAAGTTCCTTTCAGATCATTACTAAAAATAAGAACATGTATTTGATCTCAATGATTAATGAAAAATTTGTAATTAGAGTTTAGGGTCTATTCACCCTCCCCCCTCTTCTAGACCTTTGCCCAAACCACTTGGGACCACCAGTTAACAAGCTCTAATAATATAGTTTTTTTCCAAGTCTTCGATAACCAAAATAAGCTCTTTGATTATTCATCTTACCAATTAGACTATTTTAAACATGATATAAGGATTTAGCTTATCGATAACGTTCATGCATTAGAAAAATACAAATTCTAATCAACAAATAGAAAAGCTCGGTTTATTTAAACTAGATTGGTAATTTCCATAGAGACTAATCAAAAACGTGTCCATAATCGACATAACTAACTGCTACAATGATTAGTGTTAACCGAACAATTACGGTTTGGGTCTTAAATAGCTTAATATAATTCCAACGATTAAATAGTTGATCAGGTTATCTAATCAATCGAAATATATTATCAACAAAGCACAGGAAAATAGCAAATACTTAAAGAATCAAAGAAATTGAAAGCACAAATTTAATCTCACGAGTTAACGGAATCAAACCTCAATAAATCATTTGAATAGAAATATGTGTTTAGCAACACATATTCAAAAACGTCTACAAAATGTGAAGAACTTGAATGCTAGTAGAAACATACGTGCAAAAAACCAAGATGATCCTTGTGGAATAAAATTCCACTTATTTAAACCTAAAAGAGTTCTCGTCAAAATAGAAAACTAACTAAAATTGGATTTTACGAATCCTAACATAACCAAAATTGTTCAAAGATGGAAAAAAAATCCCTAAACAAAAAGGAATAAATCTCAACAGATTGGGAACGAAATTCCGAACTCCAGCAGAAAAATAAGAAATAATCGGGCCTGATCAGCAAAACAGAAATTCCAGCAGATTGGTTCTGGATTTAAGCGTGGGCACGCCTAATTCTGAAAACGTTTAACTGTATTTTTTTCATGCCAATTCCATCTTCACCCATTTTCATCCCTTTTTATCACATTATTCTTCCTTCTTCATACAAACACCTAACAAATCAATAAAAGCACAAAGTTATGATATATGAAGTAAAAACGTGACATTTAGCGCAATTTCAAATATGTAAAATGTGTCTAAAATACACATTAACATTGATGTTCTTAAAAATGACGTAATTTGGAATACACGAAGAGTCTATATACACGTACATGCGCCTTAAGGGCTAAAATATTTCTCAAGAAACATCATACTTTTAGACAGAAAGCCATAAGCTTTGTCAAGATGCAAATTTAACATACATGTTTCGTTTGTTTTTGTTTACTTCGTTGGATTCGTAGAAGCCATCTCCATAAATACTCGGTTGATATGGTGAAGACAAAGAGTTATACTACAAGATACGTAGCCATACCAAAAGTAGCCCAGTAAGTGGGACATTTTGTCGATGGGGTACGATAAACTGCTGATAATGCACAAATTTGAGATAATAAAATACCTAATAAACTGCATTTTTGGTATTTTTAACTAAAATATGGTTAGGCATGCCCTTTTCCTTTGTATTAATTATTAGTTTATAGGGTTTTTCCGCCTTTTTTGTTTGCTATTTTATATAATTATTGCTGAGATAATATCAACTAACGGGTAATGATACATATTCCAATACTGGCGTTAATCAACGGTTATTATGTTTTATGTCGTAGAAGCACCTTGGACAAATAAAAATAACTCACTGTTTTAAATTAAAATAGGATTTCAAATTTGTGTCATCATTATTAGTTTATAGTTTATAGGGTACAAACAACATCATCCTTAAGTAGTGCTTCACCACTAATTAGACTGTCGGACATGGCGGAATCATCATCGACCATCATACATAAAAGATCTGCACACCATCCATGTCCACCTGGATGCGCTAGGGTGGCTAAGTATATATGTGTACAAGGAAATTTTTTCCGCCATTAAGGTGCACTTAAACTATACACCAAAATTTCTTTTCTTTGTTTACTTTGTTATGTTTACTTGTACAAAGCGGTTGTAATTTCAATTTTCTTGTCGACATCTTTTTTTAGACCACTACATTAGGGTTAATAATAACTTGTCTTTTTAACGAAGATAAGCTAGGAGTTATAATTATTCAGTAATTATAACTCTCTGAAACATAAGCAACATTACATCCATCATCTTTTGAAATAAGTTCATGTTAATTAATTTTAAGGGGTTGATACTTAACTGAATAAATTAAATTAATATTTTCCTATACAGTTAACCCAGAATTGTATGGGCATGTCAAATATGATGTAACTACATTATAGATTTGAGGTCGATTCCATATTCGTAAATTATATATAGTTTAGAATAGGGCCGTGTAATATAGGTGGGGTTACCCAAATAGATACCATGTTATAGTATTTCACCACTAAACTATTAATTTTAGTCCATAGTAAATTAGGAACCCTAACGTTTTACCATATGATTGTTTCTTACCCATAATAAAAAATACATTCGTAAATATCATAATAAACTATTCTGTTTGATAGTAGCCCTATAAACCTAATTTTTGGGCTTATTTTGGGATGAAGAGGGCATACGGTTGTTAGAAGGCAAGAAAAAGTACAATCTTTTTCAGGACACTACTTAACCCTATTACTCATACTGTTGTGAAATATGATTACCGCCATATTTCTTGCCTCAAAAAGGAGTTTCAGTATAAGGCGTTTTATTTCAGTATAACACACTTTCGAGCATGCAACTTTGATAGGATATTTTTTGGAAAATTTCCTTATACGCCCCATACCGTATTCACATTTTATGGACTACTTATAATAGGGTTATACTGATATAAAATGCCTTATACTGAAACGCTAAAAGAAAAAGGATTCTAAGCAGGCATGACGTATGGCCAAAAAATAACCCATTTTTTGAAAAATAACCCATTTTTTTGACATATTCACAAACAATTAACAAAAACCTAACATTATCAGCAGTTTATTATAGGATTTTCTCTCTATTATGATTCTCCTTGTTTTAAATTTCACCTATAATCAAAATTATTATAATTGTCTGTGAATATACATGCCCATATATTTAATTCACGGTATTATATGGAACAAACGAGTATGGTCGTTTCGTTATTTTTTGTTTACTTCGTTGGGTTCGTAGAAGCCCATAATTTTTTTGTGTTTCCTTAGTATCTAGAATTTTCCTTTTCCTTGTTGTCGTTTCTTTTCCGAGTTAGTGAGCAAAAAAAAAAAAAAAAAAAAGGAAAAAAGCGGGAAAATTTTTGGTTGTTTCATTTGTTTATGCTTACTTCGTTGGGTTCATAGAAGCCCATAGTTTTTTTGTATTTCCTTACTATCTGAAATTTTCCTTTTCTTTGTTGTTATTAAAATTAATAATGACAAGCCAACAAAGACAAGAATACCTTAAATTCGGTCACCATTAGGAAAAGAAATTTAGTAACTATTACATAAACCATTTATTTTACGTAGATGAAACAATATTATTTTACCTACAATATGCTCGTAGGTATCTTATGTTTAGTACTCACTAACTAAACATAAGATACGTACGAGTATATTGTGTATTTAGGCTTCAAGTCAGTAATAATTCGTAATATTGGGCGTAGAATTACGAATTATTACTAACTTTATTATGTCTTAATAGTTTCGTTAGGCTTAAATGAGATGACTACCTATAGGGATTGAAATTATTGATATAGGGTTCAATGACCTGTCAACTATGCTAAGACCAATGACGTATATGGTAATATAGGGTTTGTTTTCTTTTCTTTTACCACTACAAAAATATGCATACCTATTTTTATCAAAGGATACTTAGCCCTAATTCTTGTAAAGTGACAGGTAGAACAAGAATTAAACATGATTTTTATTGATGTATTAAAATTGTGGCTAAATGGAATTTACTAAGTTTCTTATAAAGACCATAAATATTTTAAGACTGTTATAAATTAAGCTTTTTTCGTATTGTCAATAGTATCCCTCACTAATTGTCTCAGACGAGTCGTTCAAATAGCATACACACCTAAATAGTTAATTACACGTAGCCCATAATTTTTTTGTGTTTCCTTACCATCATATTATAAACTACTAACCCATATAGGGTTTTCCCGGTATTTTTCACAAGGCTAAAATCACTTAATAATATTAAGCATAGTCACGTTTGGGAAGTAATCAAAAAATTATGTCAAAGTGACCAAAAATATACCTATAAGTATATTTTAGTAAATACACATAACAATATCTTGTGCTATCATCGATGAATGTGATGAAATATTTTTTTCCATCTCTAGTTTGCACAAATTTCAAATAACAAATGTAATGATGAATAAGTTCTAAAGGTGTTGTGTTCCTCTTAATAGACGGAAACAGCTGTTTGACTAGTTTTGCCTCAACACAAATCTCACACTTGTGTTTATTTTTAACTTTAAATGTTGGTATTAAATTAGGTATCGATGTAGTCACTATTATTTAGGATTTGTTTATTAATTGGTTAATTCCTCAAAATTTACCTAAATAATACCAATGCATCTTACACGGCTCTATTTTTTTTTTCTTTCGTATTGAATCACTCAATATTTGTAAAAACGAATTGTATCTTACGAACCCAACGAAGATTATATTAATATCTTTGTAGGCTATTTTAAATTAATGCCCAAAGAATCTCAGACAATGGATAATAGAGTCGTGTATTGGTATAACTAAGTAAACATCATATAGAATTCAAAATATTTAAGAACCTTAATCATGAAATTAAGGCAAAATATTTCTCACTAATATTTTGACATAAAATTTCAAATAAGCTAACCGACTTATCCCGAGGCGGTAATACAAAGAAATTTTTAAAATAATGACCATTTTTTTCCTTAAATGATGCGTGTCAACCGAATTACGTATTTCCTTGTTGGCAAACCCTTATAATATCCTTAAGCTTATGTTTTTGTTGTATTATAAAATTTTCCTAATTGATAATTATTTTTAATATAGTAACATAGGTTTCCCGCATCTTCTATTATACTTAACATGTTGGACACAAAATTTGCTTTATAGCTGTAAATTATACCGACATAATTGTTCATAAATTATACCAATAAAAAATTATTTTCTTTAGACATAATTTCCATAACTTGGAAACACCAACAAAAATTTTCATCTTACTTTTGACACTTGTCCTCATTCACTAACCCTATAACCTACTTAAAATTTCATATCGGTATGGAAATTATGCGATAGGGTATACGATTACCATAATTAGGCCAATAAATACGGCCTAAAAGGCTGTCAAAAGTAGCATCACCTTTTTTTTACTCACTAACTCGGGAGAGAACGACAACAAAGAAAAGAAAATTTCGACTTTATAGGTAAGCTACGGGAAAACCCTACCATCTTTAGCGTGAAATTTTCACGAGTAACATCAGAACAACATCTTTCCTTATCATCTTTCTATTAAATATTTGGTCGGGAGAGAACGAAACGACCCTATTTTCACGTTATCGTAATGTATGTAGTCTACAAATACAATATTATCGTTAGACGAATGAAAAAATTGTAGGTTAGGGAGAAAAAATACCACGAAAATTAGGAAAAACCCTAGGATATATGCATATTACAAAATTGTATGGTCTATACTTGGTTTCATTTCATTTTTATGAAAGAAACCCAACATCTTACGACTCAATAACCTAATTACAGCATAAATATCCAAAATACCCCTCAAAATTTTTTTGTTTACCGACTCGGGTGACCAAAAAAATTGTACAAAAAAATTCTTTTGTTTTTTGTCGTTTTTTTCTCGAGTTAGTGAGCATTTTGAGTTATTCTTATCAATCGCATCTTGACCAAGCTTATGACTTTCGTTGCAAAGCATCTTGTATTATATGACACTAATTGACTGCATTTCATTAAATCATACATTAGCATATACACACACATCTTGTTGAAACAAGCCCAAGGAATTTACTAGGTTTACATAGCACCAATTATGTGGTTCAATTTATTGGTAACATCCACTTAGACTAAAATTTCAGATATTAAGGAAACACAAAAAAAAACGAATGACCCTATAACCTTTTTTGGTCATTCGTTTTAGTCTTAAGAATAGCTGAAATTACAATTTGTCAGATATTTAGCTGATAAGTTATACCATTGTAGTTTTCTTTGTTGTCGTAACCCTATATTTTTGTTATAGGGTTTGGCCTCGTGATAAACGTATTCACGCATAATAGGTTATTTCTCCAAAATTGAAAATTGACAATGGTTTCCCGACCATATGAAAATCATTCACTCGGATTGCCTAATTATATAACAAGTAGCATTCGCCTTTTTGTGTCCTCCTGATGACGGGATAGGTCCACAATCTACCTTTCCGCAAGCATAATCTAAAAATTCTTGCAACTTCACATCGGATAACCCTAAAGAGGCTAGGTTTTTAGGTTATAGGGTGTATCTGCCATATTTAGGTTTTTAACGTGATATTCTTACCCCAAAACAAACGAAACTCGTTTGTTTGAACTAACTCGGAAGAGAACGACAACAAAGAAAAGAAAATTTCAGAAGGATGGTAAGGAAACAAATAATACGAATGAAAAAAAAAATAGGGTCGTGTATTGGTATGACTTTTTTTTTCTTTTCTTTTTGCTCACTAACTCGGAAAAGAAACGATAACAAAGAAAAGGAAAATTTCAGATAGTAAGAAAACACAAAAAAACTATGGGCTTCTAAACCCAACGTCTAGGCAAATAATATGTGAAAGTGGATTAGGGCTATTTATGGAAATTTTCCTTGCACCTAAATTGCTATTAACATTGTAATTAGCAATGAAAAATACGTGCTAATTTGATTTTTAAGTTTGTGTGAATGAGATGTTTCAAATTTTAGGTGTATTTTATCCTAATTAGGTTATGGTCAAATCCTTAAAAAATATCGGTAATATTTTTTAAGGGTATAAGAATATCACGTTTAAAAAGCATTTTTCCTGATGAGAATGTTGACATTGAACAACCCGATTATACCAAAAATACGTGCTAAAGGTGGATACAAGCTCTCTCTCTAATATATTTTTAATATAGTAACATAGGAGCATTTTAGAAATAAAGACTAAAATACCCCTCAAAATATTTAGGATAAAGGGTCGTAAGATGTTGCAATGAGAATTAGGATTATTTATAATACAAGATACGTGACCCTAATAGGAAAACAATTACGTAAAGAGTAAACTACCCCTCAAAATATTTAGGGTAAAGGGTCGTAAGCTGTTGCAATGAGAATTAAGGTTATTTACAATACAAGATCTATACGTAACCCTAATAGGAAAAAGATTACGTAAAAACTAACATACCCCTCAAAATATTTTAGGGTTTAGGGTCGTAAGACGTTACAATGAGAATTAGGGCTATTTATAATACAAGATACGTAACCCTAATAGAAAAAGAATTACATAAATGCTAAATTACCACTCAAAATATACGTAACCCTAATAGGAAAAGAATTACGTAAAGAGTAAAACACCCCTCAAAATATTAAGGGTTTAGGGTCGTAAGATGTTACAATGAGAATTAGGGCTATTTATAATATAAGATACATAACCCTAACAGAAAAAAAATTACGTAAAGACGAAAATACCACTCAAAATATTTAGGGTTTAGGTCATAAGATGTTACAAAGAGAATTAGCGCTATTTATAATACAAGATACGTAACCCTAATAGGAAAAAAATTATGTGAAGACTAAAATACCCCTAAAAATATTTAGGGTTTAGAGTCATAAGATGTTACAATGAGAATTAGGTACGTAACACTAATAGGAAAAGAATTATGAAAAGACTAAATTACCCCTCAAAATATACGTAAACCTAGTAAGAAAATAATTACATAAAGAAAAAATGCTCCTACTGACAAACAATGTGTCGGGAAAACCATACATCTTTAGGGGTAAGAATTACTATAAAAAAATAAGTATTCAGGTTCTATTGTCGTGAAACAAGCCCTAATCTACGTCAGGCTGTATTTTGGCGGGAAAATGAGCATTGGTTAAGAATTGGCGGGAAAAGGATACCTAGTCAATTATTCATTTCTCGTCTCTATATCTATCTCAAAATATGACATACCAATGACGTATTTTTCTCAACGATGAACGTATATTTAAACACGGCCCTATTTTTTAGGTTAAAATTCTAAATACCCCTTTTATAGTCGATTTTTTAGGTTCTTTTAAATTATATCAGCCTTAGCAGTTGGCTGGCTCGAAGTTGTCGCTTAATAATATTTTTTTGGCCTGCACATATCGAGAGTTATAAATAGCCCTATTGCATATATAGTTTAAGATGGAAAGTATTTGTTCAATCATTGTACTCCATATATGTATAATGGTTATTTCCATACAAATAAGATGCTCATTCGGATTTTAGGTTATGAAACTTGTCATTATGCATATCTGTGATTCCAGTATTTTAGTCACTCATATCAACGATTAAGAATTAGGGTAAAACGTGAAATTAGGCTATAAGGTTTTCCACTGGCTGAAAAAAAATTTAATCCAATGAGACACTTAGAATAAATACCCCTAAAAATACTCAGTCTACAAATTTATAGTAGCTATAAGGCAAATCATAAGGAACTTAAATGACCGGTAAAGCCCATTATGAGCTTTTAAATCGGTGTTATAAATATTGGATAATGGTACTCCATTTTAAACAATTTCGCTGGTTACAGTTAGGCGATATTGTACCATTTATCCTATATGTATCAACACGCTACTTCCACGAACCCAAAAACCCTGATTGTGTATTTTTATACATGCGATCGGCTTTTCACAATGGTTATAGATAACCTATTTTTTTTTGGATATTATTTATCTTTAAAATAATATATGTGCGAAACTAAGCATTGTGAACATAAGTTAAAAAATGGGCTTTAATGTAATGAGTATACCTCAGGGCTAATCTACGATAGTTAACATATCAGCAAACCCTATGTCGCCTAAGTTCCCACCATATTGTTAGTCCATACGTATTTTTTTTTTTAAATTCTTTAGATTTATCAAAGCACAGGGTCAACGATCCGTGTAACACATTCCTTAAGTTCCCACCATATTATTTCTTAGTATCACATTTGAATCGGTCAAGGGACCATTAACTACTTTTTGTTTTCAACCTTAATTAGCCCCTCAAAATTCCTATGTTATTACATCAAATAACTTATTTCGAGGCCTAATTAGGGATATTTTTCTTTGGTGGTTTTTTTTTACTGATCCAGCAGTTGAAGATAAGGTTCTTTGATGATGAAATCTGACCAAAAACATTCATAAATTGCCTTATAACTATGGTTGGTGTCGAATTCAACAAAAATAAATACCTACTTAAAAATAATTAAGCAGGGTCGATGTACAGGGAATGATGTAGAATTACTTCCTAAATTACTAATATCAATTAAAAGGGTTTTTTTTAGATTGATTAACTAAAATAATTAAAACCGTAAACTAAAAAACATAAATAAATAAAAATGGATTCAATAAGATTGGAGATTCTAGTCTTCATATATTTCTGTATTGATTCTATAACTCGATCATCAATTGTAATGATAGTTCAGTATTCTCAAGTAAATTGGCTATAGCTATTAACAAGCTCTAACAACCTAGTTTTTCCTTAAGTTTTCGATAACCAAAACAAACTCTTTGATTACTTCTCTTACCAAGTAGACAATCCTAAACAAGCTCTTAGGATTTAGCCTATCGATAGCATTCATGCACTTGAAAAATACCAATTCTAATCAATAAACACATAAGCTCGGTTTATTTAAACTAGATTACTAATTCTCATAGCAACTAATCGAAAACTTGTCCATAATCGACGTCACTGACTACTACGAATATTAGGGTTTACCAAACAATTACGGATTTGGGTCCTAATTAGCTTAATATGATTTCAACAATTAAATAGTTGATCAGGCTACCTAATCGAATGAAATATATTGACAACAAAGCACAGAGAAAAAGTAAATACTTGAAGAGCAAAGAAATTGAAAGCACAAATCAAATCTCACGAATTAACAGAAATTGAACTTCGAAAATCCATCGACTAGAATTATGTGTTTAGCAATACATAATCAAAAAGCGTCTACAAAAGTGTTGAAGAATTCGAAATCTCTCTAGTCGAGAACGTACGTGAAAAGTTAGAATAGTCTTTGTGGAATAATCTTCCACTTATTTAAACATAGAAGAGTTTTAACTAAACAATGAAACTCAATAAAACAGGATTCTACGAATCCTACCATAACTAGGATTGTTCAAAAAGGAAACTAAATAGAAAGAAATAATTCCCAACAACTTTGGAAAATGAAAACATAGCATAAAAGTCGAATTCATCATCAAAATAAAATTCCAGCAGCGTTTTTTATTCATCTCAGCAGAATGCTCGCCATATTTTAAGCGTGGGCACGCTTAATTCTTGTGAGTATTATGCCGCCTCTTCTTGTGCCAAACCAATCTTTATCGTTTTTCAAGTCTTTCATCACATTTTCGTCTTTTCCTCATATAAACACCTAGTAATATCAAATTAAGTACAAATCCATGAGAAAGAGACTAAAAATGTGACAAATAACCCAATATTAAACAAGCGAAACGTGTGTAAAACACACGTTAACAAATACCCCCACACTTAAGCTATTGCACGTCTCGGGCAATGTTTAACATTTAAGCATCGTGAAATCCACAACATTTCAACACTCGATCAAATAGACATAGAGAATTATGAACCGAAGAACAAAAATCAAGAATGTCATGAAGACACATGCGAGCAATCAAATACCTCAATACCATATTTGATCAAAACCAACACAACTATTTCACTTGAAAAATACGAATGCATGATGTTAGACGACTTATTCTCACAATCCTCTCTAATCACTCGTGTATAAGGTTCAACGTGTATCGCTCAAGTCTTAACATGTCAATGCAATCCCATACGCTTGCTTATACACCAAGATCGCCACTACTTTAAAAAATGTGCACAAATGAAACAAAATGTCTTTTATTCAAGGTTGTAATGGGGCTTGGGCTCGAGGTCGGAGTAAAAGATAATGAAAGACTAAGTCCATAAATTTGAAGAACATTAAGATGCTATTGGGTAATTCTAGCAGGACCCAAATACCTATGTTTTTAACCTCGACTAGTTCCATCATCCTTCGTTCTTTTTGCCCTTTTCTCTCTCGGCCTTTTCCTTTTTTCTTTTCTTTCTTTTTCTTCTGACTTTTTTTTTTTTTTTTTGATTATTTTTTTTTTTGATTTTTTGTTTTTTGGAAAACACCCTTTTTGTTTTCAACGGTTCCCCACACTTAATCAAAAACATCATTGTTCTTGAATTCCCAAACAAACATGATCTCGATGTTCGACTTATTTCTTGGACGGGTAAAACAAAGAGATATATATAAAAGTGGTGAATGCTCAAAATTCGGGTTTTCAAAACAACAAATAGGCTAATAGGCTCAAGTGGGCTAACTAGAGGAAAAATGAAAAAGGTAGGCTTATATGGCTATGTGGTTAAGTCCTAATGCCTTTATCACGTTCAAATGTGCACAAATTCGTGTAATCTTGACATGGTTCAATGCAAGTTCTTGAATATGCAAAAACATGCAAGATTCACACAAGAAATAAGGAGGATTGATATGGATACTCAATCAAAACAAAGGCTTCAAAAGCTCACATGGTAGGGGCTAGTCGTGCTAAAATGTGCAATCTTATCATTCTCATTCAATGTCATGCTAGCAAAGATATTCATATGGCAAGAAAATCAATCAATCTTCACATGATCAAATCGCACAATCTCAACTTGTTCAAACGATCCACAAAAACTATATCTACAATCTCGAAGCGAAGGAAAAATTTGCAAAAAATCACGTGCCAAAAGTAGACAAAGCTAAAGAACATGCAAAACAATAGGAATCACCCCCACACTTAGGATAAACATTGCCCTCAATGTAAAAATACGTAACACATAAACACAACCAATGCGTAAAAGTAAATAAACGGTGAAAGGGTGACTCCCCTAGGGCATCACTTGGTCGTGATGCCGAGGTGCGTGAGATGAGGGCAAGGCTGCATCGCGTGGCACAAAAGATGGCTCAGCAGTTAATGGTGCGACGAATGTGAGAGGGAGCCAATGAAGTGGTTGCGGCGTTGGGCGGCAGATGAGCTGCAACAGTTGGATTAGTGCAGCAGCGTTTTGATGGTTTACTTCAGATAAACCCGAGTTAGTTTTTCTTCATTTGTCAAAGGAATATATGTATAATGAGAACTAGGGCTATTTATAGGTTTGCTATTTTCACCCCTATATCTTTTGTATAATTAAGCCTGTAATATGTATATAAACTGCTAATTTTCGGAGATTAAGAACACAATTGACTTAGTCTCATATCCCGGGTTTTCATTAGGGTAGTGCAAAATGAGGTATTACCTATTTTGCGCAATTAGAACTAATACAGATATTTACTATGCTTTTTTTGGTTAAACGACATATTTTACTCAATATCATTGTGATAGGTACGTAGACACGTTTACCCTAAAAAATAACCACAATCTTGTTAAGAAAAACCTATAATAACGACCATTTTCCACTAGATATGTCTACTTGATATTTACATGACCAAGAAACAGCAATTGGATTAAGAAATAGACATGAAAAGGTATTTATACCGTGGAGTTAAGAATCCTTATACATCGAAGGATAAGTAATTTCATAATTACTACACATTTTTGTTTACGTATATAAGATATTTCTGTTTAATGTTTAACAAATAAATTCCCGAGTTATATTACGTATAATAGGGTTGATAATATTTTTTTTTTATTACTATGTATTTCTTATACATAATACAATGCGGCCAAACTAACTCGGAATTGATATTCCGAATTTACATGATATAGGTAAAACCCTATTACACGGAATATAACTCGAGAATTTGTTTCCTTGCCATACCAATACAATGATGTGTATTGGCCTAATAATTAACCAGATGTCGTGTTAATTAGGTTAATTTGAAAAGGGTGTAAACTATTAGGGTGTTAGGATATCTAATTACGTAACAAAATCAAAAATTAGTATAAAAAATTCAACTCATAGTCATACATATTTTCATTACCATTTAAAGGTTAAATTTCTTAGTATTGTTTTAAATATTAACTATGAAACATCATAGTTAATATACGCAAAAATCGATGGTAACAATTTTTATCATTTAAATCACTCCCAGCATCAATCTAATATCTTACAACAAACTCTTGGTAATCAGCCATTATTTTTAACGCTAATACACTAATATCGTATTTTCCCCTATAATTACCCCAAATTTCCCTCGTTCATATAAAAACAAAAAAAAATTCCGACGTAAATGAATTACAGAGGTAATTCAGACAACATAGTCGATTATTTATAAAAAATTTTGGTTACGCCTCTATGGTAATATAGGTTTGGACTTTAATTACACGTTTCGTTTATTTCATAAAGATTAATTTGAGGTAAAACGAATTGTAATTATAGAATCAATATTATTACCAACTGAAATATCCTGCGTTAGGAAAGTCCAATAGGTAAATAAGGGTTAATCCTATTAGGAAAATTAAAATTGGTTTATGGTTTATCATTTATTTTACGCCCGTGTATTCGTAACCCTCTTCATTGGGTTCGACCTAATATTTGTAATCATAAGGTCTGGGGTTGTATGAGATTTTATATCTCATACCAATTATGTAGTAATATAGAAACGTAAATTTTACAATGTTGCTAGGGTAAATTTTTCGGGTTAGTTCATATGCCCATCTCACGAATTGTAAAAATCAATCGTCCCCAAAATTTCGTTAATACATTGGTATAAGCTTTACCAATACACGTCCTAGCCTTATAAAAATTGTCAAATTAGTAAGAAATCATATATACTATGTTTATTAAGAAGATATTATGTTGATACGACCCTTATAATCCTAAGGAAAAAGGTCTATGAAGGTTACATTTGTTATGTGTTTCTACGGACCCAACGAAGTAAACAAAAACAAACGAAACGATCATGGGTCATTATGTTTGATGCTATATTTAAGAAAAAATATGAATCAATTCATATCATTGGACAATCCAATGTTCGTTATAAATTTAATTCTTAGTATAGCAATTACTATTTGGATGATACAGTAGGTTGTCTTAATGTGTTGGTAATTCATCAGTTCAGCATTTTATGTAAAAATAGCTTAAATATCTTTCTTAAATATATAAAAAGGAAACAAATATCATGTATACAAATACATATTCTTGTAAATATTTACGGATGTACACGGTACAAAATTTTTGTTATGTATCGGTTACCCAATTTGTGTAGGGTCAACTTATATGGTATAATTTAAGGAAATAACGCTATGATTGCCTAGGATTAACTACGTTCTCTAAATTGGCTCATGTGTAATTTGAGGACTATTTAACCATATTCCAACGAACCATCATAAGCAATTTTAATCTGATATTTACTTACCAAAATTATAAAATGCTGATACATTTTATAATTACACCTATAATCAAAATTATTATAATTGCAAATGTATTATTTGGATATTCTGTGAAAAGGTATATTTAGGGATATCAAAGAAATTTTTCCTATCGTTTGGTATATTAGATCAACTTTATATTGTAATTATTGCGATATTTCCTTAAATTACTATGTCAAAATAGTTCCCTAAGTGTGTACTCCTTATATGTTTTCTTATTGTGCATGTATAATGAGAGTGTATATTAGATCAACTATTGAAATTTTCGTCAAGGTGAATTAGTAAATTATGTGATAGGGTAATTATTATATGCGTAAAAGAATGTGGTCAGGCCTATTTATACTTAAAAACATGTAATTAGGTCAATTTTAGGTTTCCATAATCTCTTTATAGGGTAGATTACATACGAACTTAAGATACAACTATAAACTTGATCATTACAATTGTTAGAGTTCTTAGAGTGTAAAAATAAGAACTCTGTATATTATTATATGAATTGTGTCAAAACAATGTACAAAATATGATATATATACACGTATAATAGAGCCCTAGCCTATACAAGTATAATAGAGCCCAAGCCTATCACGAAGAATATATCGAAGCCAACACATCTCAGCTACGGCGAAAGCAACAGAGAGATATTTTGATTCGGTGCTGGAGAAAGAAACGGTGGCCTGTTTCTTAGTGGACTAGGAGATCAAATTATGACCCAGGTAAACGGCAAAACCAATTGTGGATCGACGACTATCTGGACACCCTGCCCAATCGGAATCAGTGTAGACGGTGAGAGAGTCCAGGGAAGATGGTGAAATAAGTAAGCCATGATCAAGTGTACCCTGAAGATAACAAAGAATACGCTTGACCATCTGAAAATGAGACTTCTTCGGAGAATGCATGAATTGACTAACAAGAGCAATGGCATATGCAATGTCTAGACGAGTGTGAGTAAGATACTGAAGGCCACCTACAATACTCTGTAAAAGCGTGGAATCTGAAAAGAGGAGACCATCTATTATAGAGGGACAAGTCTTAGCAGAGAGAGGCGATGAAACAGGCTTGAGATGCATAAATCCAAAACGATTGAGTAGACTAGTAGCATACTTTTGCTGAGTAAGAAAAAGACATTGAGAATCACGTGAGGCCTGAATGCCCAAAAAATAGTAAAGATCACCCAAATCTTTCAAACGAATTCTCGGGATAGTCGAGTAATGAGGGAGGGGACAGCTGTTGGATCATTTCCAATAAGATTGATGTCATCAACATACAATAGAAGCACCATAGTAATAGAACAAATGCGATATACAAACATGGACATATCGGCCTTGCTATAAGAGAAGCCAACGCGAAGAAGATACGTGCCAAAACGCTGAAACCAAGCACAAGGGGCTTGTTTCAGACCATATAGAGCATTCTGTAACTGACAGACATATGTAGGACGCTGCAGATCGACAAAACCCCAAGGCTGAGCCATATAAACTATTGCAAAAAGATCTTCGTGAAGAAATGCATTCTTCACATCTAACTGACGAACACACCAATGCTGAGAGATAACAATTGAAAGGACAGTGCGAATGGTGGTGAGTTTGACCACTGGGCTGAAGGTCTCACCAAAATCAATGCCATCATGTTGCTTAAACCCCTGAGCCACTAAACGAGCTTTGTAACGCTCAGCAGAACCGTCAGAACGGAGCTTAATTTTGTACACACATTTGGAACCCACAAAGAATGAACGTAACTGGGCATTGTCGAATTCACGACCGCCATCACTTTTGAAATATTTTATAGTGGATGAGAAAACATTTGAGAAAAGAGAGTGAAAATGTGTGAAATGTGGAAAAACTTCTGATTTTGCTTTCATAGGGTAGCACCAAGTAAAACGAGTAAAATCATCAATAAAAATAACATAATATTTAAAATCAGAGTTTAACAAACCGGAGAGGTCCAAACATCATAATGAACTAATGAAAAAAGAGTCTGACTACATTGTTCGACAGACTGAAAAGAGAGCCGACATGAACGACCTAATTGACAAGCAGAACAAAAATCTACATTGCATGGTTTTGGTGAAATAACACCTTTATTACACAAAGTTTGTAAAGTAGAGAAGCTAGGATGACCAAGACAACGATGCCATAAAGTGCTGGAGACAGGCTGAGCAACAAGAGCAGATGCGGAAGCAGGTCTGGAAGTGTGATGAAATTGATAAAGACCACTAGACGAACGGGATGTCATAAGGGGACGACCGCTGACCTTGTCCTTAGTACAAAAACCAGAGTCAAAAAAAGTAATAAGACAATTGTTATCAAAACAATGATGACGAACAAACAAAAGATTATGAGATAATAACGGAACATGAAGAACGTTCGATAAGCGTAAAGAACAAGAAGGAGCATCAAGGGTGGTAGAACCAACATGCTTAATATGCAGTAAATCACCATTTCCAACCAAAATTTTGTTAGTACCAGAATATGAAGACAAATTAGAAAGCATACCATTATGAGGGGTCATATGAGCTGAGGCACCACTGTCCAGAAACCAAGTGAGATCAGAAGTATCACCAACAATAATGGCAGAAAATGACTTTGGTAAGTCTTCAGAGACATAAGAGTGATCAAACCGATGTGGACAAGATGCTGAGGCATGTCCAAAAGTGCTGCATAACTGATATGTCTCAGTAGTGCGAGAGGGTGGCAAAAGACCGGGTGGAGTATCTTGTGTATAACTAGAGGAGCAAGAAGACCCGTAAAAGAATCGGGAAGTCAAATGGGAGCCATGCTGAGAAGATGCGGAAGGAGGATATCTACGTCCATGCCGACCACGGCCACGTCCGGAACCATGGCCACGATCACGAAAAGTACCACGTCCCCGACCATGGGAAAAATTAGTCTGGCTATAAAGGCAGGAGATGTAAGTGAGGTGTGCTAGTGAAGAAGGCGGTGTTCAAATTGGAGAAGACGAGCACGTAGGTCATCAAAGGTAATAATGGATGAGTGCATGGTGATAGAGGTGACAAAAGAATCATACTCCGGTGGAAGCCCATTAAGCGTTTGAAGAACCAGATCAGTAGAGGAAACTAGATATTTTACTGCACGAAGATTGTGTGCCAATTGTTGTATTTTCGTGAGGTAAGCATCACACGACAAAGACCCTTTCTGAATTGTGGAGAATTCACGTTTATATTGAAGTTGTTTAGCGAGTGATTGCTGAATAAACCGTGTCTCGAGAGACTGCCAAATAGCTCGGGAAGTGGGAAGTGAATAAACAGATAATAAAATATCTTGTGGCATAGTGTTGTGCATCCAGGTTTTGATGCTACTATTAGTGCGAACCCATGATAAACAAGAGGGATTCGATATAGGTTGTCCAAGGGAGTTGATAACATGTGATGATGAGCAGGGTAAAGAGCCATCAATATAGCCGAGTATAGGTTCTCAAACTGGGCTTTCCATAAAAGGTAGTTGTCAGAGTTTAATTTGGTCGACATATTATTTGGATTAGGTAGAGAGGATAACAATGGAGAAATTGGTAGAAGTGATTGTGTGTGGGTTAAAGAATGTAATTGATTTGGGAGATGTGATCCGTGGGCTATAGATGTGAAATTAATGTTGTGGGTTGAATTATTTAATAAAGCATGGTTTGGTGGGTGGGCTAAAGAATTTAATTGATTTGGAAAAGTGAATGCGTGAGATGGAGAGTTGAAATTTATGGTTTGGGTTGAAGTATTTAATGAATTATGGGCCAATGAAAGATAAGTTAAAGGTTGGGCTTGAGTTGCCATGTCTAAGGTCCCAAAGGAAGAGTGGGCCGTATGGTTTTGGTTTAAGGAAGGAATAATGTTGTTGTGGGCTAGGGATTCCATTGGACATGGGCCAACAGAAGAATGAGCCGTGTAATTTATATTTGAGTGAGCTAGGTTATAATTGTGAGGTGATGGACTTGTTTTTCAAACATCTCGTCCAACTTGTTTTGGATTTGTTGGATTTTCGTCGGAACCATGTAGAGGTGTTCTCCATAGTTGTCTTTTGGACTTCTCGAATATCCTGAGATATCTTTGATGAGTCTGGAATTTTTTTATTCCAGCTAATCTTTCCTTCCTTGTTCATTACAATACTCTCCGCATTGATTGGGAACTCTTTTGATCCAAGCGGTATTGTAGGGTTGTCCTACTAGCACTTGCTAAAACTTGTGCAACATATCGGTTATCCCCATATGTTACCATCTCCTGATGGTTTTTCTCGTGTGTCTTCAAGATTTGAAGACAATTCCTGTAATACAAACATCTTGGACAATTGTCCAGATTCATGTTTGGAGATAATTTCTGTAATGCCCAATGATCTCACACCCGGCCAACAATAATCATGTCATATAGTTAGCATTTATTAATTTACAGTATATAAATGGCATGACTGCACGAATATGAATATTTGCTAATTATATGATAAACGCATGATTTGATGAAAATGCTATGTGCTATTTATGTGATATGTGCATTTGAAATGCATTTCATTAGTATTCCCTACTAGTTAAGTAGAAATGACGATTAAGCAGGCACGACGTTTAGATAATTAACGAATGGAAAATTGAGCTGCTTCCCAGGAGGTCACCCATCCTGATATTGCTCTCGTACGAGCACGCTTAACTTTAGAGTTTTGATTAAATACAGTACACGAAACTTTTCGGTTAGTTATCGGATAAATATATCTTACACACTATACGTCACTTACGTGTTACCGATATGTCCCGATTAGTTTAAATACACGACATGTAGAATATATAACGCATAAATGTATAACACGTAATAAGCTAGCAGCTGCAAATAATTCATTGAATATAATAATATTATATATATATAAGGTCACCTATACTTAGCTTTTTACATCTGCCGACTTACTATCAATTTATGAATATAATAATGTTAATTGTAACATTAGTCACCTTAACTTTCCATCACAAGCTTGCCCATTTAACTTAGTCACCAAAAATTGGACACCAATTTTTCTACTTTCCACTTGCCCCCTCACTTGCCGCTTCATACCTTACCTATATATATACATGCATTAATTATTTTCCAAGCGCAAAAACATAAGGAAGAAAGATAGGAAAACAGAAAGAAAATAAGAAAAAGAAGAAGAAAAGAAAAAGAGAAAGAAAAATTTAGGAAAATTAGGAAAGGTATAGAAGAGCATATAACGAGCTAGGCTGATCGACATATTGGTTACAAGTAAGTAATTTATCGATAGTTTATTCAATATAATCGGTTAAAATAGAATATTATTCGAAAATTGTATTTAGATATGTGATATACTCGTTTTATAGGTTATCGAACTCCTAAAATTAGACGAAGCGCTATAGATAGTTTGTGGTAGCGTCACGTTATCATTTTCAGTGCTAACGACCTAAGCTAAGTAGAAGCTTTTCTTTGACGCATCGTAAGAATCAATATTATTCATGTTTATGATTATTTGTACGTTAATTATTTGAAATAATTGTATTATGTGCCGAGTGTGTTAAATGTTAATGATTTATGACTTATTATGTGTTATTGAAAATGAATGTTTTGTGATATGAAAGGTTGAGGTACATATGATTATGATGCATTATTATACTACATATGGAAAGAACACGTTTTTAAAAGTGAGGTTTGGTATTTGATTGGCGGTCGGGTAGGCACGGGACGCGGGAGGGACTGGCGGACCCACAGAGGGTGGTGAATACCTTGAGGTGTAAAAACCAAGATAGATAAAGCCACGATATATGATGGAGCTAGCGGCTAATATCATCGGCCGAAAGGCTGGTATGAAAACCCCGGATGCTTCTTAAATTGGGTTCCGAAAATAGACGTCTATCATCATCAGTCGAATACCATACTTCGGGGTACCCAAGAGGAAAAAGATAATATTTTAAATGAACTATGCATTAGTGACTGTCTTATGTGCTACGTGATAATTGTTATAATTCAGCTTCTTCTTACTGAGCCATTAGCTCATTAGATTCTTATGATGCAGGTGAAGATTGATGCATATATGTGAAGGTTGCCCAAGTCTCCCGAGCGGTCAGACAGAGTTATGTTCACATGCCGTGTTTTGAGCGTTTTGTAGCTCAAAAACTCTGATTTTATTTAAATAGCCGCTCTGTTATGGTTTTGTAAACAAACTTATGTGTATGTACAGAGTTTGATTTGTAAAAGAAAAATGATTTGTTTTATTTCAAAAGATGCATTTTTATTATTTTAAAAAACCATAACATTTGCGAAAGAAAAAGGGTCATCATCCCTGGACCCCGGTCCGGGGTGTGTGACAGTTTATGGTATCAGAGCGGAGGTTTAGTCTTTCCTGAAGACAGAAGAAGGCATATGAACATATTCTGGCTGGGGAAACTTGGTCAACTCTTTAAGCTTATTTTATTTATGTTTGATTAATGCATATTATTGTCATTTTTGTGCATTCATTATTGGATGGTGAAAGGGATAAATTGGGCAATATATAGGAAGTCATGCCGCCGAAACGTAAAGCGACGGGTGCCGAAGAGGGTGGTAACAATGTGGTGGATAATTTGACTAATCTGATAGAACAACAAACCAGAATGCATGGCGAACAGATTCAACAGTTATTGGACATGCAACAGAGAACTCAAGAACAGAACAACCAAGCTCATGCACCTCCTATTCGTCCTGAAAATCCACAAGCTGTGTATGAAAAGTTCAGAAAGATGGAACCATCTGACTTCTATGGTGGTTCGGATCCTGTAGTTGTTGAGGAATGGATTAAATCGTTAGATGTCATCTTTGACTACATGCGTATCGACGACGCTGATAAGGTACTTTGTGCGATATTCTTACTAAAGAAAGAAGCGAGAATCTGGTGGGAAGGAGCTAAACTTGCAGTTGATATGGATACTCTGACATGGGGTAGGTTCAAGGTGATCTTTTACGACAAGTACTGCACTCGAGATGCTAGATCCCTCAAAGTTAAAGAATTTCAGGAGTTGAAATAGGGAGACATGGCGGTCTGTGACTATGTTAGAAAATTCGAAGAGGGTTGCAGATACGTGCCTTACATTGCGAGGGATAATGCTGAAAAGATCGATCATTTCTTGAGAGGACTGAAGCCTGAGATTAGACGGGATGTCAGAATGTCTTCAGCTACTGAATTCAGAGAAATTGTGGATAAAGCTCTAATGGCCGACTTGGATGAAAAAGAAATTCAAAAGTCTTATCAGCAAAAGAGGCAAATGTTCACCCCTAGAAATCCAATGCAATGGAAGAAGCTTGAGCAAAAACCAATCCAAAGAAATGCTGACAAGCATCCAAGAGTCGGACAGTCCTCTAATGAAGTCGAAAGGCCAAAATGTAATATATGTGGCAGGAATCATTTTGGAGAATGCCGAATGGGTTCGAACAACTGTTTCAAATGTAAGAAGCCTGGCCATTTTGCAAAAGATTGGACAATCCTCCAGAATAAAGTGCAAGGAAGAATTTACTCGATGACGAATGAACAGGCAGATGCAGACCCTTCAGTCGTTTCAGGTACTATTTTGATTTCTGGAATGCCTGCATTTGTATTGATAGATTCAGGTTCTACGCATTCATTTGTATCAAATGCATTTGTGAGAAAACTGGGCATTACATCAGACTTGCTGAAAATAAGTTACAGCGTGACCATTCCATCGGGGGAAGAAATGGATTCTAGTCATGTATTGAGAGCTTGCTCTATTCAGATTGGTAGCAGAGTACTATATGCGGATCTTGTTGTCTTGCCGATTTCGAATTTTGAGGTTATACTGGGTATGCATTGGCTTACCAAATATCAATCTACCCTGTACCAGGACCCAGTGCAGGGGGTTATGCCTGCACCAGGACCTAAGACAAGGGGGTTAAGTGTCCCTAACCATGGTTGGCTTATGTGTTGGTTTTACGTGGTGATTTTGAATGTGGAGATTGGATGGTATTTTATAACGTGCTTTTCGTGAACTTCTTTTAAAATGGTTTATAAATTGTTTGAAATTCATGTGCTATTTTATTATATATGCTTTCGAAAGGTAAAACTGTAATTTTCCTATCTTGCTTGATCCGGCTGGTTGATTGATGGAGTTACTTACGGGGCCGTCGAGCTCATCCCAATTTATTAAATTTTTTCAGATATCGAGGCTTAGAAGGAGAAAGGTCGTTGTCTCGGATGGGCGTATCTTTATGGACTTCATTTCATATCTTAACTAGACACTATTATCAGTTTTATCTTAATTTGAATTTCGTTGGAGGACATTAATTGTTTCGTTTTGGACATTGGATTAGTATTAGTTTATTTGGGTTTGTACGAGGGATACGACTCGAGTTTCTCTTAATGGAAGTATTTCTTTTTAAAGTTGGGATTATTCGTATCGTTTAGGTATAGATGCTCTATACCAATGTTATCAATAGGTGAGCCTTGCAGGTTATTGAGATGTTCTCATAACTTGCGGCGATTGTCATGGTCCCGGGGCTCGGGGCGTGACAAATATAATAATATAGAGATGTGTATATGAAATTAATGAGACAATTATAGGGTATAAACTTAGTTAATTTAAATTTTAAACTAATTATGATTTTTTGAATAATAATTAACTTATTAAATTTATTGAAGTTTTGAATACATAATTCAATTAATTTACTCATATGTATTCTACATAATATGTACAAACCACATGTGTATAGATATATATTGCTTCTTGTACGTTTAAAAAAAAATTATACATATAAGGTAAGATATATAAAATAGAAAATAAAATACCCTATAACAGAATATTCAAAATAATTATAAAATAATTTAATTCGAGGGTATAGTTGGAAAGAAAGATAAATTGCTATCACAATTAGGGGTGTAAATGAGTTGCGCGAGCTCACGCCGAGCCTTGAAAATTTCACAGGCTCAAGCTCAAGCTCATTTTAATTATTTTAGCTCGAGCTCGAACTAATCGAGCCCATTTTTTTGAGCTTGAATTCGAGCTCAAGACGAATGAGCAAAGCTCGAGCTCAGCTCATCTGCTCATTCGAGCTCAAACTAGATTCATTTGTTCATCAAGTTCGAGCTCGCTCGTTTGCTCATTCGAATCAAACTCAAGCCTTTGGTTATATAAATATATGTTTTGATTTTGAATATACATAATCAGTTAGGAAAATTAAAAATGGTGGATAAGCTCATGTTTACATAACATTATATATACTTCATAATATATGAAAGTAATTAATGAATAACTCGTTGAAATCGCATTTGTTTCACTAATGTTAACGCATTTACAAAAAAAATGTCAAAAATTATGAGAATCATATATTAATTTGCAAATTGGTAATGGAATAATCATGTATTTAAAAATAATTAAAGTATATATACATGAATTTTATGTCGAAATAATTTTTTGATTTTATTTAAGTAGGTAAAACGAGAATGGAGAACTATGTCTCGAGGATGAAAGATTATAATTAGAAATGAAATTTTTTGATTAAGGAATACTTTATAACCTTTTTAATTTTTAATTTTATAATTTAATAATACAATTATTATAATATTATTCTTATAAATTAGTCCTACTAACATAACTATTTAAATAAAGCATATATAATAAAAAATGATACTACAAATATAGATATCTATAAATATAACTTGATAGTAAATAAATAGTAGTTGAAATGTTTACCCAATATCAATTTTATTAAATACATAATGTGCCAATTATTTTTGAAATTAAATTAAATAAACAAAAATATGCAATATATGTACAAACACACAAACATATACACATATGTATATATAATAGTAAAACTGTCACGCCCCGAGCCCCGTGACCTTGACAATCGCTGCGAGTTTATGAGAACATCTCATTAACCTGCAAGGCTCACCTATTTATAACATCGGTATAGAGCATCTATACCTAAACGATATGAATAATCCAAACTTTAAAAAAAGAAACACTTCCATTAAAAGAAACTCGAGTCGTATCCCTCGTACAAACCCAAATAAACTAATACCAATCCAATGTCCAAAATGAAACAAGTAATGTCCTCCAATGAAATTCAAATTAAGATAAAACTGATAATAGATTCCAGATAAGATATGAAATAAAGTCCATAAAGATACGCCCATCTGAGACAACGACCTTTCTCCTACTAATCCTCGATATCTGAAATTTTTTTATAAAATGGGATGAGCTCGACGGCCCCGTAAGTAACTCCATCACTCAACCAGGTGGATCAAGCAAGATAGAAAAATTATAGTTTTACCTTTCGAAAGCATATATAACAAAAATGGCACATGAGTCTGCGAAAACAAACCATTTAAAAGAGCAATTTATGAAAACACGTTTTAAGAAAATACCACCAAATCTTCACGTAAAAATATCACCACGTAAAACTAACACATAAGCCAAACATGGTTAGGGACAGGCTTAACCCCCCTGTCTTAGGTCCTGGTGCAGGCATAACCCCCCTGCACTGGGTCCTGGTGTAGGCATAACCCCCCTACACTGGGTCCTGGTACAGGCACAATCCCCCTGTACTGGGTCACTAACCAACCTCAGACGATCTCGGCTCTACATTTCCTATTCCGGAATAGTCAACGATGTATTGGTCTCAACAATGGGTTTTATAAACCACCACCAAAGCAATATCGTTTCTAAAACATATCTCACTTTCAAACACTTTCACCAAAACAATCACGTTTCCAAAATCACGTTCGTATCACCATTAAACATCATGACTCGCTTTTCAAAAATATTTTTTTTTTCAGAATATATTGAAATATTTAACTTTATCAAAAACCATATATATATACACTTGCACGATCCAATTTTCAAAATCACACACCCACACCAAAACGATTACATATATATATATAATTTTAATAGAACTAGAAGAGTGAAGAATCACTTACCTCGATTAATTCGACCCTAAGCAACTTATGCCCTAGCTATGAATTCCTTGATCCTTCTCCGACTAAATCTAAATAATACCGATATTAATTAATAATACTCGAATATGAACAAAAGAACTTAGATCTTCTTATCAACTTTTACCGAAATGCATTCAAGTTCCCACTTCTATATAATCTCAATTATCTCCTAACTTCAGTTCCTTCCCGACAATTAAATTTGTCCCCCTCAACTTTAACAATTTATTGAATACAGCTTCTATAATTATTCCCATAATATGCTAATGATTAATTATTATTTCTCTCCAACTGGTTGAGAATAACTAAATATAAAACATGTATGTATAAATCTGTATCACGTGAGACTAATCTTCTAAAAACTAGTTCAATATTATTATACTTAGCAATAATTATCACGAATTAATGTCATCATCGTACATTCTCAAGAATCAATTAAACAATTTTGTCATGATACCTAAATTATAAATCTAGTAAGCAATTTGTTTCTCCAGAATTCTTAATCCAAACATCTTTCATTATCTTATTATAATTATATCAATATATATATATATATGTCTAAATATATGAACCTAAACATGATTATGTCCATTGACAAATCCACCCACCAGTAATCACCCCTAATCATCAATTCTTAATCCAAACATCTCTAATCATCAATGATTTTAAATTAAATCTTACCTCCATCCAATGATAAGACATCTTTATATAATTTAACATAATGAAACAAGGAGCAGGGTATGTGTACTAACCACAATCTTTTTCTCCCTCCGCCAACGTTCTCGTCTCGGAATTCCTTTAGCAGCCCTGTATTTAGATCATTTTTTCCACATTCACTCATATACCTCTAATATGCAACTTAGGAATTTGTATGCTTCCATTTAAAGCTACACTATTACATTGCCCTTTAATTAAGTAATTTGTAATTCTAACTAAACACCACCCCTATTTCTTAATTGCTATATTAGACACTAATCCTAATCCTATTGGTACAAAAGAATTCATTGCCCACAATTGCTATTCTTTAAGTAATTTGTTGGAATCATGATTGTTATTCTTTAAGCTATTTGTTGGAATCATTATTGTTATTCTTTAAGTTATTTGTTGGAATCATGATTGTTATTCTTTAAGCTATTTATAATCTAATATAAATAACCACCTAACTCTTCCACTTAATTCAATAGCTTATTATATATCTCAACAATTTAATAAGTTCAAAGCAAAGTAAGGCCACTACCACTTTCCCAAGCATAAAAATAATTTGTATTTTAATACCTTAGTTTTCACATGATAATGTCTAATATATATGTATATACATTTGCTAGATCATGATAACTCATAATTATACATAATATAATAAGTTAATGCATCTTACACCTTTGTTTATATGACATTTATATATATATATATATATATTCATTTTACTAAACTTATTATTACATTTTAGTATTGTGATGTAAATTAATTTACCGGGTATTACATTCTACCCTCCTAAGAAAAAGTTTAGTCCTCTAAACTTAACGTACCTTGATCAACAAAAAGTTGAGGATATTGATTCTTGATTTCCTCCTCGAGTTTCCATGTGGCCTCTCGCTCAGAGTGATTGCTCCATTGCACCTTGACGTATGGTATCACGCGAGTTCTTAGGATTTTCTCTTGTTTGTCCAAAATCTTGACTGAAACTTCTTTAACAGTCAAATCTTCTCTTAACTGTATGGGCTCGTATTCCACTACATGGCTCGGATCAGGAATATACTTCCAAAGCATGGAAACATGGAATACATTATGTACGCTTGACAAAGCTAGTGGTAAGACGAGTCGATATGCAACTTCTCCAATTCTTTCTAAAATCTCAAATGGTCCTATAAATCGAGGACTTAGCTTTCCACGTACTCCAAAACGCATCACACCTTTAGTCGGGGAAATTCTTAGAAATACGTGATCTCCCACCTCAAACTCTAGCCTTCTTCTCCTTACATTTGCATAGCTCTTTTGTCGACTCTGAGCTGTACGGAGTCGATCCCTCACAAGTTGTATCTATTTAATTGCTTGTTCTAATATTTCTGGTCCCAATAACTTTCTTTCACCAACATCGTCCCAATGAATAGGAGAACGACACTTTCGTCCATAGAGAGCTTCAAATGGGGACATTTGAATACTAGCTTGATAACTATTATTATACGCAAACTCTACCATAGGTAAATGTTGTTCCCAAGATCCCTTTAGATCTAGAATGCATGCTCTCAGCATATCCTCAAGAGTCTGAATAGTTCTCTCAGATTGCCCATCTGTCTGAGGGTGAAAGGATGTGCTAAAGTGCAAGTTAGTTCCTAATGCTGCATGCAAACTCTGCCAAAAACGAGATACAAAACGTGGATCCCGATTCGATATGATAGTACATGGAATACCATGCAACTTCAGAATTTGCGCCTTATATAACTCTGCTAACCTCTCCAATGGTGTACTTTCCTTGATCGGTACGAAGTGAGCTACTTTAGTCAGACGATCCACAATAACCCAAATAGCAGTATTATTCTTTTGGGTTCAAGGAAGCCCAGTCACGAAGTCCATGGTGATGTGCTCCCACTTCCACTCAGGGATGGGAAGAGGTTGTAACTCCCCTGCCTTCTCCTTACGTTCCGCCTTAACGCATTGACATACTAAACATTTCGAGACATACTCAACTATTTCCCTCTTCATATTGTTCCACCAGAATGTATGCTTCAAATCTTGATATATTTTAGTACCGTCGGGATGAACCGTGTAGCCACTACTATGAGCCTCTCGAAAAATTTCTTCCTTCAGTGATGTATCACTTGGTACACACAGCCTATCTCGAAACATCAAGTGACCCTTCTTGTGAATAACGAATTCTGATGTAACTCCCTTTTTTAAAAAAAAAAAAAAACTACAGTTGAGGGTCCTCAACTTGAGCCATTCGAATTCTATAAATCAACGTAGGTTTAATTCTTAAGTTAGCTAATTTTTCTATAGCTCCTCGTACTCACCCATCGAGGTGCAGTCCAAAGTTTCTAATATAAATCTCTATGAGTTTGTAAAGGATGCTAATTTCCCTTCAGTCTTTCTACCCAATGAATCAAACACAACATTAGTCTTCCGGGTGATACTCGATCGTTATATCAAAATCTTGAAATAGATACCATGCACTTCGATAACAAAAATTTCACTATCCCTTGTCAATCCTCATGATAAGGGACGTCATAGTCAACTTAGAAATCATCAACTTATTTTTCAATGTTGGTACTAACACTACTAACGGTGGATCTTAAAACCTAAGTATAGAATCATATTGTTGATTCTAAAGTCTCAATATAATTGACATAAGGCCATCACATTGTGCTCATTAGGCTATCATCATCAACTCCTCTTAACTTGCATGGTCTCTAATTAACCATAATTCCTAAAAGTCATAACATGAGGCTCTATATGTATTTACTCACATGAGTTGCTTACAACGGATATTACTACTTGCTCCACGAATAATGCTCCTCAATAAAATTTGATCTTAACTCCCACAAGATCACAACCTAAGCTCTGATACCACTAAAATTGTCAAGCCCCGAACCTCGGGACCTCGCCGCGAGTTTATGAGAACATCTCAATAACCCGCAAGGCTCACCTATTTATAACATCGGTATAGAGCATCTATACCTAAACGATATGAATAATCCAAACTTTAAAAAAAGAAACACTTTCATTAAAAGAAACTCGAGTTGTATCCCTCGTACAAACCCAAATAAACTAATACCAATCCAATGTCCAAAACGAAACAAGTTATGTCCTCCAACGAAATTCAAATTAAGATAAAACTGATAATAGAGTCTAGATAAGATATGAAATAAAGTCCATAAAGATACGCCCATCCGAGACAACGACGTTTCTCCTACTAAGCCTCGATATCTGAAAAAATTTAATAAAATGGGATGAGCTTGACGGCCCTGTAAGTAACTCCATCACTCAACCAACCAGATCAAGCAAGATAGAAAATTATAGTTTTACCTTTCGAAAGTATATATAACAAAAATAGCACATGAGTCTGCGAAAACAAACCATTTAAAAGAGCAATTTATGAAAACACGTTTTAAGAAAATACCACCAAATCTCCACGTAAAAATATCACCATGTAAAACCAACACATAAGCCAAACATGGTTAGTGACAGGCTTAACCCCCCTGTCTTAGGTCCTGGTGCAGGCATAACCCCCCTGCACTGGGTCTTGGTGTAGGCATAACCCCCCTACACTGGGTCCTGGTACAGGCACAACCCCCTGTACTGGGTCACTAACCAACCTCACACGGTCTCGGCTCTACTTTCCTATTCCGGAATAGTCAACGATGTATTGGTCTCAATAATGGGTTTTATAAACCACCACCAAGCAATCACGTTTCTGAAACCACGTTTTTCAAAATCACGTTCATTCCACATAACAACAAGTCATATCTCACTTTCAAACACTTTCACCAAAACAATCACGTTTCCAAAATCACGTTCGTATCACCATTAAACATCATAACTCGCTTTTCAAAAACATATTTTTTTTCAGAAAATATTGAAATGTTTAACTTTATCAAAAACTATATATATATACACTTGCACGATCGAATTTTCAAAATCACAAACCCACACCAAAACGATTACATATATATATAATTTTAATAGAACTAGAAGAGTGAAGAATCACTTACCTCGATCAATTCGACCCTAAGCAACTTATGCCCTTGCTATGAATTCCTTAATCCTTCTCCGACTAAATCTAAATAATACCGATATTAATTAATAATACTCGAATATGAACAAAAGAACTTAGATCTTCTTATCAACTTTTTCCGAAATGCATTCAAGTTCCCACTTCTATATAATCTCAATTATCTCCTAACTTCAGTTCCTTCCCGACAATTAAATTTGTCCCCCTCAACTTTAACAATTTATTGAATATAGCTTCTATAATTATTCCCATAATATGCTAATGATTAACTATTATTTCTCTCCAATTGGTTGAGAATAACTAAATATAAAACATGTATGTATAAATCTGTATCACGTGAGACTAATCTTCTAAAACCTAGTTCAATATTATTATACTTAGCAATAATTATCACGAATTAATGTCATCATCGTACATTCTCAAGAATCAATTAAACAATTTTGTAATGATACCTAAATTATAAATCTAGTAAGCAATTTGTTTCTCCAGAATTCTTAATCCAAACATCTTTCATTATCTTATTATAATTATATCAATATATATATATATATGTCTAAATATATGAACCTAAACATGATTATGTCCATTGACAAATCCACCCACCAGTAATCACCCCTAATCATCAATTCTTAATCCAAACATCTCTAATCATCAATGATTTTAAATTAAATCTTACCTCCATCCAATGACAAGACATCTTTATATAATTTAACATAATGAAACAAGGAGCAGGGTATGTGCACTAACCACAATCTTTTTCTCCCTCCGCCAACGTTCTCGTCTCGGAATTCCTTTAGCAGCCCTATATTTAGATCATCTTTCCACATTCACTCATATACCTCTAATATGCAACTTAGGAATTTGTATGCTTCCATTTAAAGCTACACTATTACATTGCCCTTTAATTAAGTAATTTATAATTCTAACTAAACACCACCCCTATTTCTTATTTGCTATATTAGACATTAATCCTAATCCTATTGGTACAAAATAATTCATTGCCCACAATTGCTATTCTTTAAGTAATTTGTTGGAATCATGATTGTTATTCTTTAAGCTATTTGTTGGAATCATGATTGTTATTCTTTAAGTTATTTGTTGAAATCATGATTGTTATTCTTTAAGCTATTTATAATCTAATATAAATAACCACCTAACTCTTCCACTTAATTCAATAGCTTATTATATATCTCAACAATTTAATAAGTTCAAAGCAAAGTAAGGCCACTACCACTTTCCCAAGCATAAAAATAATTTGTATTTTAATACCTTAGCTTTCACATGATTATGTCTAATATATATGTATATACATTTGCTAGATCATGATAACTCATAATTATACATAATATAATAAGTTAATGCATCTTACACCTTTGTTTATATATATATATATTCATTTTACTAAACTTATTATTACATTTTAGTATTGTGATGTAAATTAATTTACCGGGTATTACAAAAACTCACGAGTCGGATCGACCATGACATAAGAATTAATGAAAGTACTCGTGAATGATAAAAGGTGAATAAAGAATTGAAGAAATCAGTACCTTATGATAGTGAAAATTAATCGACTTTCTTGTGTCTTAACACATCATTACTAACGTATTAAATTAATCGGTAAAAACTTATATTAAGAGCCACATGTGATGAATGATGGAATCGTATCAAAATATTTTGACTAATCAATGGGAAAATGCTAAAATATAAAACTTTATATAGAAACATATAAAAACGAAAAAATTGGAAGGGATATTATTTTTATCTATTTAAATTAATATAAAAGTAGTATGATGTGGATGATGCAGTAGAAGTCTTTTGCATGATTTGCTTGAATATATATATATATATATGTGTGTGTGCATCTAAAGTTTGAGGAATACATTTCTGTAGTGTAGATTTTGAATAAATAAAACCTACTTTAATAATTGATTTCATATGATACTATGCTATAAACAAAAATACTTTGATAAATATAATAATGATATACTGCGCAAGATTGTTATAAGATATGAAGAATTTTCTTTTCAAATTTGAATGTTTTTAGAACCTTATTCGGCAACAACATAATTTGAAAGTTGATATAAATACTTTATTCTATTCGAACATAATTTGAAATTTGACAAAATTGTATGAATAGCTTGATTTTTCAGCAACCTTTCAATTGGTTAAAAATTACTACTAGCCAACATATGTAAATAGGAATGGATGTTGCATTTCTTTTCATCAACTTAAACATATATATAATTCTAAATTAATAGTTTTTTTACGAAAATGGCGACTGAAGTTATTACATTCCAGCTAATCTTTCATTCCCTGTTCATTACAATGCTCTCCGTATTGATTGGGAACTCTTTTGATCCAAGCGGTATTGTAGGGTTGTCCTACTAGCACATGCTAAAACTTGTGCAACATATCGGTTATCTCCATATGTAACCGTCTCCAGATGGTTTTTCTCGTGTGTCTTCAAGATTTGAAGACAATTCTTGTAATACAAACATCTTGGACAATTGTCCAGATCCATGTTTGGAGATAATTTCTCCTCACCAAAAGTTAATTTACTAATTATAATAATTATTCTATCAAGTTCATAATAAACCTAGGCTGTGATACCATTTTGCGGATACATCACTCAATTGTTGTTAAGTTACAAATCAAGATCTAAATATAATTATCCCCTGAAAAGCTCAATTTTAAAACTTTTAATGGAAACCATCAAACGGGACAAAGATTAAAATCTTACGGGACTAACGTTAAAATCCACATTTGGTTCTGAAATTATCCAACATGTATTGTGAGGCAGAGGTGTTGGAAACGATAGGGAATCTCAAGAAGGTGGTGGAGATCAAGGAAGTTGGCATTGCTGTTTGAAAATTGGTATATGATCGATATATGATATCAGACCAGCTAATGTAAAATAAAAATAAAATGAAGGAAAATTATGTAAAGGGGAATTAGGAATTCATTGAAAATATAATATTCAACATTTCGTTTTCCCCAATTTTCTTATGTATCCTCATCAAAATCAGTTAAATATAATAAAATGAAGTCTGATTTAAATTATACTTATGTTGGACTTTAACAAATTTTGGATGTGAGATGAAAGATATTTGATATTATTGGATCTTATCGTCGATAATTTCTAAAAACAATTAATAAGATAACTTTTGGACAGTTCAAAATAAATAATTAAAATAATTTTTGAATATCTACAAAGAATATATTATTATATTATAACTCTAAAATGACATCACCCGACAATAATCGAAAATATTGTTTACAACTATGTACTTAGTTGACGTTGCCCGAAAAGATTGATATATTTTGACGGAATGTAATGATTTTTAATTCTCTTAATTAATTAATTTTAAATATCATGTCTTACAATAATAAGAAAAATATAATAATATAAAGATGTGTAAATGAAATTAATGAGACAATTATAGGGTACAAACTTATTTAATTTATATTTTAAAATAATCATAATTTATTGAATAAGAATTAACTTATTAAATTTATTGAAGTTTTGAATATATAATTCAATTAATTTCAACATATGTATTCTACATACAAACCACATGTGTATAGATATATATTGCTGGTTGTAGATTTTAAAAAAATATACATATAAGGTAAGATGAATAAAATAGAAAATAAAATACCCTATGACAGAATATCCAAAATAATTAAAAAATAATTTAATTCGAGGGTATAGTTGGAAAGAAAGAAAAAATACCATCACAATTGGGGGTGTAAATGAGTTGCGCGAGCTCGACCCGAGCCTTGAAAATTTCACAGGCTCAAGCTCAAGTTCAAGCTCATTTGAATATTTTTAGCACGAGCTCGAACTCATCGAGCCCATTTTTTTGAGCTCGAATTCGAGCTAAAGACGAGCTCAAACTAGATTCATTTGTTCATCAAGTTCGAGCTCGCTCGTTTGTTCGTTCGAATCAAACTCAAGCCTTTGGCTATATAAATATCTGTTTTGATTTTGAATATACATAATCAGTTAGGAAAATTAAAAATGGTGGATAAGCTCATGTTTACATAACATTATATATACTTCATAATATATGAAAGTAATTAATGAATAACTCGTTGAAATCGCATTTGTTTCACTAATGTTAACACATTTACAAAAAAAATTGTCAAAAATTATGAGAATCATATATTATCTTGCAAATTGGTAATAGAATAATCATGTATTTAAAAATAATTAAAGTATATATACATGAATTTTATGTCGAAATAATTTTTTGATTTTATTTAAGTAGGTAAAACGAGAATGGAGAACTATGTCTCAAGGATGAAAGATTATAATTAGAAATGAAATTTTTTGATTAAGGAATACTTTATAATCTTTTTAATTTTTAATTTTATCATTTAATAATACAATTATTATAATATTATTCTTATAAATTACTCCTACTAATATAACTATATAAATAAAGCATATATAATAAAAAATGATACTACAAATATAGATATCTATAAATGTAACTTGATAGTAAATAAATAGTAGTTGAAATGTTTACCCAATATCAGTTTTATTAAAAACATAATGTGCCAATTATTTTTGAAATTAAATTAAATAAACAAAAATATGCAATATATGTACAAACACACAAACATATACACATATGTATATATATAATAGTAAAACTCACGAGTCGGATCGACCATGACATAAGAATTAATGAAAGTACTCGTGAATGATAAAAGGTGAAAAAAGAAATGAAGAAATCAGTACCTTATGATAGTGAAAATTAATCGACTTTCATGTGTCTTAACACATAATTACTAACGTATTAAATTAATAGGTAAAAACTTATATTAAGAGCCACATGTGATGAATGATGGAATCGTACCAAAATATTTTGACTACTCAATGGGAAAATGCTAAAATATAAAACTTTATATAGAAACATATAAAAACCAACTCTTCTTGCAGCGGGAGCGTATTCTTACTTTGAAGGCAAGAAGAAAGATACACCTGCCACCGACTATTTCAAGAAAGAAAATTGGAAGGGATATTATTTTTATCTATTTAAATTAATATAAAAGTAGTATGATGTGGATGATGCAGTAGAAGTCTTTTGCATGATTTGCTTGAATATATATATATATATATGTGTGTGTGCATCTAAAGTTTGAGGAATACATTTCTGTAGTGTAGATTTTGAATAAATAAAACGTACTTTAATAATTGATTTCATATGATACTATGCTATAAACAAAAATACTTTGATATATATAATAATGATATTGGTCGATACTTTGTCGTGGATGTCAAATTCTTGAATAAGTATTATATATTTTCAATTATTTAATTTAGAAACTGCGCAAGATTGTTATAAGATATGAGGAATTTTCTTTTCAAATTTGAATGTTTTTAGAACCTTATTCGACAACAACATAGTTTGAAAGTTGATATAAATACTTTATTCTATTCGAACATAATTTGAAATTTGACAAAAATGGTATGAATAGCTTGATTCTTCAGCAACCTTTCAATTGATTAAAAATTACTACTAGCCAACTAATGAGGATAGATTAACAAGAGAACGGAAATGAAACAAAAGAGAAGGCTAAATTCGACTTCCAAGTAGGAATAGCAAGAAACTGAGATATATATTCTCACTCTTGATTAATAAAAATATTCAAGTTTTGTAATCTGAATTTTCTACTACATATCATGGGTATTTATAGGCTAGACAAGGCTGCTAGTTCATTGAATATAAAATACTAAATAAATACAAACTTTCAAACTTCTTTGAGATATTTTGTTTCTGCCCGTAACTTTGAACACTCACAACTTTTGATCTACTCCTTCTCTGAATGTGAACAACATATGGGTAAGAAGGTCAATGATTTGGCTGTCTAATGCTGAAAACCATGCATGAATCGGAATTGAATACAAAGAGTTATGACCAAATTAGTAAACACTGCCAGATTCAGCGAATGTTTCTGCCCGTAACTTTGAACGCCCACAACTTTTGATCTACTCCGTCCCTGAATGTGAACAACATATGGGTAAGAAGGTCAATGAGTTGGCTGTCTAATGCTGAAAACCATGCATGAATCGGAATTGAATACAAAGAGTTATGACCAAATTAGTAAACACTGCCAGATTCAGCGAATGTTTCTGCCCGTAACTTTGAATGCCCACAACTTTTGATCTACTCCTTCTCTGAATGTGAACAATATATGGGTAAGAAGATCAATGAGTTGGCTGTCTAATGCTGAAAACCATGCATGAATCGGAATTGAATACAAAGAGTTATGACCAAATTAGTAAACACTGCCAGATTCAGCGAATGTGTACTACATCATCCTCTCCATGCGGGAAAGAACTCGTCTCAGAGTTCAGATCATTTTCACCATGATACGGGGTGAGATCACGAACATTGAATGTAGGATGAGTTTTGATATGTGCTGGTAGTTCAATCTTGTAGGCATTATCGTTTATTTTTCTCAACACACGACAAGGCCCAATTTTTTTCTCCTTGAGTTTATTGTATGTTCCAGCAGGAAAGCGTTCCTTCTTCAAGTATACCCAAACAAGATCATCTTCTTTAAAAACTTGAACTCGTCGATGTGTATCAGCAGCATTCTTATAGGATTTTTAGCTTTCTTCAAGCTTTTTTCGCACATCTTCTTGAATCCTATCCAACGATTTCGTAAAATCATCGACCTTTTTGTTGGAAACTTGAATGTCAGCAAGATCAAGATAATGGTTTGGATTTCTTCCGTAGACTACTTCAAATGGACTCTTGCCTGTCGAACGATTTACAACAGAGTTGTAAGCAAATTCAGCTTTAGATAAAATTGCATCCCATTGTTTTGGCCTTTTGGAAGCAAGACTTCGAAGTAAATTTCCCAAAGTACGATTAACGACCTCGGTTTGTCCATCAGTATCCGGATGATACGCACTGCTATAGAGCAAATTAGTACCCAATTTCCTCCATAAACTTCTCCAAAAATGACTAATAAACTTAGTATCACGATCAGAAACGATACTCTTTGGAATTCCATGAAGTTTGACAACTTCTTTGAAATAAAGGTCAGCAACATATGATGCATCCATGGTTTTCTTGCATGGTATGAAATGAGCCATCTTTGAGAAGCGATCAACCACAACAAAAATCGAATCAAATCCTCTTTGTGTCTTTGGTAATCCCACAACAAAGTCCATACTAATAGAATCCCATGAAGCATTAGGAATCGGCAATGGAGTATAAACACCAGTGTTTTGAGTATGGCCTTTACATGTTTGACATACACGACACCTTTTCACAAAGTTTGCTACATCTCGATAGAGAGTAGGCCAAAAATACTTCTCTTTAATCAACAACAAAGTTTTATCTCTCCCAAAATGTCCACCGAGACCGCCACTATGAAGTTCTTGGATAATGTACTCTCTAAGAGAACATTTGGGAATGCACAAACACGAACATTTGAAAAGAAAATTATCGACAAAAAGATAATCTCTGTACGTACCTTCTTTGCATTTATGGTAAATTTCTTTAAAATCAGGATCCTCGGAATACATCTCCTTTATGCCGTCAAAACCTTCAATTCGGATATTCACAGAATTCAATAATGCAATTCGTCGGCTAAGTGCATCAGCCACCTTGTTAAGCTTGCCACTTTTATGTTTCAACACAAAAGTGTACTCTTGTAAGAATGATACCCAACCAGCATGCCTCCTATTCAAATTGGCTTGAGAGTTTATATATTTGAGAGCCTCGTGATCAGAATTTAGAATAAATTCATTTTGAATAAGATATGGACGTCAATGTCGAAGAGCTTGAACAATGGCGTAAAGCTCGACATCATAAGTAGAACGCAATTGGGTGACCTTCTTGACTAAACACCACCAATACCCACATGAGATGCATCACAATCAACTTCAAAGATTTTATCAAAATTAGGAAGTGCAAGAACAGGGGCACTAGCTAACTTTTCTTTCACAACTTTGAAGCTCTTTTCTGCTTCCATATTCCAATGAAATTCTTTTTTTTTTTCAAGCAATCTGTTAATGGGGCTGCAATTGTACTAAAATTTCTGATAAATCTCCGATAGAATGAAGCCAATCCATGAAAACTTCGAACTTCTTGTAAATTCTTTGGAATAGGCCATTCTTGTACAACCTTGATTTTTTCTTCATCCACCATAATGCCTGAAGGAGTCAGAACAAAACCAAGAAAAACTAGACGACTTGTCATGAATGAGCATTTCTTGAGATTCACAAAAAGCTTCTCCCTTCGCAAAATTAGCAAAACAGCTTTCAAGTGTTCAATGTGATCTACTGAATTTTGACTATAAATAAGGATATCGTCAAAGTATACAACAAAGAATTTGCCAATAAATTCATGAAGAGCTTGATTCATTACCCGCATAAAGGTACTTGGTGCATTTGACAATCCAAATGGCATAACGAGCCATTCATACAGGCCTTCTCGAGTTTTAAAAGCAGTTTTCCATTCATCCCCCGGCTTGATTCTGATTTGATGGTAGCCGCTACGGAGATCAATTTTGGAGAAAACTTTTGCTCCAGCAAGCATATCAAACATATCGTCAATCCTTGGTATGAGAAACCTGTATTTAATAGTATTTCGATTGAGTGCCCTGCTGTCAACGCACATCCACCACGAACCATCTTTTTTAGGAGTCAAAAGTGCAGGAACAGCACAAGGACTCAAACTTTCTCGAATGAAACCTTTGCTAAGCAAATCCAACACTTGTCTTTTCAGCTCTTCATGCTCGCTTGGACTCATACGATAGTGGGATTTATTGGGAAGGACAACTCCCGGAACTAAATCAATTTGATGTTGAATTTCTCGTAGAGGTGGAAGTCCACATGGTAACTCTTCCGGAGTGACATCTTTAAAATCTTCCAAAAGTGATTTGACGTCACTTGATACTTCCAAAGGCTCTTCCCATTCTTTAGTCACCAAAACATATAACATACCACTTTGAACTTCTCTTTGAAACTGTGATAAAGTAACCAAAGCACTTCTCCCCTCGATTTTTGAAGATTTAGGGTAAGAAATGTCTTTACATGGTAAAAGAACAACTTCAATTTTTCCCATCATAAATATATAAGTATTTTTTCGACCATCATGAATAGCACCTTTATCGTATTGCCATGGTCGACCTAAAAGTATGTGTCCAACGTCCATAGGAGCTACGTCACACCAAACTTTATCATGATAATTTTTACCCATTGAGAAAGAAATGAAACATTTCTTATCAATTCGTACCTCATTATCCCTTTTTATCCATGAGACCGAATAAGGGTGAGTGTGCGCAACAGTTTCAAGCTTGAGCTTGTCCACCATTTCTTGAGAAACAAAATTCTCAAAGCTACCTCCATCAATGACTAATGAGCATATCTTTCCATGAGATCTACACTTTGTTCGAAAGATGTTGTGCCTCAACCAAGATTGAGTACTTTCTTGTTTAGGAGTTGCTAGTACTCGTTGTATCACCAAGCATTCTCCCTCTTCAGGCTGTATCTCCTCACGATCTTGCTCATCATCCTCATCATATAATGGGTTATCATTTTCCAATTGTGGCTCTTCATCTTCTTCAACCACAATTGCCGCACGAGCATCATCTTTACGTTTGGGACATTCATTCATATAGTGACCAGTTTGGCCACACTTGAAACAAGTCTTTGACTTATTTTTAGAGACTGAGCTAACACCATCTTTGCTTGCTCCTTTCCTTGGAATAGTTTTGTTACTTGATTCGCCTTTTGGTGGATAGAAACTTGTAACATCAATATATTTTTTTGCTCCTCGCCTTTGTAACTTGGATTCGACTTTTAAGGCTAGTTGATAAGCATCATTTAACCTCAAATATTGTTGCATCTCCACCTCGTCTCTAATTGCGATTTTGAGCCCATTGACATATCTTGCAACAAGTTGGTCTTCTGATTCTTGGCTGCTAACTCTTGCCATTAGTTTGTAAAATTCCTCGGTATAATCAGTCACACTTTTGTTGGATTGTTGCAAAGTATTAAATTGTATAAAAATAATTTGAGCAAAATCAGCAGGAAGGAAATTCTCGCGTAATCTTGCCTTCATCTTTTCCCAAGAAGCAATCTTAGGTTTTCCTTTACGCAATCTCATCTCTTGTATTTTATCCCACCAAAGTGATGCATAACCTCGAAGTCTGGTGGCCACGAGCTTGACTTTATGATTCTCTGAAATTTCTTTATATTCAAAGAATTTTTCAATGGCGCTAAGCCAATCAAGAAACTCATCTGGTTGGAGACGACCATGAAACTCCGGTATGTCCATCTTAACAAAATCCGTGGATCGGGTGAATTTTTCAAAGAAATTGGTAATCTCTTTGTTGGCAAATGGATTCACATATTCCGAGTCATCACTGGAATAGCCATGGCCTGAACTGCGTTTGCTTCCAGCTTCCCGACGCTCAAGACGTAATGTCAATTCTTCAACTTGTCTCCGAAGTGCCTGAATTTCAGCATCACGTTCATCTCCCAAGTTACCCATGTTTCCTCTACCACGTCCACCTCTTCCTCTTCTTGCTGCCATGAGAGAAAGGTGAATATGCCAAGAGCGTAGCTCTGGCTCTGATGCCAAATAATGAGGATAGATTAACAAGAGAACGGAAATGAAACAAAAGAGAAGGCTAAATTCGACTTCCAAGTAGGAATAGCAAGAAAGTGAGATATATATTCTCACTCTTGATTAATAAAAATATTCAAGTTTTGTAATCTGATTTTTCTACTACATATCATGGGTATTTGTAGGCTAGACAAGGCTGCTAGTTCATTGAATATAAAATACTAAATAAATACAAACTTTCAAACTTCTTTGAGATGTTTTGTTTCTGCCCGTAACTTTGAACACCCACAACTTTTGATCTACTCCTTCTCTGAATGTGAACAACATATGGGTAAGAAGGTCAATGAGTTGGCTGTTTAATGCTGAAAACCATGCATGAATCGGAATTGAATACAAAGAGTTATGACCAAATTAGTAAACACTGCCAGATTCAGCGAATGTTTATGCCCGTAACTTTGAACGCCCACAACTTTTGATCTACTCCGTCCCTGAATGTGAACAACATATGGGTAAGAAGGTCAATGAGTTGGCTGTCTAATGCTGAAAACCATGCATGAATCGGAATTGAATACAAAGAGTTATGACCAAATTAGTAAACACTGCCAGATTCAGCGAATGTGTACTACATCACCAACATATGTAAATAGGAATGGATGTTGCATTTCTTTTCATCAACTCAAACATATATATAATTCTAAATTAATAGTTTTTTTTACGAGAATGCGACTGAAGTTATTACATTCCACCTAATCTTTCCCTGTTCATTACAATGCTCTCCGTATTGATTGGAAACTCTTTTGATCCAAGCGGTATTGTAGGGTTGTCCTACTAGCACTTGCTAAAGCTTGTGCAACATATCGGTTATCCCCATATGTTACCGTCTCCCGATGGTTTTTCTCGTGTGTCTTCAAGATTTGAAAACAATTCCTGTAATACAAACATCTTGGACAATCGTCCAGATCCATGTTTGGAGATAATTTCTCCTCACCAAAAGTTAATTTACTAATTATAATAAATATTCTATCAAGTTCATAATAAACCTAGGCTGTGATACTATTTTGCGGATACATCACTCAATTGTTGTTAAGTTACAAATCAAGATCTAAATATAATTATCCCCTGAAAAGCTCAATTTTAAGACTTTTAGCGGAAACCATCAAACGGGACAAAGATTAAAATCTTACGGGACTAACGTTGATTAACGGAAGGACCGGATTAGTAAAATTAACGATTATTGGGACTATATTAAGAAAAATGTAAAGCTTGGGACTAACCTGAAAACCGGGTTATCCTGTGGGACTACAATTAGGATTTTCCCGTACAAAGGTATAAAACCCTAACTAATACAAGGAAGATATCATGTATAAATGATACTAATATAAACTAACAAATATCCCAAAGAGAATGTATGGCTCCCTTCCTTTCCCTTTTTCTTTGCATTGGAGTATGTTAGGCTAATTCGTAACGAACAATTTATAAGTTGTTGCAGACCATATAAGTTCTTAAATTATATTTATTTGATAAATTTTATTGTAAAAGAGTTTATATGACCTCATTACAAGTGTTCAAGAGCTTGTTATATATGAGCCTTGAAAACATAAGTATGAATTAAAGTCCATTTTTCTTTTGAAAGGTAATAATATATAAAGAGTCTATATGTTTCAAAAACATCTTACTAGCATAACAAAAGGTGAAAAAAGAAATGGTGAAATCAGTACATAATTGTGAAAATGAAATAAATCTCATTTGGCTTAAGTTATGGCAGGTATATTGTAATTCGTCCAATTATTTTAACTTCTTACACTTTTTTGTATTAATTTTAATATTTTATATTATCCTATATATATATTGGATTTCACACTTTTTAAATGAAGATTTTACTTTTTGCCCTTGCTTATCTTAACTACACGAGTTCTTACTAAATTCCATGCTTAAAAATATTTCAATGAAACATTCGTAATCATTCATTCAATGCATAAATCGCTTGTGACCCGTTATAAGTAAAATTTCCTTTTTACTGCTCTTTTTTGTTTACTATTTAAAATGGCATAATATTTTAAATACAACTAAAAATAGTGAAATGACAAGAAAATATCATTTTAACCAGTAAAATTTTATAAATATCCTTGTAAGATCGCATGTGAATGTGTATAATGAAATCTTATCACAAGATTTCGTCTGTTTTGTCGAAAAATGTTAAAATATAAAATGTTGTAAAAATTGGTGTAGTTCAAATTGGAGAGTGATACCATAAAAAGTTTATATAAAAAAAATCTATTCCACATAATTTATATTTTAAAATAATCATAATTTATTGAATAAGAATTAACTTATTAAATTTATTGAAGTTTTGAATACATAATTCAATTAATTTCATCATATGTATTCCACATACAAACCACATGTGTATAGATATATATTGCTGGTTGTAGATTTTAAAAAAATATACATATAAGGTAAGATGAATAAAATAGAAAATAAAATACCCTATGACAGAATATCCAAAATAATTATAAAATAATTTAATTCGAGGGTATAGTTGGAAAGAAAGATAAACTGCCATCACAATTAGGGGTGTAAATGAGTTGCGCGAGCTCGAGCCGAGCCTTGAAAATTTCACAGGCTCAAGCTCAAGTTCAAGCTCATTTTAATATTTTTAGCACGAGCTCGAACTCATCGAGCCCATTTTTTTGAGCTCGAATTCGAGCTCAAGACGAGCTCAAACTAGATTCATTTGTTCATCAAGTTCGAGCTCGCTCATTTGCTCGTTCGAATCAAACTCAAGCCTTTGGCTATATAAATATCTGTTTTGATTTTGAATATACATAATCAGTTAGGAAAATTAAAAATGGTGGATAAGCTCATGTTTACATAACATTATATATACTTCATAATATATGAAAGTAATTAATGAATAACTCGTTGAAATCGCATTTGTTTCACTAATGTTAACGCATTTACAAAAAAAATGTCAAAAATTATGAGAATCATATATTATCTTGCAAATTGGCAATGGAATACTCATGTATTTAAAAAAAATTAAAGTATATATACATGATGTTTATGTCGAAATAATCTTTTGATTTTATTTAAACATGTATAACGAGAATGGAGAACTATGTCTCAAGGATGAAAGATTATAATTAGAAATGAAATTTTTTGACTAAGGAATACTTTATAACCTTTTTAATTTTTTTATTTTATAATTTAATAATACAATTATTATAATATTATTCTTATAAATTACTCCTACTAATATAACTACATAACTAAAGCATATATAATAACAAATGATACTACAAATATAGATATCTATAAATATAACTTGATATTAAATAATTAGTAGTTGAAATGTTTACCCAATATCAGTTTTATTAAAAACATAATGTACCAATTATTTTTGAAATTAAATTAAGTAAACAAAAATATGCAATATATGTACAAACACACAAACATAAACACATATGTATATATATAATAGTTAAACTCACGAGTCGGATCGACCATGACATAAAAATTAATGAAAGAACTCGTGAATGATAAAAGGTGAAAAAAGAAATGAAGAAATCAGTACCTTATGATAGTGAAAATAAATCGACTTTCTTGTGTCTTAACACATCATTACTAACGTATTAAATTAAGGGGTAAAAACTTATATTAAGATCCACATATGATGAATGATGGAATCGTACCAAAATATTTTGATTAATCAATCGAAAAATGCTAAAATATAAAAATTTATACAGAAACATCTAGAAACGAAAAAATTGGAAGGGCTATTATCTTTATCTATTTAAATTAATATGAAAGTAGTATGATATGGATGGTGCAGTAGAATTCGTTTGCATGATTTGCTTGAATATATATACATATGTGTGTATTTAAAGTTTGAGGAATACATTTTTGTAGTGTAGATTTTGAATAAATATAACCTACTTTAATAATTGATTTCATATGATACTATGCTATAAACAAAAAAATAATTTGATATATAATAATGATATACATATGTGTGTATCTAAAGTTTGAGGAATACATTTTTGTAGTGTAGATTTTGAATAAATATAACCTACTTTAATAATTGATTTCATATGATACTATGCTATAAACAAAAAAATAATTTGATATATATAATAATGATACTGGCGGATACTTTGTCGTGGATGTCAATCTATTGAATAAGTATTATATATTTTTAATTTAGAAACCGCGCAAGATTGTTATAAGATATGAGGAATTTTCTTTTCAAATTTGAATGTTTTTAGAACCTTATTCGACAACAACATAATTTGAAAGTTGATAAAAAAACTTTATTCCACTAGAACCTAATTTGAAATTTGACAAAAAATGGTATGGATAGCTTGATTCTTCAGCAACCTTTCAATTCATGAAAAATTACTACTAGCCAATATCTATAAATAGGAATGGATGTTATATTTTTTTTCATCAACTCAAACATATATACTTCTAAATTAATAGTTTCTTTTACGAGAATGGCGACTGAAGTTATTAGCTCGGCTCCTGGATTACCGGTTGAAGGTCCCGGCCCGGTTGTTGTAGGGTTTTTCCCAATTCCAGATGCTGCGCACAACCCTCAAATCTTAGATCTTGTTATATTTGCCATCAATGAACACAACAAGGACACGGTTATATTTATTCTTCTAATTAATTTTTTTCTTTGTCTCACAATAATATGTTTGATCTTCTTGATTTTTCTCCATAATTTCCTATAAATATACATTATGGTGGTTTCAGGCCAACAAATTGCAAATAGTCAAGATACTTTTTGCATCAAAGAGACAGCTACCTGAGCCGGTCGCGTACCGTATCACATTTGAGGCTAGACATTTGGTTCTGAAATTACCCAACATGTATTATGAGGCCGAGGTGGAAACGGTAGGGAATCTCAACAAGGTGGTGGAGTTCAAGGAAGTTGGCATTGCTGCTTGAAAATTGGTATATGATCGATATATGATATCAGACTAGCTAATGTAAAATAGAAATAAAATGAAGGAAACTTATGTAAAGGGGAATTAGAAATTCGTTGAAAATATAATATTCAACATTTCTTTTCCCCCAATTTGCATATGTATCCTCATCAAAATAAGTTAAATATAATAAAATCTAGTCTGATTTAAATTAATACTTATATTAGGCTTCAATAAATTTTGGATGTGACATCAAAATTATTAGATATTATTGGATCTTATCGTCGATAATATTTAAAAACAATTAATAAAATAACTTTTGGGCAGTTAAAAATAAACAATTAAAATAATTTTTGAATATCTACAAACAATATATTATTATATTATAACTCTAAAATGATATTAACCAACAATAATCGAATATATTGTTTACAACTACGTACTTAGTTGACGTTGCACAAAAAAATGATATATTTTGACAGAACGTAATGATTTTTCACGCTCTTAATTAATTAATTTTAAATATCATGTCGAACAAACTACATGGGATAAAATTATGGATTTATTACTTTGCATAATAAGAAAAATATAATAATATAGAGATGTGTATATGAAATTAATGTGACAATTATAGGGTATAAACTTAGTTAATTTAAATTTTAAACTAATTATGATTTTTTGAATAATAATTAACTTATGAAATTTATTGAAGTTTTGAATACATAATTCAATTAATTTCATCATATGTATTCTACATAATATGTACAAACCACATGTTTATATATATATTGCTTCTTGTACATTTAAAAAAAAATTATACATATAAGGTAAGATACATAAAATAGAAAATAAAATACCCTATAACATGATATTCAAAATAATTATAAAATAATTTAATTCGAGGGTATAGTTGGAAAGAAAGATAAATTGCTATCACAATTAGGGGTGTAAATGAGTAGCGCGAGCTCGAGCCGAGCCTTGAAAATTTCACAGGCTCAAGCTCAAGCTCATTTTAATATTTTTAGCTCGAGCTCGAACTCATCGAGCCCATTTTTTTGAGCTCGAATTCGAGCTCAAGACGAATGAGCAAAGCTCGAGCTCAGCTCATCTGCTCATTCGAGCTCAAACTAGATTCATTTGTTCATCAAGTTCGAGCTCGCTCGTTTGCTCGTTCGAATCAAACTCAAGCCTTTGGTTATATAAATATATGTTTTGATTTTGAATATATATAATCAGTTAGGAAAATTAAAAATGGTGGATAAGCTCATGTTTACATAACATTATATATACTTCATAATATATGAAAGTAATTAATGAATAACTCATTGAAATCGCATTTGTTTCACTAATGTTAACACATTTACAAAAAAAAATGTCAAAAATTATGAGAATCATATATTATCTTGCAAATTGGCAATGGAATAATCATGTATTTAAAAATAATTATAGTATATATACATGAATTTTATGTCGAAATATTTTTTTGATTTTATTTAAGTAGGTAAAACGAGAATGGAGAACTATGTCTCAAGGATGAAAGATTATAATTAGAAATGAAATTTTTTGATTAAGGAATACTTTATAATTTTTTTAATTTTTAATTTTATCATTTAATAATACAATTATTATAATATTATTCTTATAAATTACTCCTACTAATATAACTATATAAATAAAGCATATATAATAAAAAATGATACTACAAATATAGATATCTATAAATGTAACTTGATAGTAAATAAATAGTAGTTGAAATGTTTACCCAATATCAGTTTTATTAAAAACATAATGTGCCAATTATTTTTGAAATTAAATTAAATAAACAAAAATATGCAATATATGTACAAACTCACAAACATATACACATATGTATATATATAATAGTAAAACTCACGAGTCGGATAGACCATGACATAAGAATTAATGAAAGTACTCGTGAATGATAAAAGGTGAAAAAAGAAATAAAGAAATCAGTACCTTATGATAGTGAAAATTAATCGACTTTCATGTGTGTTAACACATAATTACTAACGTATTAAATTAATAGGTAATAACTTATATTAAGAGCCACATGTGATGAATGATGGAATCGTACCAAAATATTTTGACTAATCAATGGGAAAATGCTAAAATATAAAACTTTATATAGAAACATATAAAAACCAACTCTTCTTGCAGCGGGAGCGCATTCTTACTTTGAAGGCAAGAAGAAAGCTACACTTGCCACCGACTATTTCAAGAAAGAAAATTGGAAGGGATATTATTTTTATCTATTTAAATTAATATAAAAGTAGTATGATGTGGATGATGCAGTAGAAGTCTTTTGCATGATTTGCTTGAATATATATATATATATATATATATATATATATATATATATATATGTTTTGCATCTAAAGTTTGAGGAATACATTTCTGTAGTGTAGATTTTGAATAAATAAAACCTACTTTAATAATTGATTTCATATGATACTATGCTATAAACAAAAATACTTTGATATATATAATAATGATATTGGTGGATACTTTGTCGTGGATGTCAAATTATTGAATAAGTATTATATATTTTCAATTAATTAATTTAGAAACTGCGCAAGATTGTTATAAGATACGAAGAATTTTCTTTTCAGATTTGAATGTTTTTAGAGCCTTATTCGACAACAACATAATTTGAAAGTTGATATAAATACTTTATTATATTCGAACATAATTTGAAATTTGACAAAAATGGTATGAATAGCTTGATTCTTCAGCAACCTTTCAATTGATTAAAAATTACTACTAGCCAACATATGTAAATAGGAATGGATGTTGCATTTCTTTTCATCAACTCAAACATATATATAATTCTAAATTAATAGTTTTTTTTACGAGAATGCTACTGAAGTTATTACAGTCCAACTAATCTTTCCTTCACTGTTCATTACAATGCTCTCCGTATTGATTGGAAACTCTTTCGATCCAAGCGGTATTGTAGGGTTGTCCTACAAGCACTTGCTAAAGCTTGTGCAACATATCGGTTATCCCCATATGTTACCTTCTCCCGATGGTTTTTCTCGTGTGTCTTCAAGATTTGAAGACAATTCCTGTAATACAAACATCTTGGACAATCGTCCAGATCCATGTTTGGAGATAATTTCTCCTCACCAAAAGTTAATTTACTAATTATAATAAATATTCTATCAAGTTCATAATAAACCTAGGCTGTGATACTATTTTGCGGATACATCACTCAATTGTTGTTAAGTTACAAATCAAGATCTAAATATAATTATCCCCTGAAAAGCTCAATTTCAAAACTTTTAGCGGAAACCATCAAACGGGACAAAGATTAAAATCTTACGAGACCAACGTTGATTAATGGAAGGACCGGATTAGTAAAATTAACGATTATTGGGACTATATTAAGAAAAATGTAAAGCTTGGGACTAACCTGAAAACCGGCTTATCCTGTGGGACTACAATTAGGATTTTCCCGTACAAAGGTATAAAACCCTAACTAGTACAAGGAAGATATCATGTATAAATGATACTAATATAAACTAACAAATATCACAAAGAGAATGTATGGCTCCCTTCCTTTCCCTTTTTCTTTTCATTGGAGTATGTTAGGCTAATTCGTAACGAACAATTTATAAGTTGTTGCAGACCATATAAGTTCTTAAATTATATTTATTTGATAAATTTTATTGTAAAAGAGTTTATATGACCTCATTACAAGTGTTCAAGAGCTTGTTATATATGAGCCTTGAAAACATAAGTATGAATTAAAGTCCATTTTTCTTTTGAAAGGTAATAATATATAAAGAGTCTATATGTTTCAAAAACATCTTACTAGCACAACAAAAGGTGAAAAAGGAAATGGTGAAATCAGTACATAATTGTGAAAATGAAATAAATCTCATTTGGCTTAAGTTATGGCAGGTATATTGTAATTCGTCCAATTATTTTAACTTCTTACACTTTTTTGTATTAATTTTAATATTTTATATTATCCTATATATATATTGGATTTCACACTTTTTAAATGAAGATTTTACTTTTTGCCCTTGCTTATCTTAACTACACGAGTTCTTACTAAATTCCATGCTTAAAAATATTTCAATGAAACATTCGTAATCATTCATTCAATGCATAAATCGCTTGTGACCCGTTATAAGTAAAATTTCCTTTTTACTGCTCTTTTTTGTTTACTATTTAAAATGGCATAATATTTTAAATACAACTAAAAATAGTGAAATGACAAGAAAATATCATTTTAACCAGTAAAATTTTATAAATATCCTTGTAAGATCGCATGTGAATGTGTATAATGAAATCTTATCACAAGATTTCGTCTGTTTTGTCGAAAAATGTTAAAATATAAAATGTTGTAAAAATTGGTGTAGTTCAAACTGGAGAGTGATACCATAAAAAGTTTATATAAAAAAATCTAAAATCGAAAAAAAAAATGGATGGATTATTATTATTATCTTTATCCATTTAAGTTAGTTTAAAAGTAATAACAATGTGGATGAGGGAGTAGAAGCGTTTGCAAGATTTGCATGAGCAGGATGAAAAAGGCATACAAACCTTTAGCAAAATCATAACCTAATTGTATCATCAGTTATCCATGTAAGTAATAACCAAAGGCATTTCTTTAGTTTCTCAATTTTATCGATATATTTGTACCCATAAGTTATTTAACATATTTGAAGAAAATATCAAAAGAATTCTACAATAAAAAATTCTGAAGAAAACATAAAAAATACTTAAATTGTTACAACTTCCAGAATGATGTTAAAATGTTCAGAATTTATATGTGTGTTGGTCTTTGTAATTAGTACCTATTTTTTTGTACATACTGTACTTTGTTCCCTTAAAATTCTTCTAAGAACGCAATATTTAGAAATTAAGATGGAGCCCATTACAAAAGAAATGATATAAATGAGGGTAGAGTTGAAAATAAAGATATATATTGTGATATTGGAATAGACTCTAAATAGACATATGAGACACGTATTGATACCACAAATAACATTTTTATTCTCTATCATCCATCTTGTGTGGATATCTTATGTCTCCATCGGTTGCTTCTAAAATCTAATATATACAGAATCTTAATTAACATATTCGTGAAAAATTGTCAAATTTCATTTTCGAATTTGAATCCTTTTACAACCTTATCACATAAGAAGAACATAATTCTAAATTTGATAGAAATGGTTTGACTCAAACTCGACTCGTTTGTTCATCCAAGTTCGAGCTCGCTCGTTTTGTCGTTCGAATCAAGCTCAAGCATTTAGCTATATAAATATATATTTTGATTTTGAATATACACAATCATTTAGGAAAATTAAAAAAGGTGATTAAAAATGGTGGATAAACTCTTGTTTACGTAACATTATACTTCATAATATATGTAAGTAATTAATGAATAACTCGTTAAAACCCACTTGGAAGAGATATTACGTAAATATTTTGACTAATCAATCGGAAAATGCTAAAATATAAAACTTTATATAGAAAAATCTAAAAACGAAAAAATTGGAAGGGATATTATATTTATCTATTTAAATTAATATAAAAGCAGTAATGATGTGGATGGTGCAGTAGAAGTCTTTTGCATGATTTGCTTGAATATATATACATATTTGAGCATCTAAAGTTTGAGGAATACATTTCTATAGTGTAGATTTTGAATAAATAAAACCTACTTTAATAATTTATTCCATATGATACTATGCTATACACAAAAATAATGATATTGCCGGATACTTTGTCGTGGATGTCAATTTATTGAATAAGTATTATATGTTTTTAATTATTTAATTTAGAAATCGCGCAAAATTGTTATAAGATATTAGAAATTTTCATTTCAAATTTGAATGTTTTTAGAAGCTTATTAGACAACAACATAATTTGAAAGTTGATATAAATATTTTATTCCATTCTAACATAATTTGAAATTTGACAAAAATGGTATAAATAGCTTGATTCTTCAGCAACCTTTCAATTCATGAAAAATTACTAATAGCCAACATCTATAAACAGGAATGGATGTTGCGTTTCTTTTCATCAACTCAAACATATATAGTTCTAAATTAATAGTTTCTTTTACGAGAATGATGATTGAAGTTATTAGCTCGGCTCTTGGATTGCCAGTTGAAGGTCCTGATACGGTTGTTGGAGGTTTTACCCGAATTCCAGATGCTGCGCACAACCCTGAAATCTTAGATCTTGCTATATTTGCCATTAATAAACACAACAAGGACACGGTTATATCTATTCTTCTAATTAAATTTTATATTTGTTTTACAATAATCATTTGATCTTCTTAATTTTTCTCCATAAATTTCCTATAAATATACATTATGGTGGTTTCAGGCTGACAAATTGCAAATAGTCAAGGTACTATTTGCATCAAAGACCTGAGTCGGTCACGTACCATATCACATTTGAGGCTAGACTTTTGGTTCTGAAATTATCCAACATGTATTATGAGGTAGAGGTGTTGGAAACGATAGGGAATCTCAAGAAGGTGGTGGAGATCAAGGAAGTTGGCATTGCTGCTTGAAAATTGGTATATGATCGATATATGATATCTGACTAGCTAATGTAAAATAGAAATAAAATGAAGGAAAATTATGTAAAGGGGAATTAGGAATTCATTGAAAATATAATATTCAACATTTCGTTTTCCCCAATTTGCTTATGTATCCTCATCAAAATCAGTTAAATATAATAAAATGTAGTCTCATTTAAATTATACTTATGTTGGCTTCAACAACTTTTGGATGTGAGATCAAAGATATTTGATATTATTGGATCTTATCGTCGATAATTTCTAAAAATAATTAATAAGATAACTTTTGGACAGTATAAAATAAATAATTAAAATAATTTTTGAATATCTACAAAGAATATATTATTATATTATAACTCTAAAATGACATCACCCGACAATAATCGAAAATATTGTTTACAACTATGTACTTAGTTGACGTTGCACGAAAAGATTGATATATTTTGACGGAATGTAATGATTTTTCATGCTCTTAATTAATTAATTTTAAATATCATGTCTTACAAACATCATGAGAAAAAAGTATGGATTTATTACTTGGCATAATAAGAAAAATATAATAATATAAAGATGTGTAAATGAAATTAATGAGACAATTATAGGGTATAAACTTATTTAATTTAAATTTTAAAATAATCATAATTTATTGAATAAGAATTAACTTATGAAATTTATTGAAGTTTTGAATACATAATTCAATTAATTTCATCATATGTATTCTACATAATATGTACAAACCACACGTGTATAGATATATATTGCTTCTTGTACATTTAAAAAAAAATTATACATATAAGGTAAGATACATAAAATAGAAAATAAAATACCCTATAACAGAATATTCAAAATAATTATAAAATAATTTAATTTGAGGGTATAGTTGGAAAGAAAGATAAATTGCTATCACAATTAGGGGTGTAAATGAGTAGCACGAGCTCGAGCCGAGCCTTGAAAATTTCACAGGCTCAAGCTCAAGCTCATTTTAATATTTTTAGCTCAAGCTCGAACTCATCGAGCCCATTTTTTTGAGCTCCAATTCGAGCTCAAGACGAATGAGCAAAGCTCGATCTCAACTCATCTGCTCATTCGAGCTCAAACTAGATTCATTTGTTCATCAAGTTCGAGCTCGCTCGTTTGCTCGTTCGAATCAAACTCAAGCCTTTGGTTATATAAATATATGTTTTGATTTTGAATATACATAATCAGTTAGGAAAATTAAAAATGGTGGATAAGCTCATGTTTACATAACATTATATATACTTCATAATATATGAAAGTAATTAATGAATAACTCGATGAAATCGCATTTGTTTCACTAATGTTAACGCATTTACAAAAAAAAATGTCAAAAATTATGAGATTCATATATTATCTTGCAAATTGGTAATGGAATAATCATGTATTTAAAAATAATTAAAGTATATATACATGAATTTTATGTCGAAATAATTTTTTGATTTTATTTAAGTAGGTAAAACGAGAATGGAGAACTATGTCTCAAGGATGAAAGATTATAATTAGAAATGAAATTTTTAGATTAAAGAATACTTTATAACCTTTTTAATTTTATAATTTAATAATACAATTATTATAATATTATTCTTATAAATTACTCCTACTAATATAACTATATGAATAAAGCATATATAATAAAAAATGATACTACAAATATAGATATCTATAAATGTAACTTGATAGTAAATAAATAGTAGTTGAAATGTTTACCCAATATCAGTTTTATTAAAAACATAATGTGCCAATTATTTTTGAAATTAAATTAAATAAACAAAAATATGCAATATATGTACAAACACACAAACATATACACATATGTATATATATAATAGTAAAACTCACGAGTCGGATCGACCATGACATAGGAATTAATGAAAGTACTCGTGAATGATAAAAGGTGAAAAAAGAAATAAAGAAATCAGTACCTTATGATAGTGAAAATTAATCGACTTTCTTGTGTCTTAACACATAATTACTAACGTATTAAATTAATAGGTAAAAACTTATATTAAGAGCCACATGTGATGAATGATGGAATCGTACCAAAATATTTTGACTAATCAATGGGAAAATGCTAAAATATAAAACTTTATATAGAAACATATAAAAACGAAAAAATTGGAAGGGATATTATTTTTATCTATTTAAATTAATATAAAAGTAGTATGATGTGGATGATGCAGTAGAAGTCTTTTGCATGATTTGCTTGAATATATATATATATATATATATATATATATATGTGTGTGTGTGTGTGTGCATCTAAAGTTTGAGGAATACATTTCTGTAGTGTAGATTTTGAATAAATAAAACCTACTTTAATAATTGATTTCATATGATACTATGCTATAAACAAAAATACTTTGATATATATAATAATGTCATTGGTGGATACTTTGTCGTGGATGTCAAATTATTGAATAAGTATTATATATTTTCAATTATTTAATTTAGAAATTGCGCAAGATTGATATCAAGATTGTTATAAGATATGAAGAATTTTCTTTTCAAATTTGAATGTTTTTAGAACCTTATTCGACAACAACATAATTTGAAAGTTGATATAAATACTTTATTCTATTCGAAATAATTTGAAATTTGACAAAAATTGTATGAATAGATTGATTCTTCAGCAACCTTTCAATTGATTAAAAATTACTACTAGCCAACATATGTAAATAGGAATGGATGTTGCATTTCTTTTCATCAACTCAAACATATATATAATTCTAAATTAATAGTTTTTTTTACGAGAATGCGACTGAAGATATTACATTCCAGCTAATCTTTCCTTCCCTGTTCATTACAATGCTCTCCGTATTGATTGGAAACTCTTTTGATCTAAGCGGTATTGTAGGGTTGTCCTACTAGCACTTGCTAAAGCTTGTGCAACATATCGGTTATCCCCATATGTTACCGTCTCCCGATGGTTTTTCTCGTGTGTCTTCAAGATTTGAAGACAATTCCTGTAATACAAACATCTTGGACAATCGTCCAGATCCATGTTTGGAGATAATTTCTCCTCACCAAAAGTTAATTTACTAATTATAATAAATATTCTATCAAAGTTCATAATAAACCTAGGCTGTGATACTATTTTGCGGATACATCACTCAATTGTTGTTAAGTTACAAATCAAGATCTAAATATAATTATCCCCTGAAAAGCTCAATTTGAAAACTTTTAGCGGAAACCATCAAACGGGACAAAGATTAAAATCTTTCGGGACTAACGTTGATTAACGGAAGGACCGGATTAGTAAAATTAACGATTATTGGGACTATATTAAGAAAAATGTAATGCTTGGGACTAACCTGAAAACCGGCTTATCCTGTGGGACTACAATTAGGATTTTCCCATACAAAGGTATAAAACCCTAACTAATACAAGGAAGATATCAGGTATAAATGATACTAATATAAACTAACAAATATCACAAAGAGAATGTATGGCTCCCTTCCTTTCCCTTTTTCTTTTCATTGGAGTATGTTGGCCTAATTCGTAACGAACAATTTATAAGTTGTTGGAGACCATATAAGTTCTTAAATTATATTTATTTGATAAATTTTATTGTAAAAGAGTTTATATGACCTCATTACAAGTGTTCAAGAGCTTGTTATATATGAGCCTTGAAAACATAAATATGAATTAAAGTCCATTTTTCTTTTGAAAGGTAATAATATATAAAGAGTCTATATGTTTCAAAAACATCTTACTAGCATAACAAAAGGGTAAAAAAGAAATGGTGAAATCAGTACATAATTGTGAAAATGAAATAAATCTCATTTGGCTTAAGTTATGGCAGGTATATTGTAATTCGTCCAAATATTTTAACTTCTTACACTTTTTTATATTAATTTTAATATTTTCTATTATCCTATATATATATTGGATTTCACACCTTTTAAATGAAGATTTTACTTTTTGCCCTTGCTTATCTTAACTACACGAGTTCTTACAAAATTCCATACTTTAAAATATTTCAATGAAACATTCGTAATCATTCATTCAATACATAAATCGCATGTGACCCGTTAGAAGTAAAATTTCCTTTTTACTGCTCTTTTTTGTTTACTATTTAAAATGGCATAATATTTTAAATACAACTAAAAATAGTGAAATGACAAGAAAATATCATTTTAACCAGTAAAATTTTATAAATATCCTTTTAAGATCGCATGTGATTGTGTATAATGAAATCTTATCACAAGATTTCGTCTGTTTTGTCGAAAAATGTTAAAATATAAAATGTTATAAAAATTGGTGTAGTTCAAACTGGAGAGTGATACCATAAAAAGTTTATATAAAAAAATCTAAAATCGAAAAAAAAAAAATGGATGGATTATTATTATTATCTTTATCCATTTAAGTTAGTTTAAAAGTAATAATAATGTGGATGAGGGAGTAGAAGCCTTTGCAAGATTTGCATGAGCAGGATGAAAAAGGCATACAAACCTTTAGCAAAATCATAACCTAATTGTATCATCAGTTATCCATGTAAGTAATAACCAAAGGCATTTCTTTAGTTTCTCAATTTTATCGATATATTTGTACCCATAAGTTATTTAACATATTTGAAGAAAATATCAAAAGAATTCTACAATAAAAAATTCTCAAGAAAACATAAAAAATACTTAAATTGTTACAACTTCCAGAATGATGTTAAAATGTTCAGAATTTATATATGTTTTGGTCTTTGTAATTAGTACCTATTTTTTTGTACATACTGTACTTTGTTCCCTTAAAATTCTTCTAAGAACGCAATATTTAGAAATGAAGATGGAGCCCATTACAAAAGAAATGATATAAATGAGGGTAGAGTTGAAAATAAAGATATATATTGTGATATTGGAATAGATTCTAAATAGACATATCAGACACGTATTGATACCACAAATAACATTTATATTCTCTATCATCCATCTTGTGTCTCCATCTTGTGTGGATATCTTATGTCTCCATCGGTTGCTTCTAAAATCTAATATATACAGAATCTTAATTAACATATTCGTGAAAAATTGTCAAATTTCATTTTCGAATTTGAATACTTTTACAACCATATCACATAAGAAGAACATAATTCTAAATTTGATAGAAATGGTTTGACTCAAACTCGACTCGTTTGTTCTTCCAAGTTCGAGCTCGCTCGTTTGCTCGTTCGAATCAAACTCAAGCATTTAGCTATATAAATATATATTTTGATTTTGAATATACACAATCATTTAGGAAAATTAAAAAAGGTGATTAAAAATGGTGGATAAACTCTTGTTTACGTAACATTATACTTCATAATATATGTAAGTAATTAATGAATAACTCGTTAAAACCCACTTGGAAGAGATATTACGTGAATATTTTGACTAATCAATCGGAAAATGCTAAAATATAAAACTTTATATAGAAAAATCTAAAAACAAAAAAATTGGAAGGGCTATTATATTTATCTATTTAAATTAATATAAAAGCAGTAATGATGTGGATGGTGCAGTAGAAGTCTTTTGCATGATTTGCTTGAATATATATACATATTTGAGCATCTAAAGTTTGAGGAATACATTTCTATAGTGTTGATTTTGAATAAATAAAACCTACTTTAATAATTTATTCCATATGATACTATGCTATACACAAAAATAATGATATTGCCGGATACTTTGTCGTGGATGTCAATTTATTGAATAAGTATTATATATTTTTAATTATTTAATTTAGAAATCGCGCAAAATTGTTATAAGATATTAGAAATTTTCTTTTCAAATTTGAATGTTTTTAGAAGCTTATTAGACAACAACGTAATTTGAAAGTTGATATAAATATTTTATTCCATTCTAACATAATTTGAAATTTGACAAAAATGGTAACAATATTACATGATTACTGAGAAATTTAAACCTACAATTATTTTACCTTCAAAATAGATAATTATAGGGTTTCGACAATAATATCTTCACTATGAATCTCGTTATTGTTAAATTTGTGACTTTTTAAACCAAACGTAGTTTTAATTACCCTAATTATGAGCAAATACACAAAATTGGCATTCCGACTATGTTTGGTTTAAAAAGAAACCCTTTTTTTTCACCAAACAAGTTTTGTAAGGTAATATTTAAACGGGACATTCTCATTGTAACGTCTTACGACCCTAAACCCTAAACAATTAAGAATTCATACAGCTAACCAATCAAGAAGACGTTCAGGTATCCAAGTCTGAGATTCTTTGTCTGCGTAAAATATTTCCATCAGCTCCCATGCAGCTTTCTGAGACGATGGCTCGTCAACTTTCTGATGATGTATTAATTATTCAATAATTCCCATTATATCGTTTTCAAACTTGGGATATTAATTAATACCTTATAAACTAATAATTAACCTTAAAAATGAATTTAGGGTTACATATCTTAACCCTAAATAACGACCTTACAGACGATCATTTTCTTAAACTTAGTCTACAACATTGATTTGTAGTAATTGTATACTCATTACATAAAAAAAAGCTTAGTCTACAACTAGTTCGTATGATGGTACCGTTTGTAATGATCGGCTGGAAAACTTATACGCCCAATAATCAATGTAGGTATTCCAAAAAGATAAATATTAGTTTACCTCAAAGTTCGCAGATACTAGCCCTAATTGGTTAATATTATAAATTCTCATTGACTTAAAAATAGGGGCGTGTATTGGTATGGCTAGGTAAAACTCAAAACGATAGTTAAATTATTGTAATATCATATTTCTATAGTTAACCATATTGGGGTAACTATAGAACAAATAATTGGTATTCTTAGTCGACTAAATATATGATAGCAATTTTGAAATTAAGGCTAGGAATGGTGAGTATACTCTATAAAATACAAAAAAGTATCAAAATTTGCACTTTGTTAAATAGCCCTAATTATCTTACTTACGTAGTATATTTCCCTAGTAGGTGTATAATGTCTTAATGAAGTACACAATATATTCAATAAAATATATTTGTGTTAACTATGTTTTTCCTGATTAATATTTTTTTCCTAGGAGTAATAACCACGTGTATATAATATAAGGTGAGGGTATATTGCAAGTGTTTGGTTTTGTTTTGAGAGGGAACATAAGTTACTATAGCAGTCAAATCATGACAGGTTTTGATTTGTGTGAAATAGGTCCAAAGGAAATTTACTCGAAAACAATTTTTGGACCCCTAAATTTTGTTAAGCCTTACAATCTTTGTACCTAATTCTGAGATGAAAACCATAATTAGGCCATTCTAATACATCCACGGCTTAGAGGATGATAATTGGTAAAGCCCTAATAACATATCTTTAAGGAAAGTGGTTAATTTAATGGGAAAATGATGAATTGTCACGTTTAGTGTATTAATACTATGGATTACCGTATTATCATCGATTGTGTTGATTAAGCTTGTCCGTATATTTCTATGATATGTTAATTATCATATAATACAATGATAATTGAAAAGATATGTAATAATTATTAGTTTTGTCATGATAAGGTAAATGACAAAACGAATAGGCGTTTTATAGGAATACACGGTTATAGGGTATACTTTTTAGTTATTACTACCAATGTCGTGAATATTTTCTAACCGCTTAGGGTATTCAAGCCAGTAAACATTTTTCATTTTTATCGTTTACGACAATGATTCGTAGTAATTATTAAAAACTCATTACTTATTCATAAATAGCCAATACATCGAAGTAACAATAGAATTAAGTAGGAATATCAGTATTATCATTACATAGTAGGTCAAGTCAAATGGGTTGTACAATCCAAAAAGATATAATTTAATGGTTAGTTTGAATGAGAAGAAGTCGAATAACCCAATAATTTTAGGTTATTTCCATGATAGTATTAGTGTTATCTAAGCATTTCTTTTGTCTTTATTTGTAACATCATAGACAAATATATAATATCCCTCAAAATTATGTACTGTGTTATCCAAATTAACCCTAAAATGGTGAGTATGAGGTTGCAAATTCAAATAAACTCGAATGCGCCTAACCATAGGTAGTAAGTGTAATTTTAGTCTCATTTTTGGTACAAACAAGGAAGAATGTAATATAAATATATTAGCTGGTTTACACTATTATGTTCACCTAAACGAATATTACAAAACGGAAAAATGGTTGGACATTAATAGTATTTATGTTTAGGATTTGAATACTAATAAAATATTTTGTAAAATGGTTTATAGTAATTATTAGGGTTATACCTATAACATTTTTTGCTCAGCTTAGTGTTATCAGATACCCCAATACGTACCAACATTTCTGAGAAAATAGGGTTTAACACTATGCTTATTAGTATTCGACCGCCTTTTTTTTTTTACTGTATCGCTTATTTTTCACAAATATAATACATACGACAATATTATATTTGAATTAATATAATACACTATAATTGAGTTATTAATGAAGCCAAAAACATCAAAGTGAGTAAAAAAGGGTAATTTTATTACGAAGGTTAAAATGTTGGTACGGCTGATATAAATTATTTTCCTATAAAAAATATCCTTTATATGTGAGTAAATCCCAATATTTTTCAGTTATGTCATCCTAATAATTAGGGCGTATTAATACAAAACATTTGCTATTATTTTGATTATATTAGGGTATAATCCCAATTGGCACATTGTATACAGCGCATAGCCCTATAAGTCAATTTCTTCCTATATGACATTAGATATGTGACACGTTTAACGAAGTATTTATAAAGTAGATTATAAAGAAATAACCCTAATAATTACTCTAATATAATCAAAATATTATAACGGTCACATTTTGTTATAGGCTTACATACCTATTTGTTCAAATTTATATCACGTGTAGAATGGATGTGATATTTTAAACTGATGAACGTATTTAGGAAGAAATGGTGACTTTATCATCACCCATTAGGTGAGATGTTATCGCCTATAACTAATTTTATTTTATAGTGACCAAAGTTAATATTATTTAGCTAACAATAATATTAATCTATGTTTATGCCACTCAATCAAACCCAATTTTATGTCTTACTATCATTGCGCATACGATTTTATTGTGGTCAATTTACCTCAAAAATAATCATTAGACAAACTTTTAAGTAGTATTTCAGCCCCTATTCTGTCATAATAAACTTTCTGTTAAAGACTATCATTAAAACATATAAATAACTCATGTTGTAACTACAAGTCATCTAATTCCTTTGTAATTTAATAGATTATTGAAATTGTTTACATCAATAATATGTCCCATGTTTTTTTAGGTAAATTAACACAGAATTACCAATATGATACTTGACCCAGTCAATTTATCCATAATAGAGACTACCTATGAAGATTACCCTATTATAGTTTATATCAAAACGAGATAATAATAATTTAGGATGTCTTACAAATCTTATACCATTCTTTTTGTCGTACTATCATAGTCACCATTTCTAGGTACACCTATCAATTAAAAGTTGATAATGTATTTCAGCCATAACGTTTATTGTACAATTAAGTGACCAAATGAAGTACTAGTGATATAGTGTAACGACTGGAATTAAGATGTTCGAGTATGTCAACTATGTTGGTATATGGACTTTAATGATAGGCTTATAATACTAAATCAATAAGATGTTAGAGTATAATTAATTACATTCTTATCTACCAAGTTATATGGAGGACTTTTTAGTAAATACAATAGGTTTCCACAACATTTAGTAAATCAAGGAAAATGAATAAAACCTATTCTATGTAATATCCTCACAAAAAAAAGGAGAAGAAAGAATACAATACGTGACGGCGGCGGCTGCAATAGAACTGAAGATAGGCTTGTAGGTAAGTATGCCTTCTGCTAATCTAAGGAGTTGTGATATTAATTTAATCCTTAATGATGTTAATGCTAGGAGATGAGACAATAATTAAATAGTGGGCCACCAATACAAACCTTAGTTTGCCCCTGCTTTTTTGACCCCTACTTCTGTATGGAAAAAGATTTCTTTATATTAGTGATTATATGATAAATTAATATAAACATATCAAATTCTGTGAAATAATACCGTAGTAGATGATGAATAAAGCTTTCTGGTTTTGCTGATTTTTGTAACAAGTTTAGTAATGGAATTCAATTTAAGTACAAAAACCTTGATGTAAAATGCTAGTAATTGGTGGAATAATATTAACATATGTGATTACTAGATGGGTATGTTTAATGATGGACTATTCCTCCCTAAATATGGTCAGATACTCATTTCCTTATTATAAATGTTGATCTAGATTGATTAAGAGCACGGGAAGCTAATTCAAGAAATTTGATATCGCGAGTTCGGGAATCTTGAGGCAAGTGACTTTTATGGTTTTTTTTTTTTTTTTTTATAGAGTCAAGCATGGCAGAGGATATATGAAGAATTAGTTGATCATATGTATACGACACGATTCGTGAAGTTGATGTGTTATTTGGTGAATTGTGATAAAACTTTATTTTCTTTTAGCTTTCGAGTGTATGTGCTTTGTCTGTATTCTTTGGACTCACTTTCTGTCCCCGGGGTCATCTGCGTGCTCTTTGGTCAAGAGCTCATCTGTTCGTCCCCTTGGCCAGAGGGCATCTGTTCGTACCCTTCGACCAAAAGGGTTCATATGTTATATTGTCATATTTTTGTTTTGGGCATCTTTGTTATATTGGATTTGATCATATTTGTTTCAAATGTGGTACTATTTAGTTACTAGTTACTAAGAGATGTTATTCTATTTCGTTACCCTTAATCCGGTAGGAGAACAGCAGGAGATAAACATAAAGAAAAAAAAAGTTTCTTGTTGAGTATGTAACTCACCCTTGTAATGTTTTATCTTTCCACAGAAAAATAATTATCTTGGGCACAAGGAGTCTTTGGAGTCTTTGTCCGATTCTCTAGATGGATCTTTTGTTTCTTAGAAATTTGACGCCATTATTATTGTACCTTTTAATTTGAGACTTTTGTGAGCTTTTTTTTTTTAAGTATCTTAAACGCTCTGTACCGCGAATTCAAAAATCTTATTTCTAGTCAATCGGTGAATCTCTTTTCTTTAATTATTTGTTATTTTTCTTGCTACTGGATTTATTTTTGTTTCGATCTTATGCATTAGTGGCTTAATGTCATCGCAATTGCTTATCGCGTTGGCATAGCCATGTCATAACCCGAGCTGAGGGTGTGACATATAGGTTTTAAAATGAATGTTTACTTGAAATAATTAGGATAAATGAAGTTCTTATGGGCAAATTAATAGTATTTTGATATACCAATGTATCTACACGTCTTAAATATGTCGGATAAAGTTAAATACCTTGTTTTTTTCCTATGTTACCCTAAACCCTATAACCTCAAACATGAAAAAGAGTATTCTATAAGGAAACTTTAAATTAGTGACATTTCAAAAAATTCTTACAAAAGTATAAAATAAAATTGAATATCTTGACGATATTTTATACAAAAAATCCAGCTAACCTTTGATATCTTAACCACAATAGGTCTTAAGATAAACATAACTTTATAGGACTGGATTTTTTTTAGTTCGTATTTTTTGTTTCCCGGGTAATATTTTGTTAACAATGTGTTCAGATAGAATTCTTTAAGGTGTTATTTCTTATATAGAATTATTCTACCGTCACCAAATTTCCTATTATGTTCACTAGTGTATGCTGATACCAAATGACCCTATATTATGACATTGATGGTAAAAAAAACCTCAATCATAATTAGTATGTCATATTTTCAAAAACTAATTTTGATAAATTATGACCAATTAATTATTGAGTGATTTGAGGATCACATTATGAAAAGTACTATTTGGTAAATATTACATAATAAGGGACGCACGAAAACAAGTGATTTATAAATATTTATTGTGCAATTTAACCTACGTGGTCATACCTACACTTTACGATAATGTTTCCTTAATACATTATAAGGTAATTGGAAAACGTGTAAAAGTCAACTAGGTATAAAATTCACCTAGGTAAATAGGTATGAAAACACACCAATTCGGGGTGCATGTATACGTTCATAGAATTTGATTACTTATCCAATCTTCTTGACCAAAAGTTATATTAGGTTCAAAATGATTTGAGTATCCTAATTGTATAGTTTACTAATTGTTTTCGCTATAACCTAAAAAAGGTGTATTAATTACAATGAACGAAGTAATCAAATACGAACAAATCACTATGGTAAGGGTATATAATTGTATTTTTAGGTGTATTAATGCATATAGGCGGGTATGCTAGAAAAATTATCAACTCATTAAGCATATAGTTACATTTAGTTGAAAATATAATGTCTATGACTAATGAATAACTGATTCTACATTGGCTGGAAAATATATCAATTGGTATACTCGTTTTACTTCGTTAAACAGATATCAATTACAATCCTTTTTCATTTGCCCATATGCATGGCTTGTTCAATATGTAGAACTGAATTATTTTCCCATTATAAAAAATTATTAGGATAGATCACACTATTTAGTTATTACTACCAACAGATTACACTAATTTGGTTTAGTGACCAAGCGCCTCAAGGGTATCTTAATTTCGGTTCAACTACGTTTAAATTGGCCATGATGCCTAATGTGAAAATTAGGTTATATCAATCATAATTACTAATATAATTGCTGGAAAAGTGGTCAATTTTGGTAATTAACCAGTAATATTGAGTAATTACCTAAAAATTTGTGTAGATTTCGGGTACCATGTTTGGGGATTGATCATATGAATAATAATAATTATGAAGATTTTATTAAGATTAACCGTATCGATACTTAGAAATATTTACCTCAAGATTAGGGTTTACTTAGACATTAAACTATGTTACAATGAATATATGTCATATACAATGCCCTATTTTTTTGATTGAAATAGAAATAGATCTTACCACAAAATTTTCCTTAGTAATTGTAAATAGCCTATCTATTTACTGAACCTGAACAAAATTATTACATGGTTATACTACCATGAGGTTAATAATTACCATTTGGTCGGGTAGACATACTAAATTAGTCAATACCTTATAACTAATAAAAAGATTATGCATTGTTATAATATATGAAAATGACCATATATGCTTATCTCAATTGTTGGTCATAAAACGTGTTTTGAAAGAAAATAGAATACCATGCAACCAAACAAGTAGATATGCCACCTAATTTTGTATTCGTATTGTATTATGATTAACGACCCTTTGATGGGCAAATAGTCCCTTATAAAGAAACTTGGTCGTTTCGTGACAAACGATGTAGGGTTCAATAACAAATGTTTTAGGGTTACCTAACTAACGAAAATGACTAGGCTTAATCATAATTTCTAATTATCATATTGGCAGTTACTCACGTGTAATACAACAAGTTGAATATAATAGAATGAAATTAACACTCGCCATAATTTATATAACTACATATGGTAATAATTCAAATATATAGTAACCTAAAACAGATGTAATGCTTTTTTTATATTTGAGGGATATTAAGTAACAATCATAATAGTCGGGATATTTGGGATACCTAATGTAATGAGTATTAAGGTAAAATTAGGTGGTTGTAAATCATATATGAATAAATCATGACAGATATATTCAGCATACCCGAGTTTAAACTAACTCGATAAAATATTATAATAAGGTATGTGAGGTCACAATATAAGGGTAATATTACGAGGTTAATACGTTTGTAATATTTTCAATATGATGATTAGGTACGATCAACCTAAATACGATAGAGCTATAATGAGGTCTTTAACATCACCGTATAGGCCGTTTAACATCATGGTTATTTTCACCTAATATTATGTAAAATTCTATTACATTAATAACGTATTGTGTATCAGTCAGGGTTCTAGAATAAGCAAACACAATTTATACGATAAAACGTGAAAAATATATTATCATATATGAAAATAATCATGATTAGGGTTGAAATATTAACTATTATATAGTTCACGTTACTTGACTCATAATTTAAGGATTTTACGGTCACACCCATAATGAACTTATGGGTATTACGTATAAGAATACCTTTAGGGTTGGAATTTTATCGTACATTAGTTAGGATATTTTTCGTTGGGCCATGTATTAGGTTATATAGTTCACAATACCCATGTCAATTCGTTCGTGATAGGGTAACACAATGTATAGTTATTGTTTTATATGGAAATGGGTGTAACTAGGTCTAATACGCCCGTATAAAACATCATGTACACTATTTTTGTAACTGATATTTAATTGTACAATAAACGTTAATCAAATATAAAACAGATTATAACATTTTGAGGGTATTATGTAACCCTAATTCTCAACCAAAATATGTAACGATAAAATTCGGGTATGCTGAATATATCTGCCCTATAAATACATCTTTGTGTTGAGTTAAAACAATAATGTTTATGCGTATAATTTTCAGCATAATCTATTTTAAACCATTATAATTGATTAATATTAAGACGTATTTTTGTAACAGAGAATGACTATTTTTTGGTTTAAATAAACCAAAAATTTTCATTTAAATACCTGAATAATAGGTAGTCGTGTTAATTCCATTAATTTGATAATACCGAGTTATTAGGGTAATCAAAATTTTCAAAATTAGGTTATAATTCAAATACCAAAGGGCTAACAAAAAATAAAAATTATGTAATTTATTTTTAGTTGGACCCGTATGCTAACATTCATAATGTACAAAATTACACGCTAATTCTCAAGAAGACCGGATTACAGGAATGTTATGATATTGAATATGTTTAGTTATTAAACACAATAGGTTTACCTTAACATAATTACTGACCAAGGATACTAAATAGGTTGGAATTAATATGGTGACACTAATGATAATAGTTTGACTTAATACTATGAGCATATATAAAATTAACCATAATGATATGGAATGATACCCTAGATCGTAATTTTCTTTATAATTGTAATGGGTGAACGTAGTTAATCATAAATATAACTAATTCATTACAAAAATATATGATGGTAATAACAAATTAATTTATCGTAAATGGGTTACCTTATAACCTATAACCTAATTACTCGTTTTACCTAGTCATACTTTTTTGATAATTTACGATATTTTAATGTATCTTGGGTTTATTACCAATCAATTAAATGTGAGTTAAACTAATGTTAAACCCTTTTTACACTAATAATACTACTAGCGTGTAACCCGTGCTAATGCACGGTCTTATATTAATTTAAATATAATTTATAAAAAGAATATTATTTTGTTCTAATTTAAAATGTTTTAATGTAATAATTTTATTTGAGAATAAAATTAAAGACCATTTTCGCAAATGTCATGATACAAACTAATTACAATTTTAATAAGCTAATAAACAATAGTTAATAGTTAAACAATATAATAAGAAAGACAACAACAAAGAATTGAAAGTTTACGGAAATTTAAATTATGGAACTTACAGAAATTTAAATTATGAAAATTAAATTTAATAAATTCAAATTGTGGAAGTTTAAATTATGGAAGTTAATTACGGAAATTACTAAAATAGGCAAGTTAATATATTAAAATTATGGAAATTATGCAAACTTAAATTATGGAAGTTCAATTACGGAAATTTAACTTATGAAATTTAATAATACAAATTATGGAAATTACATAAATTTAAATTGTGGAAGTTATACAGAAATATAAATTAGGGAAATTAATTTTCATATTTAAATTATGGAATTTAATAATATAAATTATGAAAGTTAAATTACGAAAATTTAAATTATGGAAGTTAAAATACAAAAATTTAAATTATGGAAATTAAATTTCATAAACTTAAATTATGAAAGTTAAATTATGAAAATTTAAATTATGAAAGTTAACAATAGAAATTATAAAAATTACGAAAATTTAAATTATGGAAATTAAATTATAGAAATATGGAAGTTAAATTATGGAAGATTATTGAAATAGGCAAGTTATAAAATCGCTTTATATATAATTATGAAAATTACGCAATCTTAAATTATGGAAGTTAAATTACTGAAATTTAAATTATGGAATTTAATAATAGAAATTATAAAAGCTAAATTACGGATATTTAAATTATGAAAGTTAAAATACAAAAATTTAAATTATGGAAATTAATTTTCATAAACTTAAATTATGAAAATTTAAATTATGGAACTTAATAATAGAAATTATGGAACTTACGGAAATTTAAATTGTGGAAGTTTTTAAATTATGGAAATTAAATTTCATAAATTAAAATTATGGAGTTAGTAATATAAATTATGAAAATTATAGAAATTTAAATTATGGAAGTTAACAATAAAAATTATGGAAATTGCGTAAATTTAAATTATGGAAATTAAATTACAGAATTATGGAAGTTAAATTACGGAAAATTACTGAAATAGGCAAGTTACAAAATCTTTTTATATATTCAAATTATGGAAATTACGCAAACTTAAATTATGGAAGTTAAAGTACGAAAATTTAAAGTATAGAAGTTAAAACACAAAAATTTAAATTAAGGATATTAAATTATGAAAGTTAAAATTATGAAAATTTAAATATGGAAATTTAAATTATGGAACTTAATAATAGAAATTATGGAACTTACGGAAATTTAAATTATGAAAGTTTTTAAATTATGGAAATTAAATTTTATAAATTTAAATTATGGAAGTTAATAATATAAATTAGAGAAATTATAGAAATCTAAATTATGGAAGTTAACAATAGAAATTATGGAATTACGTAAATTAAATTTTGGAAGTTAAATTACATAATTATGGAGTTAAATTACGGAAATCTAAAATATGGAAGTTAATTATTAAAATTACTCAAATAGGTAAGTTACCAAAATCTTTTAATATATTCAAATTATGGAAGTCAAATTGCGAAAATTTTAATATAATTTAAAATTTCAGAAATATAGAAGTTTAATTGTGACAATTACTGAAATAGGCATGTTACCAAAATCTTTTAATATATTCAAATTATGAAAATTACACAAACTTAAATTATGGAAGTTAAATTACGAAAATCTAAATTAACTATGAAAATCTAAATTATAGAAGTTAATAATAGAAATTATGGAAATTTAAATTATGGAAGTTAAATATAGAATTATGGAACTTAAATTACGGAAGTCTAAATTATGGAAGTTAATTATGAAAATTACTGAAATAGGCAAGTTACAAAAATCTTTTAATATATTGAAATTATGGACATTATGCAAACTTAAATTATTGAAGTTAATTATGGAAATTTAACTTATGGAATTTAATAATATAAATTATTGAAATTACATAAATTTAAATTATGGAAGTTATTCAGAAATTTAAATTAGGGAAATTAAATTTCATATATTTAAATTATAGAAGTTAATAATATAAATTATGAAAATTACATAAATTCAAATTATGGAAGTTAACAATAGCAATTATGGAAATTACGGAAATTTGAATTATGGAAAGTAAATTACAGAATTATGGAAGTTAAATTACAAAAATCTAAATTGTGGAAGTTAATTATGGAAATTACTCAAATAGGCAAGTTACCAAAATCTTTAATATATTCAATTTTGGAAGTTAAATTACGAAAATTTAAATTATGGAAGTTAAATTACAAAATTATGGAAGTTAAATTACGAAAATCTTAATGATGAAAGTTAATTATGGAAATTAACAAATAGGCAAGTTACCATCATCTTTTAATATATTCAAATTATGGAAACTAAACAACCTTAAATTATGAAAATCTAAATTATGGTTGTTAAATTACGAAAATCAAAATTATGGAAGTTAATATAATAGAAATTATGGAAATTACGGGAATTTAAATTATGAAAGTTAAATTACAGAAATATGGAACTTAAATTATGCAAATCTAAATTATGCAAGTTAATTACGAAAATTACTGAAATAGGCAAGTTACAAAAATCTTTTAATATATTCAAATTATGGAAATTACGCAAACTTAAATTATGGAAGTTAAAATATGGAAATTTAAATTATGTAATTTAATAATAGTGTGAAAATATTGACATCTTAAATGTTTAATATAATCTTTTAATATATTCAAATTATGGAAATTCAAACTTAAATTATGGAAGTTAAAATACGAAAAATTTAAATTATAGAATTTAATAATAGTGTGAAAATATGGACATCCTAAATGTTTAATATAATTTTTTTTATTATTATTATTTGTTGAAGTCCGTCGCGACACCGAAGCCAAATATTATTATTGAATGTTGTCGCATACCCGACGCAATAATATTTATCGAATCCGAAGCAATACCGACGCCAGTATATATTATTGATTTATGAAGACCGTCGCAATCCCGTCGCGTTTTTGGTAAATTTTGTAAAAAAATATACAGCCAGGTTGCTGCAATATATCGAGCAACCGGCTGCAATTTCAGAATTTCATCAATAATGTATCAGCATCAAACATTAAAAGATTAAACATCAAGAATTTTATATCAACATAAACATTAAAAGATTAAACATTAATAATATATCAACATCAACAACAACATAAACACTAATAATTTATCTACTTCAACATAAACATCAAGAATATAGTAAAATGCATCAAGAATAAAAAAAATTGGAATTGATAATAAACATTAAACCTTAAAAACGAATTAAAAAATGTAATACATACCTTTTCTTTTCTCTTTATTTGTATTTAACAATTTTTCCTATAAGAAATATAAAAAAATTAGGATTCATAATAGAAAGTGTAAGAATATTAATACATAGAATTCATATCATAATGAATAATTAAAATACTGAATTGAATTGTAAGGGATTGATTCATAATTACCCTTTTTAATTGTCCTACACAATTAAACAAAACAACAAGATATTAGTGCACATTAAAATCAAAATATAACAAAATATAAATAAAAATATTAGATGATACATGTAATGAAAAATGGAAGAAGAGATTGAAAATTAGGGTTAAGAAGTTGTGAATATGAGGCTTTATATAGAGTAACAAGTTGTAAAATTCGGAAATAATCGAAACCGTCGCTATCCCGACGCTATCCCGTCGCCACTATTTGTGAAAAAAATTGAACTTAGCGCCTAATAATATTTAGCGTGAGTGTGAAAATTTTCGGATATTTAATACCCGTCGCCAAACGGACACCAAACCGACGCTATTATCTAAATTAGAATGTCGGTACCGTCGCGATCCCGTCGCAATACCGACGCAATACATCGGGACCAATAAAAAAAATAATGCGTTTTTCCACCTAACACCACCTGCAAATATAGTAAATTACAATATACAAACATAGCAAAGAAATACAACAGTACACAAAATACACTACCATATTTTATAATATAATAAAAGATTCAATACAAACTCGTCAATTATTACATGAGAAACTGGAAAATAAAAATGTTGTACTCCTAATAGTCTTCAGAGGATTCGTCAATCTTGTCCCCCCAATAGTCTTCCTCTGAGTAATCATTGGGGTAGTCCGACTCGTATTCCGAAGCACTGCTATCTTGTTGTCCCACATCATCATCATCCCCCTCTCACAGAACAACGAAAACCCTTCTTCAACGATATCAACTTCATGGGGTGAATCCATGCGAACCGGCGGAGGTTGTTGTTCCTCTCGAAAGATATCTTCAGTGTCTAATGCCGACACATCCACATTTTGCATATGTGTCCAATCAACTCGACTTCTAGCATTCGTTTTCATTGCCACACACCACTACTTATGAAAATTTTATTTTGTATGCTACCCGTCGTCACCCGGACGCTAGCTTGTCGCAGATCTGGAAAAATAAAATGAATTCTGTCGCCAAACCATCGCCCACCCCTCGCAATACTGGAAAAGGATGGAGGTCCGATGCTATCCCGTCGCTAACCCATCGCCATATTGTTAAACATGCTTTAATTAGAATTTAATCGTTCCACGTTGAATAAATAGAATTTGTTAGTGATTATTACTTTAAGTTAACTAGAGAAATCGTTACAAAGCATATAGTATTTACGAACTACGTATTATTGTGCGGACTCGTGATATATTTGTAACATATATATCGAGTATCGACTTATAGTTCAATTATCAGCTACGATTGACAATTTGATAGTTGTTAATCGTTACGGTGTAAAAATGTGTGTATTTATGAAAATATTGACGACAGCGATATAGTATATTAATTAATCATTCAGTTGGAGTTTTGAAAATTTCAGTTTGTATGCTACACGTCGCCACCCGGACGCTAGCTTGTCGCAGATCTGGAAAAATAAAATGAATTTCGTCGCCGAACCATCGCCCACCCCTCGCAATACTGGAAAAGGATGGAGTTTCGATGCTATCCCGTCGCTAACCCATCGCCATATTGTTAAACATGCTTTAATTAGAATTTAATCGTTCCACGTTGAATAAATAGAATTTGTTAGTGATTATTACTTTAAGTTAACTAGAGAAATCGTTACAAAGCATATAGTATTTACGAACTACGTATTATTGTGCGGACTCGTGATATATATGTAACATGTATATCGAGTGTCGACTTATAGTTTAATTATCGGCTACGATTGACAATTTGATAGTTGTTAATCGTTACGGTGTAAAAATGTGTGTATTTATGAAAATATTGACGACAACGATATAGTATATCAATTAATCATTCAGTTGGAGCTTTGAAAATTTCATTATGTATGCTACCCGTCGCCACCCGGACGCTAGCTTGTCGCAGATCTGGAAAAATAATCATTCAGTTGGAGCTTTTCGTAAAATTCACCGGTTTTGTGCTCCGAACGGGTTTTTTGTTCTACTCGGTTCGTTTTGGCGACCGGTTCTGATTTAAACCGGTCGAACTGTCTGATCCGGGTCGGGTTTCAAAACAATGCTTTAATGTATGGACTTGGTTTAATAAAGCCCATCGCCACACCGACTCAAACGTTTAAATATATTTTCTAGAATTCTTAATAATAAAAGACTTTTAAAAATTAAATAGTAATTAGCGTCGGTATAGCGGCGGTATAAAATAACCAATAATATATATTTACATTTTATCCTAAAATATATGAATAATAATATTTAATTTATTTTAAAAATAAAAATGGCGTCGGAATGGCATCGGTAAGTCAATGAAATAGTTTAAAAATAAAATTTTAAATTACTTATTTATCGTACCGTCGCCACACCGACGCAAAACATTTAAATATATTTTCAAGAAATCTTAATAATAAAAGACTTTTAAAAATTAAATAGTAATTAGCGGCGGTATAGCGGCGGTATGAAATAACCAATAATATATATTTACATTTTATCCTAAAATATATTAATAATAATATTTAATTTATTTTAAAAATAAAAATGGCGTCGGAATGGAATCGGTAAGTCAATGAAATGGTTTAAAAATAAAATTTTAAATTATTTATTTATCGTACGGACGCCATACCGATGCAAACGTTTAAATATATTTTCTAGAATTCTTAATAATAAAAGACTTTTAAAAATTAAATAGTAATTAGTGTCGGTATAGCGGCGGTATAAAATAACCAATAATATATATTTACATTTTATCCTAAATTATATTAATAATAATATTTAATTTATTTTAAAAATAAAAATAGCGTCGGTATGGCATCGGTAAGTCAATGAAATGGTTTAAAAATAAAATTTTAAATTATCGTACCGACGCCATACCGACACGTTATTTTTAACCCATTTAAGAAAACGGGTTGGAATGTCACCGACGCGTAACCCACTCCATACCGTCGCAAAACTTTAAAAAAATGGCGACGGGCGTTTCTCCCGTCGCGTTTGCTTCGTTTTCTAGTGGTGATAGGCGCGTTAGATAAATCGTGGGTTTTAATAATTTAGACCCAAACTTGAATTCGTCGTGTAATTTATTCATATATTGTCGTTGATACTCATCAAGTTAATATACCAATACATGCACATAGGAGTTAATTGTAATAATTAGTATTATAATAAAGATAGTAAAATGTGAGCTTTATATAGTCTATTCATAAAAAGGTGGTTAAATAATTGAGATATTATGATGTTTTCTGAAATAATAATATGTAACTATGGGGTTTATATTGCTTAATTCTACAGATATGGATCATTTATTACAAAAAATGAAATATCAAATACATATTATTCATTCATAGTTACATCTGACTATATATATTTTAAATAGCCATTATATGAAAACTAAGATGGGGTATTATTTCATAGTATTAACTAAAATCAAACCCAATTTTTGATAGAGTTATAATATTTTAGGTTATTTCCTAATTTTAGGTATTTAGGACGATGTCATACAATTTTAATGAGCAGTCAATTTATCTATAACAGAGAATACCTATTAAGATTACCCAATTTTATTATTCTTAGGTCGTATGTATAGTGACCATTAACGTATATTCATAGTAATTCATTGAAAATTTAAATCTAATACCCCACATAATCTGAAATTTCAAGACTCAATGAGATATCACAGTTTGGACTCAAATTTACCAATAGTTTCTTTTTTCAAATATAATTTTACAATATAATAACCATAATGTGTATGTACTATGTACGATATACCGATAAATAGATAGGCTATTTATTATTAACCATTTACACATCATAGTTCTTATATTGCTCATACATTCTATTGCGTTTGATTTATAAATAATTGGTATGACTTTACGTAGAATTTTGGCGATAAATTCTATAATGTTTAGTGTATTAACCGTATGAGTGGTTACAATGTACAAATTATAACCCTATTTACTAAATATATATAATTTATAAAATTAATCTTAAATTTTCAATATTTTAATTTGTCATAAGAATATTATTACCAATGAAATATATTCTCATGTAATAGGATATCATCATTTTTGGTAATATTATTTTCGGGTGATTACCCCAATTAATAATTATTGTTATGGAATTAATAACCATCTCATATGTTATTTCGAACACATTCTGCCATTTTTGACGGCAATTCAAATTTAATTCGAAAAATTATTTAGGTGGGGATACTGAAATTACTGTAAGTCAATAACATTATAACGAAATATTACTACCAATATTTATAATAGTATTAGGTATTAGGGTAACGTTATGTATTAGTAACCATATTAGAGTATAACTATCTGTATTTATCTTGGAAAATTGGTATAATCGTATTTAAAGTTATACCCAATATTATTAATAGGTAGTCATCTCATTTAAGCCTAACCAAACTATTTACATAATAAAGTTTAAAGGTTGAAAATGTATGTCCTTAAGAAAAGGAAAATAACAAAGATTATAATTTATCAACGAAATGTCCATAGTCTCAAAATAGTAATATTAATTTGTGAAATGTATACCCTATTTCCATATAACCTCATAATTTCAGTTTTCTTATGTATGTGAGTAAATCCTAATAAAGGGCAATGTAGATAGGGGCATATTTTTTAAATAGTTTGGTTAGGCTTAAATGAGATGACTACCTATACGGTTAAAATTGTAGATTATTCGCTAATGCGGAAATTAACATTTTGTGATTATCCCTATAACCTGTAATCTTGATGGGTTGTAAATATTAAGTGTATTAGAGAAATTACCAACTTAAGTGAAATTTTTGTACTAATTTTAATCCAAAATCTTATACGTAATAGCCATTGAAATTGAAATCGACCATTATGATTACAATAGTGAGCATTACAAATGATGTACTACCCTAAATTATAACCTAATATTTTATAGGTTAAAATAGGGATAACCTTATCAGTTATAATTTCCATTAGCCGACATCATCTTTATATGAACAATTGATATTATCGGTTATTTGGGTAAACTCATATTAAGATACCGTCATTATAAATATGTTAGATCGATTAGTAAAATACGTATAACAAATTAGTTAAGGTAGCTCTTGGATATTGACCCATCGTAATGATAGTTTACGTGATATAAATATTTGTATTACATATTTATAATGATATGATAGTAAGGAAAATGATGGTTTCATAATCATATGTAAATATAGGGGAAATAGCCTACGATTATAAATACCAATAGTTAATAAGATAGTGTAATGACAATATTATTGTTTTTCTTGCCGAAATAAATAACTGATACACATCACTTATTTCATAGTGCCTATTTTTGTTAGTTATTATGGTAACTATTGGTGATCATAAGCCATACACTTAAATTTTCACACCAAAAATATAAGGGTAATATTATGTTTGAGGTCACAAAGATATCTACCTTTCCGCAGTAACTGGTTAATTTATTTCCCAATATTTTCGTATGGAATCACTCAATATTTGAGAAATAGGGTTAATTATCTCCTAGGAATTAGTATACAAATTGCGAATCTCAGACCTAATTTTAAACTATGTAACAACCTTAGATACCTAAGTTGTTTATTAAAATCGTGTTAGTTAATTTGGCAATACCACATTAAGACATGTATTTATTCATATAATTATAAAATATAAATACAGTATATTCCTGGAAAAATAAACGATATTGGATTTTACATGGTAACAATATAAGTATTTGGCCTAATTTTATTATCAGAATAAATAACAAGTGTTAAATTGTGTTTCCTATATACGTAGGGTAACACAACTGTGTTGATAGTCTAATTAGGCCCAAATAGTATTTTTCAGAATGTGATCCTCAATTCACTATCGTACCATATACACAAAAAATATAATTTTATTGATGTAATTACACTATATTACGTACGTAAATATTTATAAATCACTTGTTTTCGTGCGTATATCACGAATACACTAAATTAAACAAAGAGTGTTTTATATTTAAGTCGCTTGCCTACTATTATGTAGATTAGGTGTGAAATTATATTGTGTATGGAAAAATACTGGGGCACAAAAATTGGTAATATACGGTATTTTAGTTAGAATAATATGGAATTTAGGAGTTCCAAATATTGGGTTACGTTGATCCAAGTAATATAGACCAACAAGATCTTTTCTTTGTTTACTTTGTTGGGGTCGTAGAAACCCATATCTGAGATAGTCTTTACAATGAGAATTAGGGCTATTTATAATTCCTAAACCCGAATACCTAATGTAAGATGAACCCTATAACCAAAAAACACAAAAGGCGGTATTTTAGTTTTAACGTAATTTTTTTCCTATTAGGGTTACCTATCTTGAAACGTCCATCAAGACAATTATATTTATTATATAATAATTAACATTTGGAGCATTTCCAGCTTATTCTATGGTAATATTTGAAACAGTTAAAATTTTATTTTGATTGGTATTAGGCTAATTTGTTATATTCTTCACGCAACTAATTACGATCGATGCATGGGCTAATTAGGGTGACTATGATGTTTTTAACTATGATGTTTTTCAAAACTCAATTGGGAAATATCGACAATGGGCTCCATATGTTAAAAAACGTTGTACCTTATACTATAAGACGTGAGTAATTTTAAGTTTGCTGATATGACAATCTTACCAACACATTAAAATAGCAATGCAATTTTACCCGGAATATTACAAATACCATCGTACCGCCTAGGAAATTCTTACTCAGTAAAACGGATGATAATAATTACCAATTAACCATAATGTAAACTTTCCCATAAAATTTTAGATACATTCGTAAATCTGCAAGGTATAGTAAAAAAAAATATAGATCTACTAATCATAATTTATACTGATAATTATTCTTAGGGAGCAATAAGATATAGGGTCGTTTTTTGTTTATAGTAAATACCCGTTTCTTAGGGAGCAATAAGATATAGGGTCGTTTTTTGTTTATAGCCAAATTATATGAAATTGTAAATGGATAAAATTGAGCAACAATTACCCTAAAAGTAAATACCACAAAATATAAATTATGTTACGTAATTAGAGTTATAGCAATCATTTACTATCAACCCTATTACACGCCCCTATTAGGATGATTTAAGGATTGCCATTTGAAATATTTGCATAGGCTCATTACTTTGCCATGTTATGGCTAGGTTATAACACATATTTTTTCTTTCATGTATTTATTATTTAAAATACCAATAATTATTTTTAATATAGTAATTCTTTCAAATAATTTTTAACCATGTAATTTTTGAGTCACACATTGTTCATTAAATTTCGGCAAGAAAACCAATAAATGGACCTTAATAATATTGATTCTTAATATCAAGTGATGTTATAAAAACTATTTCTTATATAATTACGTTTTAATGGTGATACCAATTACTAGGGTATTTTCTTCTGAAAGAAAATATGAGTTCATACCATATAATGTGTATAAGTTTTGTGGTATTCTATTAAAATATCACGGTTAACTTTAGTCTATTCATAGTGACCCTTACTATTTATTGATAACAAACCTATTATATTAATTCAAATATAATATTGTCGTATGTATTATATTTGTGAAAAAATAAGCGATATTGTACAAAAAAGTCGGTCGAATACAAATAAGCATAATGTTAAACCGTATGTGTATACTCAATTGGTTTATTAATCAAGAAATATCTTCAAATTACCTATAAATGAATTACGTACATTACAACTTTGAACCCGTAATCAGTAATTTAATATTAGTAGATAAGGTTTACATACCTATAATGGCTCACTAACTCTGGGAAAATATTTTCCAAATAATTTTACCTATAAAGTAAGAAAATAAATGGGTAAGCAACCTAATACGTTATAAGGTTTTCCAAACTAATCCATAACTTTAATAATACTAACTTTGGTCGACGAAAAGAAAAATTATGACTCGGGATATTATTATCATTTTGCTATTTAATCCTACCCAATAATTTGAATTAATATAATGATAAGTACTATAATACCCCTATTATAATAAACACAAAAACGTAAATTTAAGGTTTGGGTTGGAAAAATAAGGTCACACACCTTATATTTTAAATTAGGTGAACGATAAATATTAGAGAAATAGACTTAACGAAATCACCCTTATCATCAGAACTATGGTGCCTTTTAACAGTCAGTAATTTGTATGCTTAGGCATATACGTACTAACCTTACTACCTTTTTTGTTTCCATACATATGATTGTTTCTATTCATTACTGTAACTTAAACCAATACACATAAGCGATTTAAAAGGCACCCCGTTAGTTGATATAGTCTTTTCGACTATGTATGCGAGTAGTAGATACGTAAACATTAATGAATATGGCACAGGTGTTTTAAGGTTTACACATATTGTCAACGCATCAACATACATACTATCAACATATGGTCAAGTAATAATAAATTATACTTCATTAATATGTATGTGTTACATTTTTTAATACAACAACTACACTTATATTTTGTATAAGGTACAAACGTTGTGACTTAATTCTACGAAATAAGGTGATTTATTTGGATTTAACTAATATTACGACTAAATTTCAGGTTTGAACAAATAGTATTCTTATAATACATAGTTTTCTTAATATTTCACCAAATGTAAACGATACCCCTACATGAAATTGAGGTAATTTATAACAACTTATGTTCTCGTTGTTTAATTGCGCTAATATAATTATAATAAGTTGATGTATGGCATTGTAAGGGTATGACTACAATATTACATGATTACCGAGAATTTAAACCTATAATTATTTTACCTTCAAAAATAGATAATTATAGGGTTTCGACAACAATATCTTCACTATAAATCTCATTATCGTTAAATTTGTGACTTTTTAAACCAAACGTAGTTTTAATTACCCTAATTATGAGCAAATAAACAAAATTGGCATGCCCACTATGTTTGGTTTAAAAAGAAACCCTTTTTTTCACCAAACAAGTTTTGTAAGGTAAAATTTAAACGGGACATTCTCATTGTAACGTCTTACGACCCTAAACCCTAAACAATTAAGAATTCATACAGCTAACCAATCAAGAAGACGTTCAGGTATCCAAGTCTGAGATTCTTTGTCTGCGTAAAATATTTCCATCAGCTCCCATGCAGCTTTCTGAGACGATGGCTCGTCAACTTTCTGATGATGTATTAATTATTCCATAATAGCCATCAACTTTCTGATGATGTATTAATTATTCAATAATTCCCATTATATCGTTTTCGAACTTGGGATATTAATTAATACCCTATAAACTAATAATTAACCTTAAAAATGAATTTAGGGTTACATATCTTAACCCTAAATAACGACCTTACAGACGATCAATTTCTTAAAGTTAGTCTACAACATTGATTTGTAGTAATTGTATACTCATTACATAAAAAAAAAAGCTTAGTCTACAACTAGTTCGTATGATGGTACCGTTTGTAATGATCGGCTGGAAAACTTATACGCCCAATAATCAATGTAGGTATTCCAAAAAGATAAATATTAGTTTACCTCAAAGTTCGCAGATACTAGCCCTAATTGGTTAATATTATAAATTCTCATTGACTTAAAAATAGGGGCGTATATTGGTATGGCTAGGTAAAACTCAAAACGATAGTTAAATTATTGTAATATCATATTTCTATAGTTAACCATATTGGGGTAACTATAGAACAAATAATTGGTATTCTTAGTCGACTAAATATATGATAGCAATTTTGAAATTAAGGCTAGGAATGGTGAGTATACTCTATAAAATACAAAAAAGTATCAAAATTTGCACTTTGTTAAATAGCCCTAATTATCTTACTTACGTAGTATATTTCCCTAGTAGGTGTATAATGTCTTAATGAAGTACACAATATATTCACTAAAATATATTTGTGTTAACTATGTTTTTCCTGATTAATATTTTTTTCCTAGGAGTAATAACCACGTGTATATAATATAAGGTGAGGGTATATTACAAGTGTTTGGTTTTGTTTTGAGAGGGAACATAAGTTACTATAGCAGTCAAATCATGACAGGTTTTGATTTGTGTGAAACAGGTCCAAAGGAAATTTACTCGAAAACAATTTTTGGACCCCTAAATTTTGTTAAGCCTTACAATCTTTGTACCTAATTCTGAGATGAAAATCATAATTAGGCCATTCTAATACATCCCCGGCTTAGAGGACTGATAATTGGTAAAGCCCTAATAACATATCTTTAAGGAAAGTGTTTAATTTAATGGGAAAATGATGAATTGTCACGTTTAGTGTATTAATACTATGGATTATCGTATTATCATCGATTGTGTTGATTAAGCTTGTTCGTATATTTCAATGATATGTTAATTATCATATAATACAATGATAATTAAAAAGATATGTAATAATTATTAGTTTTGTCATGATAAGGTAAATGACAAAACGAATAGGCATTTTATAGGAATACACGGTTATAGGGTATACTTTTTAGTTATTACTACCAATGTCGTGAATATTTTCTAACCGCTTAGGGTATTCAAGCCAGTAAACATTTTTCATTTTTATCGTTTACAACATTGATTCGTAGTAATTATTAAAAACTCATTACTTATTCATAAATAGCCAATACATCGAAGTAACAATAGAATTAAGTAGGAATATCAGTATTATCATTACATAGTAGGTCAAGTCAAATGGGTTGTACAATCCAAAAAGATATAATTTAATGGTTAGTTTGAATGAGAAGATGTCGAATAACCCAATAATTATAGGTTATTTCCATGATAGTATTAGTGTTACCTAAGCATTTCTTTGTCTTTATTTGTAACATCATAGACAAATATATAATACCCCTCAAAATTATGTACTGTGTTATCCAAATTAACCCTAAAATGGTGAGTATGAGGTTGCAAATTCAAATAAACTCGAATGCGCCTAACCATAGGTATTAAGTGTAATGTTAGTCTCATTTTTGGTACAAACAAGGAAGAAATTAATATAAATATATTAGCTGGTTTACCCTATTATGTTCACCTAAACGAATATTACAAAACGGTAAAATGGTTGGACATTAATAGTATTTATGTTTAGGATTTGAATACTAATAAAATATTTTGTAAAATGGTTTATAGTAATTATTAGGGTTATACCTATAACATTTTTTGCTCAGCTTAGTGTTATCAGATACCCCAATACGTACCAACATTTCTGAGAAAATAGGGTTTAACACTATGCTTATTAGTATTCGACCGCCTTTTTTTTACAATATCGCTTATTTTTTCACAAATATAATACATACGACAATATTATATTTGAATTAATATAATAGCCTATAATTGAGTTATTAATGAAGCCAAAAACATCAAATTGAGTAAAATAGGGTAATTTTATTACGAAGGTTAAAATGTTGGTACGGCTGATATAAATTATTTCCCTATAAAAAATATCCTATGTATGTGAGTAAATCTCAATATTTTCAGTTATGTCATCCTAATAATTAGGGCATATTAATACAAAACGTTTGCTAGTATTTTGATTATATTAGGGTATAATCCCAATTGGCACATTGTATACAACGCATAGCCCTATAAGTCAATTTCTTCCTATATGACATTAGATATGTGACACGTTTAACGAAGTATTTATAAAGTAGATTATAAAGAAATAACCCTAATAATTACCCTAATATAATCAAAATATTATAACGGTCACATTTTGTTATAGGCTTACAAACCTATTTGTTCAAATTTATATCGCGTGTAGAATGGATGTGATATTTTAAACTGATGAACGTATTTAGGAAGAAATGGTGACTTTAGCATCACCCCATTAGGTGAGATGTTATCGCCTATAACTAATTTTATTTTATAGTGACCAAAGTTAATATTATTTAGCTGACAATAATATTAATCTAGGTTTATGCCACTCAATCAAACCCAATTTTATATCTTAGTATCATTGCGCATGCTAGGGGTGTAAGGTGATTCGAGCCGGCTCGTGAGCCTAGTGAACAGGCTCGACTAAAGCTCGGCTCAAGCTCGAACTGTCGCGAGCTCGAGCCGAGCTTGGCGAGCTCGAGCCTATTGATGAACCGAGCTCGAGCTTCGACTTAAGTGTTCATAAGTTCGCGAGGCGGCTCATGAGCCTTACTATTATATAAAATTATATATATTTATATATGAGTGTATATGTAACTACTATTGTGTTAATTATTATTATTTTAAATAATACATTATGATTTTAATGAAACCATATTTGGTACACATTTCAATTACTAATTGTTTACTTCAAAGTTTCAAATGTTCATATATATTAGTAATAACAGTTTTATTTGTTATTTATGCATTTTACTTATATACTTATATTATTAATAGTAATTTATATAAATATTAAATACTATTATAAAAATCATATTAAAAATACCAAATAAAAAATTTAAATGGTCATAATATTATTCCGTAATCCAAATTTCATTCCTAATTACAATCTTTCAGTCAATTAAATAATTGGCTTTCACAATATTTTTGTCATATATTCATATAACTGTTTTTAAACATACACATATTTAAAAAATAACTTAAGCCTAACTCATATAACATAATACATTGATAATTATGAAAAAAAATAATATTGAGACATAATTATGTGTCCTTGATACCTATTACAATAAAACCAAAATTTATTTGGACATGGACATTATGTAAACATATATTTTCTATTTTTAAGTAAACGATTATTTTGTTAACCAATTTACTAGATAATATATAATTTTCATAGCATTATTGTTACGTATACGCATTATATTGATGAAATAAATAGAGTTTATCGAGTTATTCCCTAATTAATTGTAAATCTTATGAATAATAATATTATGTAAGCAAACGAGCAAAGTTTTAAGATCGACTCAAATGAACAAACGAGCGAGCTTGGATGAGCAAACAAGCAGAGCTTGAGCTCGAACGAGCAGATGAGCCGAGCTCGAGCTTTGCTCATTTGTCTTGAGCTCGAGCTCAAGCTCAAAAAAATAGGCTCGTTCGAGCTCGAGCTCGAGCCCAAAATTTTTAAACGAGCTCGAGCTCGAGCCTGTAGAATTTTCAAGGCTCGGCTCGAGCTCGGCTCGTTTACACCCCTAGCGCATGCATACGGTTTTATTGTGGTCAATTTACCTCAAAAATAATTATTACTTATAGTCACCTAACAATCATTACACAAACTTTTAAGTAGTATTTCAGCCCATATTCTGTCATAACAAACTTTTTGAAGACTATCATTAAAACATATAAATAACTCATGTTGTAACTACAAGTCATCTAATTCCTTTGTAATTTAATAGATTATTGAAATTGTTTACATCAATAATATGAAGATTACCCTATTATAGTTTATATCAAAACGAGATAATAATAATTTAGGATGTCTTACAAATCTTATACCATTTTTGTTGTCGTACTATCATAGTCACCATTTCTAGGTACACCTATCAATTAAAAGTTGATAGTGTATAGCAACCATAACGTTTATTGTACAATTAAGTGACCAAATGAAGTACTAGTGATATAAGTTTTAAAATGAATGTTTACTTGAAATAATTAGGATAAACGAAGTTTTTATGGGCAAATAGTATTCTGATATACCAATGTATCTACACGTCTTAAATATGTCGGATAAAGTTAAATACCTAGTTTTTTTCCTACGTTACCCTAAACCCTATAACCTCAAACATAAACAAAGAGTATTCTATTAAGGAAACGTTAAATTAGAGACATTTCAAAAATTTCTTACAAAAGTACAAAATAAAATTGAATATCTTGACGATATTTTATACAAAAAATCCAACTAACCTTTGATACCTTAACGACAATAGGTCTTAAGGTAAAACATAACTTTATAGGACTGGATTTTTTTTCATTCGTATTTTTTGTTTCCCGGGTAATATTTCGTTAACAATGTGTTCAGACAGAATTCTTTAAGGTGTTATTTCTTATACCGAATTATTCTACTGTCACCAAATTTCCTATTATGTTCACTAGTATATGCTGATACCAAATGACCCTATATTATGACATTGATGGTAAAATAATATTTGGTAATATTACGTAATAAGGGACGCACGAAAACAAGTGATTTATAAATATTTATTATGTAATTTAACCTACGTGGTCATACCAACACTTTACGATAGTGTTTCCTTAATACATTATGAGGTAATTGGAAAACGTGTAAAAGTCAACTAGGTATATAATTCACCTAGGTAAATACGTATGAAAACACACCAATTCGGGGTGCATGTATACGTTCATAGAATTTGATTACTTATCCAATCTTCTTGACCAAAAGTTATATTAGCTTCAAAATGATTTGAGTATCCACCTTTAATTTTATTATATAGTTAACTAATTGTTTTCGCTATAACCTAAAAAAGGTGTATTATTTACAATGAACGAAGTAATCAAATACGAACAAATTAATATGTAAGGTATATAATTGTATTGTTAGGTGTATTAATGCATATAGGCGGGTATGCTAGAAAAATTATCAACTCATTAACCATATAGTTACATTTAGTTGAAAATATAATATGTCTATGACTAATCGTTTTACTTCGTTAAACAGATATCAATTACAATCCTTTTTCATTTGCCCATATGCATGACTTGTTCAATATGTAGAACTGAATTATTTTCCCATTATAAAAAATTATTAGGATAGATCACACTATTTAGTTATTACTACCAACAGATTACACTAATTTGGTTTAGTGACCAAGCGCCTCAAGGGTATCTTAATTTCGGTTCAACTACGTTTAAATTGGCCATGATGCCTAATATGAAAATTAGGTTATATCAATCATAATTACTAATATAATTGCTGGAAAAGTGGCCATTTTTGGTAATAAACCAGTAATATTGAGTAATGACCTAAAATTTTGTGTACATTTCAGGTACCATGTTTGGGGATTGATCATATGAATAATAATAATTATGAAGATTTTATTAAGATTAACCGTATCGATACTTAGAAATAATTACCTCAAGATTAGGGTTTACTTAGACATTAAACTATGTTACAATGAATATATGTCATATACAATGCCCTATTTTTTTGAGGGAAATAGATCTTACCATAAAAATTTCCTTAGTAATTGTAAATAGCCTATCTATTACTGAACCTGAACAAAATTATTACATGGTTATACGACCATGAGGTTAATAATTACCATTTGGTCGGGTCGACATACTAAATTAGTCAATACCCTATAACTAATAAAAAGGTTATGCATTGCTATAATATATGAAATGACCATATATGCTTATCTCAATTGTTCGTCATAAAACGTGTTTTGAAAGAAAATAGAATACCATGCAACCAGACAAATTCACTAAACAAGTAGATATGCCACCTAATTTTGTATTCGTATTGTATTATGCCACCTAAGAAACTTGGTCGTTTCGTGAACCGGGTTTAGTGACAAACGATGTAGGGTTCAATAACAAATGTTTTAGGGTTACCTAACTAACGAAAATGACTAGGCTTAATCATAATTTTTAATTATTATATTGGCAGTTACTCACGTGTAATACAACAAGTTGAATACATTAGAATGAAATTAACACTCGCCATAATTTATATAACTACATATGGTAATAATTCAAATATATAGTAACCTAAAATAGATGTAATTCTTTTTTTATATTTGAGGGATATTAAGTAACAATCATAATAGTCGGGATATTTGGGATACCTAACGTAATGAGTATTAAGGTAAACTTAGGTGGTTGTAAATCCTATATGAAAATTCATGACAGATATATTCAGCATACCCGAGTTTAAACTAACTCGATAAAATATTATAATGAGGTATGTAAGGTCACAATATAAGGGTAATATTACAAGGTTAATACGTTTGTAATATTTTCAATATGATGATTAAGTACGATCAACCTAAATACGATAGAGCTATGATGAGGTCTTTAACACTACCGTATAGGCCGTTTAACATCATGGTTATTTTCAACTAATATTATGTAAAATTCTATTATATTAATAACGTATTGTGTATCAGTCAGGGTTCTGGAATAAGCAAACACAATATATATAATAAAACGTGAAAAATATATTATCATATATGAAAATAATCATGATTAGGGTTGAAATATTAACTATTATATAGTTCACGTTACTTGACTCATAATTTAAGGATTTTATGGTCACACCCATAATGAACTTATGGGTATTACATATAAGAATACCTTTAGGGTTGGAATTTTATCATACATTAGTTAGGGTATTTTTTGTAGGGCCATGTATTAGGTTATATCGTTCACAATACCCATGTCAATTCGTTCGTGATATGGTAACACAATGTATAGTTATTGTTTTATATGGAAATGGGTGTAACTAGGCCTAATGCGCCCGTATAAAACATCCTGTACACTATTTTTGTAACTGATATTTAATTGTACAATAAACGTTAATCAAATATGAAACAAATTACAACATTTTAAGGGTATTATGTAACCCTAATTCTCAACCAAAACATGTAACGCTAAAATTCGGGTATGCTGAATATATCTGCCCTATAAATACATCTTTGTGTTGAGTTAAAACAATAATGTTTATGCGTATAATTTTCAGCATAATCTATTTTAAACCATTATAATTGATTAATATTAAGACGTATTTTTGTAACAGAGAATGACTATTTTTTGGTTTAAATTAACCAAAAATTTTCATTTAAATACCTTAATAATAGGTAGTCGTGTTAATTCCATTAATTTGATAATACCGAGTTATTAGGGTAATTAAAATTTTCAAAATTAGGTTATAATTCAAATACCAAAGGGCGAGCAGAAAATAAATTAGTTTATGTAATTTATTTTTAGTTGGACCCGTATGCTAACATTCATAATGTACAAAATTACACGCCAATTCTCAAGAAGCCCGGATTACAGGAATGTTATGATATTGAATAGGTTTAGTTATTAAACACAATAGGTTTACCTTAACATAATTACTGACCAATGATACTAAATGGGTTGGAATTAATATGGTGACACTAATGATAATAGTTTGACTTAATACTATGAGCATATATAAAATTAACCATAATGATATGGAATGATACCCTAGGTCGTAATTTTCTTTATAATTGTAATGGGTGAATGTAGTTAATCATAAATATAAGTAATTCATTACGAAAACATATGATGGTAATAACAAATTAATTTATCGTAAATGGGTTACCTTATAACCTATAACCTAATTACACGTTTTACATAGTCATACCAGTACACGGTTCTATTTTTTTGATAATTTACGATATTTTAATGTATCTTGGGTTTATTACCAATCAATTAAATGTGAGTTAAACTAATGTTAAACCCTTTTTACACTAATAATACTACTAGCGTGTAACCCGTGCTAATGCACGGTCTTATATTAATTTAAATATAATTTATAAAAAGAATATTATTTTGTTCTAATTTAAAATGTTTTAATGTAATAATTTTATTTGAGAATAAAATTAAAGACCATTTTCGCAAATGTCATGATACAAACTAATTACAATTTTAATAAGCTAATAAACAATAGTTAATAGTTAAACAATATAATAAGAAAGACAACAACAAAGAATTGAAACATTAATGCTCTATTAATGCATTACGAAGTTCAATATGAGCATTTTTATCTTTGATTTGTCTATATCGGGCAACAAATTCTTGAAATTGATGATGGTCATTTGCCGGATCAACTGTTGGGGATGGTGCTTGTCGCGCTTCTAATATCGGTTCATTGAGATCACGTTCATCCTCGATTATCATATTGTGCATGATAATGCATGCAGTCATTATATCATGTAGCACACTTTTTTCCCAATAACGTGCAGGTCCTACAACAATTGCAAATTTTGATTGTAGAACTCCAAATGCACGTTCCACATCTTTTCTACATGACTCTTGTTTCATAGCAAAATACTTTTTTTTTGTCCGCGTGGCTCTCGAATAGTTTGCACTAGAGTGGACCATTTTGGATATATACCATCGGCTAAATAATATCCCGTATTATACTCTTTTCCTTGAATAACATATTGTGCTGGGGGAGCAAGACCTTGAGCAAGATTAGAAAATAAATGCGATGACTCTAGCACATTGATATCATTATTGGTTCCCGGCATACCAAAATATGCATGCCATATCCAAATATCATAATCGGCTACTGCTTCAAGAATAATTGATGGTGATCTACTGCGTCCTGTGTATTGTCCGGCCCAACTGGTGGGTCAATTTTTCCACTACCAATGCATACAATCAAGACTACCCAACATTCCTGGAAAACCACGACTTTGGCCAATGTAAAGACTTTGGAAAACCACAACATTCCTGGAAAACCACTCACAACAAAAATCTTGATAGGATTTGACAAAAATCTTGATAGGAATGACAAAAATCTTGATAGGATTGACAAAAATCTTGATACGATTTGACAAAAATCTTGATATTGATAGGATTTGACAAAAATCTTGATAGGAATGACAAAAATTTTGATAGGATTTGACAAAAATCTTGATACGATTTGACAAAAATCTTGATATTGATAGGATTTGACAAAAATCTTGAAAGGATTTGACAAAAAGTTTGATAGGAATGACAAAAATATTGATACGATTGACAAAAATATTGATATTGATAGAATTTGATAAAAATCTTGATAAGATTTGACAAAAATCTTGATATTGTATCATATGATATTTGTCTATATATTCACCCATATATTTGTTCAATTTCATTACATCCTCTAAAAATGAGTTCTCGATCAACAAACTATCGTATTGATGAAGATATACTTCTATGTCAAATTTACTTAGATGTATCTCAAGATCCAATCACGGGTATCTCTAAAAAAAATACAGATTTTTGGTCTCGAATAACTGAGAAATACAATAATACCAAAAATCCATCTTCAGAGGTGCGTTCCCTAAGATCAATAGAAACTCGATTTAGATTACTGGAGAAGGCTGTTTGAAGATTGCATGCATGCATCAAGCAAGTGGAACGCTTAAATCTAAGTGGGGTATCAGAGCAAGACATCATGAGTCATTCTTAAAAAAATTTATTCTTATGATTTTATATATGTAAGAAGTACTTATGTTTGATTTAAATATATTGTAGATTCAACGAGCAAAAATTTTATTCATTGATACTAAAGATTACAAGACTGATTTCAAATATGATCATGTTTGGAACATGCTAAAAGATCTCCAAAAATTTCAAGATGATAGCAACAGGAGACAACTAGTTGGTCAGAAACACGCATCCAACTATACCTCATCACCCCCAGGTAATTCCACTCCAAACTGTAATATACCCGAGTCCGATGGGTTGTCACAGTTTTCCATGGATTTAAATAACGATAATGATAAAGTTGGTGGCTCTTCAAATCAACGACCCATTGGGGTCAAGAAGTCCAAGTTGAAGAAAAAACTTGGAGAAGATATTGTCACAAATTTGAATAGCTTCAAGTTACAGACTGAACATCTTATAGAAATAGCGAATAATGGAAAAGAAGAGCTACAACGTCTCATGGTGATGCAACAACAACAACTAGATATGAGACAACAAAAATTACGTTTGAGAGGGCAACAAATGCAAATCAAACAACAAGAGAATGACAGGAGGCAAAAAAATATAGATCGTAAACGAGATGACAGAATTTTGGAGCGTGACTTAAGTTCTATCAGTGATCCAACAATTCGTGCTTATATACATGCTCAACAATTAGAAATTATACAAAACAGAGCACAAGCACAACCATCACCACCATCGTCTACATCAAATTTCTATGATCCATATGTTCCTAATTTTGATGGAGGAGCTGATTTACCACCGTACTAATATTTAATGTTTATTTAATTTACTAGTCTTATTTTTATTTTCATATCGTGTTATTTTCCATTCCAGGTAATATTAGTTATTTCCTATTTCATGTAATTTTTCATTATATGTAATATTAGTTATTTCTTATTTCATGTAATATATCCATGTTTCAATTAATATTTTTTTATATTTTAATTTATATTTATTATTGTATAATCAAATATAAAAAAATAACATATATAAAAAAAATAACATATATCTAATCGTAACATTTATAAAATTTAGGGGCTTATTTGTAAATGGACCAAATTGTACTAAATCATAAATATATATACTAAATTAAAAAAAAGCAAAAAGAAATTAAATAAAAGGAAAAACCCACGGCAATTTGCCGTGGGTGGGGCCCCCTTTTGCCGTTCCATTGGAGCGGAAATTTGGCCCTCCAACGCCAAATTGCCGCTCCATTGAAGTTGCTCTCATACCAGTACATGGTTCTATTTTCTGATAATTTACAGTATTTTAATGTATCTTGGGTTTATTACCAATCAATTAAATGTGAGTTAAACTAATGTTAAACCCTTTTTACACTAATAATACTATTTTTAACAATATTTATACTAAGCACTTTTATGGTGGGAACATTAATGTGGTCAATGACATTAATGTGGTATATGACTAAATTTCACAAATGTACCTGCGTATCCTACAAGTCTATCATTTTGAATATACATCTCCTCAACGATATCCAATAATCCAGTTTATATTTTATCCATTTAATAATAAAACTAAGGTAATTTTGTGACTTTGTTTCTTATGGCATACCCGTAGGATTTCTTATGGCATGCCCGCATGGGCAGCCCAGTTGGTCACAGAAGGGTGAAGTTTGGACAATGACCAAGGATCGAGTCCCACCAGCGGCAGTGTGGGAGCAACCTCTCAAGTGAGGGGGGCTCCTTGTGCGCAGTGGGCACTGCTCTAGCCCCTGTGATTGGCTGAGTTACCATGATTTATTCCTCCCATAGCTCTGTCGGGCCGGGGCATGGGGGCCCTTGGGGTTGGGGACTCAACCTTTTGGACAAGGATTTCTTATGGCATATAAATAAACGTTATCTATGAGTTAAAATACTCATTATTAAACATATTAGGGGCCTGTACATATATTTTATGGACCATTGATATCTTACAGTTATGCCATATATTTGTTATAGTATTTTAACGTGCATATACTAGGTTACCATAATTTTAAGGAAATTATGACCGAATAATGATTAACAATATTAGTGCGTACATATACGTGAATTATATAGAGTTAGTCATGTACGACAAAATTATTACATGGTTACCTATTCGCATCATACAATTAAGTATCATAATTTATTTTCATATGTCGACAAGCATATATTTTTATATGGTCATTTTCATATATTATAACAACGCATAACTTTTTTATTAGTTATAGGGTATTGACTAATTTAGTATGTCTACCCGACCAAATGGTAATTATTAACCTCATGGTCGTATTGTCGATAAAATACAGTTTTGATAATTAAATTAATCCACCCTATATTCCAATGAGCTTTATAATTCACAGATTTTATCTCCGTGAATATACTAGTTCGGTTTATATTTTTCGTAGGGCCATGTATTAGGTTATATAGTTCACAATACCCATGTCAATTCATTCGTGATATAGTAACACAAAGTATAGTTATTGTTTTATATGGAAATGGGTGTAATTAGGCCTAATACGCCCGTATAAAACATCCTGTACACTTTTTTTGTAGGTGTATGACCCTACTTGGTTGTTAGTGACCATGGATACGGTAATGCATATATTATAATGGGTGTCAATTATATCCCAAGCATTGAAAACAATATTAGTATGAATATTTAGTATAACCTAATTACATGTGGATTAGGCCATATTTCATCTTTGACACCAAAAATGACGGTACAGAATTGCCGTAATTAACAATATATGAATACCAATTATCTGTAATTATGCTTACGTGTTAGTTGTTTACCTTTTTAACCTTAATTCACTAGTCACTTAAATGTGTCTAGAAAGATATGTTTCCTTTTGGTTGATATTTACGTGAAATGAGGTAATTTTAATAATTCATATACTAACAATAAGGTAATTGAGTTATACTAAAAACAACTTGGCTAAAACAATTAGTACCATTCCTATAGAATTAGCAGTAGCCATTTTTATTAAGTATTAACCAATAAATTGCTCCGTAGATAAGATAATTCTAAATATTATCACAAAAGTAGCGTAATTATGAAAAAGGGGTAACATTGACTTTGCCCCAAACTCATGATTAACGTATATGCTAAAATTTACGTGCCATTAGTTACTTTAACGAGAACATAAGTTGTAATAAAACCCAATTAACATAATTTCTTGGTTACAACGAAATAAGATTAGACATAATTTGAACTTACAGTGAATATCACGTATTTCATATTGTTCTCAAATAGACTAACAAAGAAAATAATTTATGATAAGGTTCTTTTAATTACTATAAATTTTTCATTTTGATTCGTATCTATAACAAGACCATTTGGTAATAATACTTCATATTAAGTGAAATTGGTTTACGAACGGTCATGACTTTGGGGTATACCCTATAAGGTTTAAACACAATATACAAGATACGTAACCCAAATAGGAAAAGAAGAACGATCAAAGCCATGTTACTATTTTGTTTACACTCTCATTTGCCAAAGTCATCCGTCATTTGTTTACACTCTCATTGCTAGGTTACGAAATTTTGTTTACACCCCTCATAATACAAATAAATATTTGAACAAATTATAAACAAATATGGCTTATAGTTTTCCATGACAAATAACAGGAATATTGGGCGTAGAATTACGAATTATTAATTTGTTTAATCAATATGATGTGAACTAAAAAAATAATAGACTACATGTAAAACGAATTTATTGTTTCCTTACCATCTTTCAGAAACGCATTTCCTAATAGTCGTTATTAAGCCTAATTCCACAATGCCTATTTCTTACCTAGTTACCCGTTATAGCCATACCAATACAAATAGGTATGGCTATAACGGGTAACTAGGTAACCCTAATATTTTTGTTATGACTAAGTTAAATTTTATTTTGTTTTACAAACATAACGTTTCACTTTTTTTTTTAATTAGTAACCTAATATTCATGACAAATACTCTGATTGTATTTTGAGAACTCTATTTGGTTATTGATGGAGTCACCATTTCCTCAATATTGTTTGAAAAAGAAATTATGAAAATTTTGCTTTTACTACCAATGGTAGAAGCCAAAATTAAATAATTAGGGTAGAATACCGACACTATAAAATTATGGCAAGATAATTCCTATAATTAGGGATTAATCACGTGTAAACATAAACAACTGACACCAAACGATTATTAAAAATATGGGATTTTTTAATAGTTTCTGAAATAAACAATTTATATCTTATGAGTGAGAGTATTCTAATCATACCCAAAACCTAATTCATGTATAACCTAATTACTACATTATAGGATAATGTGTACCATAGTTATCATGATAAACATCATAAGTAAACAAATTAGCTGTAATTTGACGAATTTTACGTACCTAAGATGAATTTTCTTGTATCATAACAACTATGAATAGACTATATAAAGCTCACTTGCCGTATATCAAGTGAGCTTGACTCGGGTGGAAAAGAATACATATTATGATGTTTTCTGAATTTTTTCAAGTATAAATCAGCAATTATATAGGGTCGTTCTTACCTATTATACTAATTACTATTTCTTTTAAACAAACACCCTATTTTCCAACCCTAAGATAGTTTGGTATGTTTATTATATGGATTCATACTATCATACATGTGTATCAATGAATAATAGGTTTATTAAAAAAACGACAACAATAGTCTTTCAATTTTCTTGAATGATAGTATTTGCAAATAGTTTAACATCTTATATTTAATATCAATGAACTTGTCATTGAGAAACATCACTTGATGCGTTAATAGTATAATTTCAAAAATGCTCATAAGATACCTAATGCCATAATTTTAGGTTATACCATTTCATACAGAAAATTACGTATATACTTCGTTGATACACATCAATACCAACATAAAGTGGTTAATTAAGGAAAATAGGTTTATTAATCATCTAATGTACGCTAAATTTGTTACTACATGTATGATAGTATGAATCATACGATATAAATTTTAACCTTAATTATTTTTTGTATATTATTGATGTACTACCCTAAATTATAACCTAATATTTTATTTCAGAAAGATTAACGGTCCATATCCCTATAGAATTAGCACATCCACGAAATATCAATTACAAAGTCATAATGCTTAAAGGTAACTAGTTAACTTTAATATGAGTCTAATAGAATCCTTTTTAAACGACAACAATAGTCTTTCATTACCTATCATTTTAATTTCTCGTATTGACCCAAGCATTTTGACAACCGTGATAACTGGGATAAGTAATAATTGATTAACATATGTAAATTGAACAATAACTGGTAATAACATCATATTTCTTCAAGAATACCTTAGTTATTCTACTTAAGTACGTACACTCAAATAACTCAATTGGCCTTGTTTAAAAGACTAAGAAATTTTTTCTACAAACTATTGTAATTAGGATAACTTGAAAAAAGATTGTGTTCATTTTTATTATATGTTGAAATATGTTACATAATAACTCCACCATTTATTTGATGGTCATTTAAAAGGGCTGTAATTTTCTTTACAAATGACATTATTACGCTAAAAAATATGGTAGTGCCTATTTATTGATTGTATAAAGAAAATTAAGATTGGTATATGACTATGGATAACATTTTATGGCAACGATGGTAATTGTATTGGTAATCAATATGGTAACCGTGAATATGGCTTTCAATTACCATCGTTCATTAAATTAATCTATTTTGACGATATAACAATTTCTCGTCTCAATTTAATGTCATATATAACTATTTCTTGTTATTTGTCCATTATGTTTGTTAAACCAATATAAAATTTTATTAAGTGACTCTGTGATAATTTACCCTTATTGTTCAATTTAATCAAATGATCGAAGAATTATTTACCGATTACATAGAAATATTTAGATTATAGGGTTATGGGTATTGATTACAAACCTATTGGGCTATTGAGCAAAATTGTCTATTTCCGTAATTTCCGAGGTACAATAAGGCGTGTAAATATAAGGTGTAATATTACTAACACTGGTCTTTACCTAATATCGGTTTAACGTATTTTATAGTTAGTATAATTTTATTACCCCAACGAATATATTTCAGAAAGAAAAGATATTTTTTTGACTATGTTGATATGTAACTACATATGGAAACATTTTGGTCTAATTTCACAAACTATTATGCTTTTGGTAATAATAGGGACTAATTTTAGGTTGTAAAATACGGTTATTGTAAACCTTATGCTTTCAATATATAAATTAAAAAGTTCATCAGTTGATAATATTCCTACCGGTAATACAAGCTAAACGACCAATTAATTTTGTATACTCACAAAATAGGGGCGTATTCCCACAAATCATTTTATGTATCTTAACATGATAACGGGTCAAGTCAGTTGGCATACATTGGTATGGCTAAAGATGACGTATTAGAAAAGAAATATTTAACAACAACATAATTTCCTGTCACGTTTATACCTAAATTGATTATTGGGCCTCATCCGTGTATACCTATCCTAAAATTGGTATTTTTGTCTTAGGAATTAGCCGATCACAACCTAACCATGATAAATATAATACAACAATATAAATTCAACAGACATTGAGAATATTTTGGGTTAGCCCGTAATTATTTTTGTTCCTTAGTATCTGAAATTTTCCATTTCTTTATTGTCAAGATGGGAAATTATAAAAAAAAATGATGATTTGATACTGCATCATTTGTAATAATATTTACCTTTTTAATTTTCTGTAGTTGACTTACATTTTTATAACGGAAATAACTGTATGGATACCATAAAGAATGTATAGGTCACTTATTCATCACCCTAATTCACCTATTAGATTATTCCCGAAGATACAGATATTTATAATTCATTTCAATAGTTTATCATATTGGTATATACAAAACGTGTAATATTCGCTTTATGAATATTACCCTATAGTTAAAATAGATTACGTATTTTTGTATAGTTATTAAATTATATAATTGATTACTAATTTATAGGGATTGTGATCGTTCCAATATATTACTAGTTAGTGAAAAACAAGATAATTTCCGAGTTATACAAACGTATTTTTAAATACAAGTTGTTATCCTTAACATATATGATGGTTTATGGGTTGAATACTAAGTTAATATTTTTTATTTTCTCAATTATATAATTTAATATGTAATACACTAAAATTACTAGGTGATAGTCAAACTTTCTGATAAAGACTTTTCACTAAACATAAGTAGTAATATACATTTATAAATTGAAATAGGTTAAAAGCTATATAATTCTACCGATTGTATGCATATAAATTTTTTTAGGGTCGTAATTTGTTTACTTGAAATAATTAGGATAAACGAAGTTCTTATGGGCAAATAGTATTTTGATATACCAATGTATCTACACGTCTTAAATGTGTCGGATAATATGGTGCAGTCGTTTGAAATATTAATGTTTAGTCAGTAACCCTTCTTTCAGTATTTATACAAAAGTTGTATTGTTTATAGCATTGGTCGTATCCATGGTAAAAACCTTTTATTTTCCCAAACTATAATAGTATCAAACATTTAAGGTCGTTTATGATTAGTATAATTACTATAGATTGTAATAATTTTAAGAAATATACGTTTATTTTCGACTCCAATAATATTTGACGACGTATATTATTAATTACTACCATTTTCATTGATAGTGATTATTGTTATACATATCAAAGAAAAATTAGGTTATATGTCAACCTTTGTACACTACCCTATAAAGAGAATATACAATATTGAGGAAATGGTGACTACAACAATATCCAAGTTAATATGATTTTATATTTCAAATTATCATCGATGATGTAGTCTATTATATATAATATTATTGTTGTAAGAAGATCAATCTTAATAAATTTTCAAAAGTTGCCGATTATATTGTGAGGGTAAGAAAATACAATTTCAAATTTCTATTTTTCAGAAACATTCTTTGAGGTATAAATACCCTATAACAGTTAAAGAAACACGTGTAATGGGCAACTTTTCTAACCCAATTATTATCGTTTGTTGAAATATTTTCCCTTAATTCATTATATCTTTATAATTGGTATGGCCAATCCTCAATCTATTGATGAATGAGGGTACCTCAAATATTAGAAAGGAAATATTTGGATAAGATTATCTTGTCAATTGTTGTCATATCAATACACGCCCTAACGTATTAGTTACATTGTGAATTTTTTTTACATTGCCTATGTGTTTCGTTGGCCTAATTTGACGTTTGTTTGTAAACCAAGTTTAGTGACAAACGATGTAGTTTTCTGTATATAGGATTTCCATGTATTGAACGAACCACTTTTATGACTTTTTGTCAAAGTAGTTATATTTCGGGTAACATTGACTTTGCCCCAAACATATTTATAGGCGCCTATAAATATGTTTGGGGCCCCGTATATTCTTATGATAATACATCAAATTATAATTATACAAAAATTTATAAATGGTACACCAAGTTATGAGTGGTGAAACATGCAAAATTACCTTTTATTTAATTGAAATTTTTTCGTAAACAAATTTTGTATTGGTCACTCAAAATACCCAAGACAAATTTTTGTATATTCGCTAATTTGAGGGTAGGGGTGAAAATGAGCCGAGTCGAGCCGAACGCATGGATGTTCAAGCTTGTTTGAATTATAATCGAGCTTTGAAAATTGTGTTTGAGCTTGGTTTGATTGTTCATCGAGCCGAGCTCAAACGAGCTTTAATCGAGTCGATCACGATTCGAGCTCGAGTAGTTTGAATATTTTGTACATGTATTTATTATTTTTTGCTTATCGAGCCGAGCTCGAGTTGAGCTTCAAAATTTATCAAACAGAAAAATTTGTTCAAGCTTGGTTTGATAATTTATCAAACCGAGCTCAAACCGAGCTTTTAGTGATCGAGTTCGAGTCGAGTATCGAGTATCGAGCTAAATTTTCACCCCTATTTGAGGGTATCTTTAATACTTAACAAACCCAATGTCAGCTATTTAGGACACCGATGTAATATATAATGTCCTGAAAGATGAACGTAAAATTGCCAGTTATTATAATGTTTATATAGCATCAATCTTTAATTCTGTTTAAGCTCATTATTTTTGTGACTCCTAATACAATTTGTCAAGAATTGAAGAACAAGAATTGATATATTGAAGAATGAATCAAGAATGTTTTACAGAGAATAAAGGATAAAAGCAGAAGCGTATTTACAATCTATCATACGCTTACTATATATACATAAACAAACAGATATAGAAAAACACTAAACTACCCCTTACAATCAAAACACACTAATATATCCAACACTCCCCCTTAAGTTTGGTTTTTAAACATATCTAAAACACCAAACTTAGCAAGAAGATAATCTGATTGAGATCTGCTGAGGGCCTTTGTCAAAATATCAGCCGGCTGCTGATTAGAAGCAATGTATGCAGTAGATATAACTCCTTGTTGAATCTTGTCACGTATAAAGTGACAGTCGATCTCTATGTGCTTGGTTCTTTCATGATAGACCGGGTTTGAAGCTATTTGTAGAGCAGATTTACTATCACTATACATTTGAACAGGTTCTGAAACTTTAATTCCCAAATCTTCCAGCACTCCAAGAACCCAAACAGCTTCACAGGTAGCAGAAGCCATAGAACGATATTCAGCCTCTGCTGAAGATCTGGAGACCACCTTTTGTTTTTTAGTTTTCCATGAAACAAGGGAGCTGCCAAGTTGAACTGCATATCCAGAAATTGATCTCCTTGTCATAGGGCAGGATGCCCAATCCGAATCACAAAACACCTTCACATGTAAAGAACTATCAGCAGAAAACAATAATCCTAAACCAGGACTGCTTTTCAAATATCTCAACACCCTATACAAAGCATCTAAATGAGATTTCTTGGGTTGATGCATAAACTGGGTAAGCACATGCACTGAATAACATATATCAGGCCGGGTTAAACATAAGTAAATCAATTTACCTACAATCCTTTGATACTGAGTTATATCTTTCAACAGCTTATCATCAGAATTAACCCCAATCTATAGTGCCACAAGGTACTTTTATCTAATCTAGGCACTTTATTAGGTAAAGGTATAGTCACTACATTACACTGATCTGTATTTTTAGCAACACTAGATACAACAATTTCTTTATTAGAAGGAACCAAGTAGTAGAGGCCATTAAGTTGTTTCCCAATCCCCTTTGTCAAGCCACTCCAAACCTCCTGTATCAAACAAAGATTGGAATAAAAGCTTATTCTACATTGATTTTCCCTCACTAATTTAGAGACAGATATCAAATTGTATTTGAAGTCTGGAGCAACTAAAACTTTGTAAAGGACTAAGTTGGGAGACAACCTTAGATCACCAGTGTGTGTGACAGTACTAACAGTGCCATTAGGTAACTTTACATAGATGGATTCTTTGCATTTAGTCAAGTTATGATCAAACAGACTAATATCATAAGTAATATGTTGATTTGCCCCAGTGTCAAGAATCCAAGAGTTATGATCAACTTTGTTACCATCAATACAGGAAGAATTGACACACATTAGCAGTAACAGCAGAATTTGAAGTTTTGCTCCCTTATTGGCTGCTGATGAGCTGCATCAGTTGCTGATATTGTGCTTGAGTAAAGTTGGGAACATTACTATAGAATGCATCTCCCTGACCAGATTGTGTGGTGTCCTGTGCTTGATTAACATAGTAATTGGAGCTGCCATTCTGATTGTTTCCACCATTATTGTTCCTATTATTGTTGGAATATCCATTTCCTCTACCTTGTCCAGAATTCTGAGAACTATTTCGACCACCCTGTCGGCCTCCCCTTCTTCCACCTCGGCCTCTCCCTTGAGGGTATCCAATGAGTTTGTAGCAGGCCTCTTTAGAGTGACCCGGGATATTACAAAATTCGCACATCAGTGAATCTTTATTTTGAGAGGTTGGCCGTGTAGGACCACTTGTAACAAGAGCAGTGGAATCCGATGCCTTTACACCAATTCCCCGTTGAGTCTCTTCATTACAAACAATCGAAAAAAACCTGATTGTGAGAGGGAAGGGGGGACATCATAAGAATTTGGGAGCGTGTGTGACTGTAGCACTCGTTGAGGCCCATAAAAAAATTCATCATTTTGAGCTGACTGCAAAAGTCCGTATATTCCTTTGTAACCACAGATGCAGGGGCAAGAATGAGAGAATCGTATTCATCCCATAACTGTCTGAGATTCGAGTAATACTCCGTGACAGAGTTTGCGCCTTGTGTAATTGTGTTAATCTGACGGTAGAGGGAGTACATCCTTGCCCCATTTACTTTGTCAAAGCGTTCCTTTAGGTCTTGCCATATGACTTGGGCAAAATCGCAGTAGACCACCCCATGCACAAGATCTCTTGAAAGAGATCGAGTGATCCACGCCTTAACCAAGGCATTACACCTCTTCCAGTAGAAGAGTCTTGGAGAGTCTTCATCAGGTCGAGTACATGAACCATTGATAAATCCTAATTTGTTCTTGGCTTCAAGCGCCACTAACATCTCTCTGCTCCAAATTTTGTAGTTATCACTACCTTAGGGTTTCAGTGACAAGATCGATATTGGGGGTATCGGATGGGTGAATGTAGACAGGGTCATTGAAATCGATCTTTACCTGAGTGGATACAGCAAAAGAACCGGCTTCAATAGACGTCATTGATTCGAAAGAAAACAAACGGAACCGATGATCGCAAATTTGAGGAAAGATCAAACCCTAATTTTGGATGAAGAACACCCGAGAGAAATTCAGCAATAAGCTGTTTCCGTAACCCTCGATACTAATTGGAGAAGATAAAGAATATGCGCACGGAAGTCCATCCCACGATCAATCGCTCTGGTGCCATGTCAAGAATTGAAGAACAAGAATTGATATATTGAAGAATGAATCAAGAATGTTTTACAGAGAATAAAGGATAAAAGCAGAAGCGTATTTACAATCTATCATACGCTTACTATATATACATAAACAAACAGATATAGAAAAAGACTAAACTACCCCTTACAATCAAAACACACTAATATATCCAACACAATTGATGACCATGCTCATCATCTTTACGGATTTTATGATGTCGTGTTATACTTTGATGGTAATTATGGTCATTGCATGGAAACCCAACTAATTTCACCTCATGTGTTATACTTTTAGGTATATCAGCAAACTGTGTCAGTTTGAAACTTATGTGTATTTGAGTTATATTTCAATACACTCAAATTATATTTATAGAAATATTACGTAATAATACAAACACATTAAGGTTTATCATTGCTCCTAACATGAGAATTTTGATTAGTAAATTTACCAGTCGAATAAAATTGGTTTATAGTTTTGTATATACCAATAATAGGAACAAATGATATTTGAGTGTATTTATTCTAAATTACCTTATGCCCTCTGGCAAAATTTACCTTAATCAGACAATTTTTGTGTAGTCTATCACAAAACTAGGTTCGTTTGGGAATTTATATAAGGGAACCTTGTTATGGATATTGGGTAACCGACAAATGGGTCATTTTAATACAAGTTGTTTTCCTTAACACATATAGTAAAATTGATGATAACGTTTAAAAATTACACGGCTAATTTATATAACTCCCTATAAATAATTTAGGTATATTACCCAATACATGGTAATTACCCCATCAAAATAATATTTATACTAATATTCCCGTCTTAAATTAACCCCAATGTTAATTTACAGCATATCAAATATGGTTTTGGGTGTTAAGTATTATAGTTGCATATAATCCTAAGTTTATGGAGTTCAATGTATTAAAATTGATCCTAAAAATGGGACAAACCCAGCGAAGTATCAAGTTTGATATGTTGTATCCACGCCAGCAACATTTTAATCATTGCCATCAAAATCTTATGGAATGTTACATACCCTAATAATTCATACGGATAAAAACCCAACATATACTTTATCAGCATCAATCGTATTAGGAAATAATGTGACTTAATTACACTAAGCCATGTTTTCGTAATTTTAGTTAATTTGTACTACAGCGCTATTAATGTAGTCGATACCCTAATTAGGTGTTCATATATAGTAAACTGAATGATGCAAGTAGCATACCAAAATTCACATGATTGGAATCCTATAAGTTTAGGTAAAAATTTACTGGACCCATCTTAGATGTATTCTCATTTCAATAGTTTCTGTATTTCAGACCCTATAGACTTATAGGAAGAAAGCAAAAAATTGTTTAAAAGATACATAGTCGATTAAAAATAATAAAGAATCATGGCTTTGTAAAGCATTAGGTCAACCATATTATACATTTTTTGGGGCGGATGATAACAATTACCCTATTCGGGTTTCCAAAAATAGGATATATCCCAACAATAAACCGATCAATTCCAAATTTACATGATATGTTAGGTAAAACCCTATTACACGTAATATAACTCGGGAATTTATTTCCTTGCCAGATGTCGTTTTAATTAGGGTAATTCTCATTATAATTAAATTCGTCTCGGAAGCAATAATTCTCATTATAATTAAATTCTTCTGAGAAGCAATAGGGTTATAAAGAGGGTGTAACAGGGGCGTGCCAAAAATAGTATTTTTTTCTTTTTTTAGTTACTTACGATTGAATTAGGTTATTTAATTACCTCAAGGTTATTATTAGGGCTTATTATAAATGTCAAGAAATATGTGAAAATAAGTGTTGAAGATGATTATAAAACTTTTACGCTCAAGTTATTGTTGTCAATTTACCTAGTCAAATGATCTTTGGTTAAGGATAAACTTCGGATTACGTATGTTATAGGGGGTAATAATTCACCTTATGAACTATGCTTCAATTTTGTTAAGCTAGGGGTCTTTTTAGGTTGACCTAATGATATGGGTTAATTACGTTTATCCTAATTACATTTCTTTCTAATAATAACAATGATATTAAATTTTCATGAGTTCACAACAAATTTTTAATTGTAATCCACAGCAGATTCTTGTTTACTTGATTTAATTTTTCAAATAGAAACTTCATGTCGAATCCTAGTACGATTCGGATTCCTCATATCTGGGTTTAATCTTTGATCCAAATAAACTCAATCTCGACAAGAATCACCAAGTAATTAATTTCTAGCAACTTTTGGTCGTTTGACTTGCAATCATGTATTCTTGCAGATTCGACCTATTGCAGATATGTTCAAAGATAAATCCTAATCTAAATCGGGCAAGAAGACTCCAACTCAATCCAATAACTTTACACAACATCAATTGACGTGCAGTGAGGTAAGTTATACATATTTATATATGTATATTTTTTATTTTGTCTTTCAGAACAATGTGGTCTTAGTTCTTCATCTTTCAAAGTTTATATGTATACCTTCGTATATGCATATATAAATATATATTTACCTTTCGCAGTGAGTCTCTTTGGATTTCAAGCGCATCTTCCTTTTGTTTGCAAGACATTGTATATCGGTTTTTTATTTCGTTTGTTTGAAATTTTATATATTGATTTCTTCCATCATGAAATTCTAACAATCACTTTTTTTTTGTGTGTGTGTAGATATATCATGGTGGTCTTCAAGGATATTTCGTTTTCATTCGGCATAGATAACTTGGTGATTCTCGATGATGCCAATCAATCCATGGACGAGGGCGTGATTTTACAAGTTCACGCTCCTATCTTCGGTTGAAAGGCGAAATCGTGGTCGGCGTTGGTTGATTTTCCACCCATAAAAGACTGGTGCCAAGAAGTTTCTCTTACAAAGACGACCAAAGCGTGGCGTTTGATGTTTACTCACCATCAACCATCATACATCCGAGTACTTTCAAGATTGCGGCAATCATGGCAAGTGGTCGACAAGTTGGTTTGGCGGTCCCGGTGTTAGCAAGCATTTACAAAGGCTTGAATGAAGTTTCAAATTCCTTGAAGCCCTCCTACATGCGCTCTTCATTCCCAAGCCACTTTTTATACGCGTGGCTAGCTTACTATTTCAAGATGCATTATCCAGTCGGACGTGAGTTACAAGGTCCCAAGATGGTGAAATTCTCCGGCGAAGGTGGAGCAAGGTATTTCGATCCTAAGGAGGCCCGTCGTCGTATACACAAAGCCAAATTAGCTTGTTGGACTTGTATGATGATTATTGAGCGCGAGGATTTACAGTTCGTTGATGATGGAAGAGCTGAAGAGTCCCATAGAAACTCATTCTTTGTCATTCGCTCGATTTATCTTCCATTACGACATGGTAAAGATTTTATGGTCGATTCTTATAGTCCTCATATGTTTGCCCGTCAATTTGGATATCACCAAGAAGTTCCTGGAGTCATCAAGTGCGATGTTCAAACAGTCAGTCTAAGTGAGGCCCTTACTTATTGGCGCTTGTGTATTCTCTCCAAGTCCAATCCAAAGCGGTGCTTGTTTCTGTACCTTCGAATGTAAAAAAACTATTTTCGAAAGATTATAAAGAATGGTGGACCAAGACACATGGCACATATCTCGAAGATAATGTCTCATTTTTGAGTGACCCGAAACGTGCCCCAACTAAGCGGAAGAAGTGTATTGAAGAAAGTCGTCACCTTGATAACAACGATGATATTCCTCAAGCCCATCTCGCATCTACTGTTGTAAAAAGTGACGTTCAAAATGTCGAAGTACTCGAAGAGAATAAAAAGAGAAGTAGTACATGTCACATGGGGAAGAATGATAATAGTTCCTCAAATCATCATTGGAAAAGACAAAAGAAACAACCGGATCCGCCAACGCCTATTGATGATGATACTCTAAGCGATCCATCATTATTTTATTACGGCAAAATAGGTTTTTTTTTTTTTTGCTTCTTTTTTTTAAATCTTTGTGCCTTTGTTTAACATAGTATTTTCTCTTTTTTATAGTTAGAGAAAATTTTGGGCCTTGAAGATGATGGTGATGAATCCCAAAACGAGTCTAATTCTCCCGATGCAATCCCTCTAGCAAGAAAGATTCAAGGAAAGAAAGAGGAACCCGTTGGTATGCATATGTCATCAACTTCTGAAGTTTTTATTTTCGTGGGAAAGAAGTATCTCCTTGAATTTGAACACATCCACGTGCAACGCTTATGGCATTTTATTCAAGATAAAATTACACATACTAAAGTTGATGATATTTCGTCTTTGAAAGACGAGATCTTGGTCATGTATGAGTCAATGAAGGGTTTTAAAGACATAGATGTCTCATGCGTTGATGGACCACTGCAATCGTTATTCCATAAGGCAGCTGCTTATGTTGATGCGAGATATTCATAATTCGAAAGAATGCCTAGAGAACTTATTGAGCAGCAACTTAGTGAGGCCAAAGATTGTCTAGTTGAAGCACAAACTAGAGAAAGTAAAGAGCTCGACTACATCAAGTCTGTAAAGAAGGAGTTTGAGGCCTTGAAGAAACGAATGAAGAAAATGTCATCAATCATAAAGTCTCATGAAGAGCTAGCTGAGAGTGCCAAGGTGGATATTGATAAGATTGAGGAAAAAATCAATCTTCTTGAGAAGACAGCCACGTTGACTGATGAAGCAATGGAGATTTTGAATATTTTCAAGAAAAACCTAGTGTCCGAGCAAGATGAGTTCAAGAACATAAATATTTTCCCTTGATTTTCTTTTTTTTTTCCCCCTATGTAATGAACATTTTAATTTTCAAAGTTATGTAATAAAAGTATTTTTTTTCTTATTTTATCGCAATCTTTCGAGACTTTTTGTATTTTGCCCGTCACTTGAAAATGTCATAACTTACACATTATTTCGTATTTTGCCGTGCATAATATATGTATGGAAAGATAATTAAGCTGGCTTTCAAAAGCTTCAAGCCTTTCATAAATCAGAATTTTCTACAAGAAGTTATGATCGATTTAGCATTTGTATTCTGCTCGTCACTTGGAAACGTCATAACTTACACATTACTTCATAGTTTTCCGTGAATAATATATGTATGGAAATCTAATTAAGCTCGAAACTGTAAGCTTTTCATAAATCAAAATTTTCTACAAGAAGTTTTGATCGATTTAGTATGGACTGCCAGATTTAGCGAATTTTCATTACACATTATGATGCCCCTTCGAGACTCGTTCACGGAAGTTTGATTACTTCAAAGCATGGTCGTAGTGGATGAGTCGAGACTTCTCAACATAAGATTCATGGCATAAGAGTTGCTTTAACTTGAGCTTTGATGCCACAAACGGTTTTTTTTTCATAGTTTATTGTTCCTTTACATATACTTTGTTTGTTTCCACCGGCAAACCATTCGTGTCATGGAAAAATTTACATGCCCCCAAGTTATGAACATTAATTTTGGAATTAACTAATAGAACTTTATTTCTATCTTGTAATCCTTGAGTGTATTCATGATTATGAATTCGTTTTCTTGGAAAATTCTTTTGAATGAGCGATGTCACTCCATCCGGAAATGTGATTTGATTTGATATTATGACTGAACTTAGAGAGAATCCAAGATGCCTACGTATCCTAATGAAATGAATCAAGTCATAACGTAGTTCAAAAAAAACACAAAGACAATTTCGTTTTAGGGGGGGTGCCGTACACATTTTATACTCATGCGGGCCAGGAGTTTGCCGTACACATTTTTTTACTCATGCGGGCCAGGAGTATCCATAGCTTAGCCACCCTGGATGAGGTGAAGTATTTCTACACTTTAGCCACATGAAATACTTTTAGTGGAGTAAGATAGCAATTTAACCACTTGCACTTTTATTGGTGGGTACCATTCACAGTTTATACTCATGCGGACCAGGAGTAACATGCAGTTTAGGCTCATGTCACGGAGCTGGCTTCTGACTTCATGCATAGTATCACTTTAAGAACTTGCCATTTATGGGGCCAATTCTTAAACCATATTCAGCGATCAATTTATATGCGCCATTTGTGTAGGCTTCTTTAACAATATAAGGACCATCCCATTTTGATGTGAACTTATTTTCCATTTGATGTGCAGTAATAATGGGCCTTCGCACAGAAAGTACTAAGTCACTAACTTGAAAAGGGCGCATGCGAATTTTCTTGTTAAAGGCTTTGGAAATTCGAGCTTGATAGCACTCAAGTCTTTGTTGTGCCTCTAATTTTTTCTCATCCAAAGCTTCTAATTCTTCAAAACGAAAACAAGCATTATCTTCTTCAGTAAGCCCTTCTTGGATATCTATTCTTAGTGATGGGATTTGTTGCTGCAGAGGAAGGACCGCTTCCACTCCATACACCAGCGCATAAGGAGTTGCTTGCGTAGGAGTTCAAAACGTAGTTCTATATTCCCAAAGAGCTTCTCTCATTCTTTCGTGCCAATCTCTCTTTGATTTTTCAATCACTTTCTTTAACAAGTTACAGAGCATTTTGTTAAATGCTTCAGTAAGACCATTGGTAACGGCATAGTACATGGAAGACTTTCTTTGTTTAAATCCAAACTTCTCACAGAGTTTGTCAATCACACTATTGCAGAAAGGTTTCCCATTATCAGTGATTATATAGCAAGGAATTCCATGACGGTAGATGATGTTGGTGCGAATGAAGTCAGCAACATTTTCTCTTTTTACTTCTTTAAGCGGGATCGCCTCAGCCCATTTAGAGAAATAATCAGTTGCATCTAAGATGTATAAATGACCAGCAGAAGACTTCGTCATTGGCCCAACGATATCTAAACCCCAAGCGTCAAAAGGTGATGAAGCAACAGTTGGATGTAATGGTTCAGGTGATTGATGGATTAAATTTGCATGAAATTGACAGGCTTGAAATCTTCATGCATAGTCCATGCAGTCTTTTACCATCGTAGGCCAGTAATAAACCATCCTCTTTATTCGAAAATGTAACTTGGGTCCAGATTGGTGAGCACCACAAACTCCGGAATGAGCTTCCTTCGTAGCTTGGACAGCTTCATTATCACCTAAACATCGTAAAAAGACTCCATCAAAGGAACGTCTATAGAGTGTGTTTTTAAAGTAGATAAAGCGAGGGGCACGACGACGTATATCAACTCTACTACGTGGATCCTCTAACAATTTCTCGTACTTCAGGTAGTCAACCAGCGATTGTCGCCAATCCTCCTTTTCGACTTCGAACACCTCCACGACATGATTTTCCTCTTCTTGAGTTAATTCCTCAATATCGTCATCTTCTTATCATCACTAAAGATCGGTGTTATGACCCAATTTGGGCACAATGGTACCTTAGTCTCCTTTTCAGGTAAAGCCAGTGTAGAAGCTAGTTTAGCTAGCGCATCAGCTTGTTTATTTTCATTTCTTGGCACATGCTCAATCACCACATCACCAAGCCTCCCTATTATTCTTTTTGCATAGTTGTAATATGGGAGCAATTCCGGCTTTCTTACTTCATAATCTCCAAGGATCTGATTAATCACCAACTTGGAAACTCCATACACTTTAAGGCGAAGTTGTTTTATATCAACTGCTATCTCTAAACCCAATATGAGAGCTTGGTATTCAGCAACATTATTAGAGCAGTTTTGAGTCAAAGTAAATGAATATGGCAACACCTCTCCAACAGATGTTATGAAGACAATTCCTGCACTAGCTCCTTCTCAATGGGAGGCTCCATCAAAGTACATTTTCCAAGGTGGGGTTACTTCGACTACAAGGACATTTTCATCAGGCAAGTCATCAGATAGTTCCCATTCAGCAGGGATGGGATGATCAGCGAGAAAGTCAGCTAACACTTGTCCCTTCACAGCCTTTTGCGGCACGTAGGTAATCTTAAATTTTTGGAGGTGCAAGTACCACCTAGCGAGTCTATCAGAAAGAACTGGCCTTGGCATAACATATTTTAGTGGATTTGCTTTAGAAACAAGATGAATACTATGAGCTTGAAAGTAATGCTTTAACTTTTGGATAGAATATATGAAAGCTAAACACAACTTCTCAATAGGTGAATACTTCAACTCTTGTGGTGTCATCATTCTACTTAAATAATATAAAGCACTTTCTTTTCCATCATCATTCTCTTGTGCTAATAATGCTCCGACAGAACGCTCTTGAGCAGCGATATAAAGGATGAGTGGACGCCCAGGTGCAGGTGCAACTAACATAGGAGGTTTCATCAAATATGACTTGATACTTTTGAAGGCATTTGAGCATGCTTCATCCCATTCAAATGTAATGCCCTTCTTCATTATGCGACTAAATGGTAGGCATCTTCCAGCTAAATTTGAGATGAATCTTCGGATATATGCCAACTTTCCTTGTAGGCTTTTGAGATTATGAATATTTCGTGACTCAGGCATTTTTAAGATTGCATCGATCTTTGCTTGCTCAATCTCGATGCCCCTATGACGGACGATGAACCCAAGAAATTTTCCAAAGGAAATACCAAACGCGCATTTCAAAGGGTTCATTCGGAGTTGATATCTTCTCAGACGTTCAAACACTTTTCTCAAGTCCGTGAGGTGATTTTCTTGCTTCTTGGACTTTACAACTAAGTCATCAACGTAGCACTCAACGTTTTTGTGGAGTAAATCATCAAATATTTTTTTGCATAGCCCTTTGGTATGTAGCTCCAGCATTCTTAAGACCAAATGGCATTACTTTGTAACAGTATATGCCTTTAGGAGTACGAAATGCGGTTAACTCTTCATCCTTTGGTGCCATCCGTATTATGTTATACCCTGAAGATCCATCCATAAAAGTCAAAGCCTCGTGACCCGTTGTGGCATCAATCATCAATTCAGCAATGGGTAATGGAAAATCATCTTTGGGGCATGCACCATTCAAGTCTCTAAAGTCAACACAAACTCGAATTTGTCCATTCTTCTTTTTCACGGGAACAATGCTAGAGATCCATGTTGGATACTTTACTTCTCGAATGAATCCCACTTCAATAAGCTTGTTAACTTCGGCTTCAAGTAATGGTATCAGTTCAGGTCGATATCTTTGTTGAGCTTGTTTTATCGGACGAGCTCCTTTCTTCACATCTAGATGATGGACGGCGACCTTTGGATCTAAACCAGGCATCTCTTTGTATGACCATGCAAATACGTCTTTGAATTCTTTCAGCAGTTGAATGTAGGACTCTTCCTCATCGAGAGTTAACGACGCATTCAAGTAGGTTGGCCGTGGATCATCTTGGCTACCTAAATTTACTTCCTTTAGTTCATCAACCGTGGCCTTAACTCCCTCTTCGAGTTCAGGAGGAGCGTCTCCAGCATCTTCTTCCTCAACTAAGTCGTCTTCACTTAGAGTAATGTGATAGACTTAGATGACATCATCTTCAATGACACAAGTGTAGTCGGATGATGCAATACTTTCTTTATCATCTTCATCAAATGGGGTATGTGTGAAGATCTTGGTTTGTAGCCTAGCTTTTAAAACTTTGTCGCATGATATGATTAATTTAGTGCAGCGCCTCATGCGAGATGGAATCGAACTTTGAACTTTTTGTCCAAACTGTGGTTCATCAGGCTTTCTTGATTTGCTCAAGGTTTTAACAATATTGCACTTATAACCACCAATCTTTTTATTTGTCCCATTTCTACGTGGGCCAAGTTTATCAAAGACAAAACGTGTGTTGAGCCTATCAAAGACAGACACTCGTGTCATCTCTACTTCTTTCTCCTTGAGCATGTCATTGACTAATAATACTTCTTCTTCAATTATATAATTAGTACTTGCTCTTCTTATGACAATATGAATAGGTTTTGGTGGTGTAAACCCAAGACCTATTCGAGAATTTTGAACTGAATGACCACTATCTTTTAGCATTTTTTGAGTAAAATTGAGTCCATGAGGCATTTTGTCCACAACCCCGGAAGGAAGTTCCCCCATTTTGATATTGGGCTTATATCCAGCTTTTACAAGAAGCTCGTAAGCTTTTGGGTCATAGCATCCTTCATTTTTATTGATTAGAGTTTCTCCATGCTCTTTTTCAGGACCTTGAGTTGGACGAGTGAACCCTTTAAGTGGAGGACGAGAAGACTTTGTAATATCAAGTGGAGTTAACGGCAATATCAACCCTTCCAATGACTTAGACTCGGTAAGTACTTCTTGTTCTTCTTTTCTTTCTCGACTCAGTGATAGTTTATTCTCATCTCGTGACTTGAGCTTTTCAGTGAGTGAGCTCCCTTTGGATGCTTTTGGCTCATCAAAATAGTATTTTGCATCGGCCATATATGATTCAGCTTCGGTGAATGGCTTGCTCGCCAAATACTATTTTTACTATGCCTTTACGGCATTATTTGAAGCATTGGTGCCACATTGATGGGACTACGCTATTCTCATGTAACCATGGTCGACCAAGTAGCATGTTGTAAGATGTTTTGGCGTCAATGACATGGAATAATATTGTGGATATCATATCGTCTATCATCAGTTCCAACCTTATGATGCCAATAGCCCTTTGCCCTCCTTGATTAAAGCCTTGGATCATCAAGCGACTACTCGAAAGTTCGTCAATGGGAATTTCTAATTATTTCAATATGCGCAAGGATAATATATTAACAGCTGAACCTCCATCGATGAGTATCCGATTTATCTTATGGCCACGAGTATAGCAAGTTATGAACAACGGATGGATATGAGGCTTTGAACCCAGTACCAAGTCTTCATCGGTGAATGCAACTATGGACATGCAATGATCAATAGCAGCGGATGTTCTTTTCTCAGTGAGACATGAGTTAGGCATCTCATCTTCGCATGTCGTATTGACCTCTTCGTGATGCAAAGTAACGAAGTTTGTTGTTTCGTTCTCTTTGTCCAAAGAAATTTTCCCTTGGCGAGCTAGTTGCATGACTTTGTCTTTAAATACAAAGTAATCGTGGATTGGATGCCCTACTAGACGATGATATTTGAAATACTTTAGATCATCAGTGTGTGGTGGGTGTCGAATCCAACAAAAATAAAACCTACTCAAATAATTGTAATTAATGATAAGTAGGGTCGATCCACAGGGAATGGTGTAGAATTAATTCTTGAGTTACTAATATCGATTCAAAAAGGGGATTTTGGATTTGATTAACTAAACGAATTTTAAAAGACGCAAATTAATTGAAGGCAATGAGAATAATTTCAAATTCAATAAGTTGGAGAAGTTCTAGTCGTCGGATATCCCGGTATTGATTCTATAATTCGATCATCGATTGTAAAAATGGTTCAATGTTCTTTAGTAAATTAGCTATAGCCGTTAACAAGCTCTAAAGACCTCATTTTTCCTTATGTCGTCGATAATCAAAACAAGCTCTTTGATTACAACTCTTATCAATTAGACAACCCTAAATAAGCTCTTAGGATTTAATCTATCGATAGCATTCATATACTAGAAAAATACTAATTTCGATCAATAAACAAACAAGCTCGGATTATTTAAATCAAATCACTAATTCCCAAAACGACTAATTGAAAACTTGTTCATAATCAACGTCATTAATTCCTACGATTATTAGGGTTTACCAAACAATTACGGATTTGGATCCTAATTAGCGGAATATAACTCTAATGATTAACTAATTAGCCAGATTAATCAATCGATCAAAATATATTATCAACAAATCACCGGAAAAAAGCAAATACTCAAAGAACAAAGAATTTAAAAGCACAAAGCAATCTTACGAATTAACAGAAATCAAATGTTAAATTTCTTCGACTAGAATTATGTGTTTAGCAACACATAATTAAAAACGTCTTACAAAAGTCTTGAATTCAAAAATCTCCCGAGGAAAGAAAACGTACGTCCAAAGCTAGAAAAAAGTAGTCTTGTGGAATAAAATTCCACTTATTTAAACCTAGGAGAGTTTTAACTAAACAAGGAAACTAAAATAAAATAGGATTCTATGAATCCTATTATAACTAGGATTGTTCAAAAAGGAAACAAAAATATAAAGAAATAATTCCCAACAACTTTGGGAAGTGAAAACATAGCATGAATGTCGAAATCATCAATCCAAATATCGTTCTAGCCGAATTTCCGTCATCACAGCAGAATGGTCGCCATATTTGAGCGTGGGCACGCTTAATTCTTGTGAGTATTCTGCCATCTATTCTTGTGCCAAGCCAACCTTTGTCATTTTTCAATTCATTCATCACCTTTTCGTCTTTTCCGCATATAAACACCTAGTAATATCAAATCAAGCATAAACCCATGAGAAAGAGACTAAAAATATGACAAACAACCCAATATTAAACAAGTGAAACGTGCGTAAAACACACGTTAACAAATACCCCCACACTTAAGCTATTGCACGTCTCGAGCAATGTTTAACCTTTAAGCATCGCGAAATTAACAAACTTCAAACACTTGATCAAGTAGACATACAAAGTCATGAACTGAACAAAATCGAGAATGACAAGTTGGCGCATGCAAACAATAGTCGATATCAAAACCACATTAAATCAAAAACCAACACAACTGTCACGCCCCCGGACCGGGCCCGTGGCGATGACCTTTGTTCTTTTGTAAATGTTATGGTTTTCTTTAATAATAAAATTTATTCTTTTGGAAATGAAAATAAATCATTTTTCCTTTGTAAATTCAAACCTTGTACATAAACAAACATTCGTTTACAAAACCATAACAGAGCGGCTATTTAAACATAAAATCAGAGTTTTTGAGCTACAAAATGCTCGAAACACGGCCTATACAGCCAGGTTGCTGCAATATATCGAGCAACCGGCTGCAATTTCAGAATTTCATCAATAATGTATCAGCATCAAACATTAAAAGATTAAACATCAAGAATTTTATATCAACATAAACATTAAAAGATTAAACATTAATAATATATCAACATCAACAACAACATAAACACTAATAATTTATCTACTTCAACATAAACATCAAGAATATAGTAAAATGCATCAAGAATAAAAAAAATTGGAATTGATAATAAACATTAAACCTTAAAAACGAATTAAAAAATGTAATACATACCTTTTCTTTTCTCTTTATTTGTATTTAACAATTTTTCCTATAAGAAATATAAAAAAATTAGGATTCATAATAGAAAGTGTAAGAATATTAATACATAGAATTCATATCATAATGAATAATTAAAATACTGAATTGAATTGTAAGGGATTGATTCATAATTACCCTTTTTAATTGTCCTACACAATTAAACAAAACAACAAGATATTAGTGCACATTAAAATCAAAATATAACAAAATATAAATAAAAATATTAGATGATACATGTAATGAAAAATGGAAGAAGAGATTGAAAATTAGGGTTAAGAAGTTGTGAATATGAGGCTTTATATAGAGTAACAAGTTGTAAAATTCGGAAATAATCGAAACCGTCGCTATCCCGACGCTATCCCGTCGCCACTATTTGTGAAAAAAATTGAACTTAGCGCCTAATAATATTTAGCGTGAGTGTGAAAATTTTCGGATATTTAATACCCGTCGCCAAACGGACACCAAACCGACGCTATTATCTAAATTAGAATGTCGGTACCGTCGCGATCCCGTCGCAATACCGACGCAATACATCGGGACCAATAAAAAAAATAATGCGTTTTTCCACCTAACACCACCTGCAAATATAGTAAATTACAATATACAAACATAGCAAAGAAATACAACAGTACACAAAATACACTACCATATTTTATAATATAATAAAAGATTCAATACAAACTCGTCAATTATTACATGAGAAACTGGAAAATAAAAATGTTGTACTCCTAATAGTCTTCAGAGGATTCGTCAATCTTGTCCCCCCAATAGTCTTCCTCTGAGTAATCATTGGGGTAGTCCGACTCGTATTCCGAAGCACTGCTATCTTGTTGTCCCACATCATCATCATCCCCCTCTCACAGAACAACGAAAACCCTTCTTCAACGATATCAACTTCATGGGGTGAATCCATGCGAACCGGCGGAGGTTGTTGTTCCTCTCGAAAGATATCTTCAGTGTCTAATGCCGACACATCCACATTTTGCATATGTGTCCAATCAACTCGACTTCTAGCATTCGTTTTCATTGCCACACACCACTACTTATGAAAATTTTATTTTGTATGCTACCCGTCGTCACCCGGACGCTAGCTTGTCGCAGATCTGGAAAAATAAAATGAATTCTGTCGCCAAACCATCGCCCACCCCTCGCAATACTGGAAAAGGATGGAGGTCCGATGCTATCCCGTCGCTAACCCATCGCCATATTGTTAAACATGCTTTAATTAGAATTTAATCGTTCCACGTTGAATAAATAGAATTTGTTAGTGATTATTACTTTAAGTTAACTAGAGAAATCGTTACAAAGCATATAGTATTTACGAACTACGTATTATTGTGCGGACTCGTGATATATTTGTAACATATATATCGAGTATCGACTTATAGTTCAATTATCAGCTACGATTGACAATTTGATAGTTGTTAATCGTTACGGTGTAAAAATGTGTGTATTTATGAAAATATTGACGACAGCGATATAGTATATTAATTAATCATTCAGTTGGAGTTTTGAAAATTTCAGTTTGTATGCTACACGTCGCCACCCGGACGCTAGCTTGTCGCAGATCTGGAAAAATAAAATGAATTTCGTCGCCGAACCATCGCCCACCCCTCGCAATACTGGAAAAGGATGGAGTTTCGATGCTATCCCGTCGCTAACCCATCGCCATATTGTTAAACATGCTTTAATTAGAATTTAATCGTTCCACGTTGAATAAATAGAATTTGTTAGTGATTATTACTTTAAGTTAACTAGAGAAATCGTTACAAAGCATATAGTATTTACGAACTACGTATTATTGTGCGGACTCGTGATATATATGTAACATGTATATCGAGTGTCGACTTATAGTTTAATTATCGGCTACGATTGACAATTTGATAGTTGTTAATCGTTACGGTGTAAAAATGTGTGTATTTATGAAAATATTGACGACAACGATATAGTATATCAATTAATCATTCAGTTGGAGCTTTGAAAATTTCATTATGTATGCTACCCGTCGCCACCCGGACGCTAGCTTGTCGCAGATCTGGAAAAATAATCATTCAGTTGGAGCTTTTCGTAAAATTCACCGGTTTTGTGCTCCGAACGGGTTTTTTGTTCTACTAGGTTCGTTTTGGCGACCGGTTCTGATTTAAACCGGTCGAACCGTCCGATCCGGGTCGGGTTTCAAAACAATGCTTTAATGTATGGACTTGGTTTAATAAAGCCCATCGCCACACCGACTCAAACGTTTAAATATATTTTCTAGAATTCTTAATAATAAAAGACTTTTAAAAATTAAATAGTAATTAGCGTCGGTATAGCGGCGGTATAAAATAACCAATAATATATATTTACATTTTATCCTAAAATATATGAATAATAATATTTAATTTATTTTAAAAATAAAAATGGCGTCGGAATGGCATCGGTAAGTCAATGAAATAGTTTAAAAATAAAATTTTAAATTACTTATTTATCGTACCGTCGCCACACCGACGCAAAACATTTAAATATATTTTCAAGAAATCTTAATAATAAAAGACTTTTAAAAATTAAATAGTAATTAGCGGCGGTATGAAATAACCAATAATATATATTTACATTTTATCCTAAAATATATTAATAATAATATTTAATTTATTTTAAAAATAAAAATGGCGTCGGAATGGAATCGGTAAGTGAATGAAATGGTTTAAAAATAAAATTTTAAATTATTTATTTATCGTACGGACGCCATACCGATGCAAACGTTTAAATATATTTTCTAGAATTCTTAATAATAAAAGACTTTTAAAAATTAAATAGTAATTAGTGTCGGTATAGCGGCGGTATAAAATAACCAATAATATATATTTACATTTTATCCTAAATTATATTAATAATAATATTTAATTTATTTTAAAAATAAAAATAGCGTCGGTATGGCATCGGTAAGTCAATGAAATGGTTTAAAAATAAAATTTTAAATTATCGTACCGACGCCATATCGACACGTTATTTTTAACCCATTTAAGAAAACGGGTTGGAATGTCACCGACGCGTAACCCACTCCATACCGTCGCGAAACTTTAAAAAAATGGCGACGGGCGTTTCTCCCGTCGCGTTTGCTTCGTTTTCTAGTGGTGATAGGCGCGTTAGATAAATCGTGGGTTTTAATAATTTAGACCCAAACTTGAATTCGTCGTGTAATTTATTCATATATTGTCGTTGATACTCATCAAGTTAATATACCAATACATGCACATAGGAGTTAATTGTAATAATTAGTATTATAATAAAGATAGTAAAATGTGAGCTTTATATAGTCTATTCATAAAAAGGTGGTTAAATAATTGAGATATTATGATGTTTTCTGAAATAATAATATGTAACTATGGGGTTTATATTGCTTAATTCTACAGATATGGATCATTTATTACAAAAAATGAAATATCAAATACATATTATTCATTCATAGTTACATCTGACTATATATATTTTAAATAGCCATTATATGAAAACTAAGATGGGGTATTATTTCATAGTATTAACTAAAATCAAACCCAATTTTTGATAGAGTTATAATATTTTAGGTTATTTCCTAATTTTAGGTATTTAGGACGATGTCATACAATTTTAATGAGCAGTCAATTTATCTATAACAGAGAATACCTATTAAGATTACCCAATTTTATTATTCTTAGGTCGTATGTATAGTGACCATTAACGTATATTCATAGTAATTCATTGAAAATTTAAATCTAATACCCCACATAATCTGAAATTTCAAGACTCAATGAGATATCACAGTTTGGACTCAAATTTACCAATAGTTTCTTTTTTCAAATATAATTTTACAATATAATAACCATAATGTGTATGTACTATGTACGATATACCGATAAATAGATAGGCTATTTATTATTAACCATTTACACATCATAGTTCTTATATTGCTCATACATTCTATTGCGTTTGATTTATAAATAATTGGTATGACTTTACGTAGAATTTTGGCGATAAATTCTATAATGTTTAGTGTATTAACCGTATGAGTGGTTACAATGTACAAATTATAACCCTATTTACTAAATATATATAATTTATAAAATTAATCTTAAATTTTCAATATTTTAATTTGTCATAAGAATATTATTACCAATGAAATATATTCTCATGTAATAGGATATCATCATTTTTGGTAATATTATTTTCGGGTGATTACCCCAATTAATAATTATTGTTATGGAATTAATAACCATCTCATATGTTATTTCGAACACATTCTGCCATTTTTGACGGCAATTCAAATTTAATTCGAAAAATTATTTAGGTGGGGATACTGAAATTACTGTAAGTCAATAACATTATAACGAAATATTACTACCAATATTTATAATAGTATTAGGTATTAGGGTAACGTTATGTATTAGTAACCATATTAGAGTATAACTATCTGTATTTATCTTGGAAAATTGGTATAATCGTATTTAAAGTTATACCCAATATTATTAATAGGTAGTCATCTCATTTAAGCCTAACCAAACTATTTACATAATAAAGTTTAAAGGTTGAAAATGTATGTCCTTAAGAAAAGGAAAATAACAAAGATTATAGTTTATCAACGAAATGTCCATAGTCTCAAAATAGTAATATTAATTTGTGAAATGTATACCCTATTTCCATATAACCTCATAATTTCAGTTTTCTTATGTATGTGAGTAAATCCTAATAAAGGGCAATGTAGATAGGGGCATATTTTTTAAATAGTTTGGTTAGGCTTAAATGAGATGACTACCTATACGGTTAAAATTGTAGATTATTCGCTAATGCGGAAATTAACATTTTGTGATTATCCCTATAACCTGTAATCTTGATGGGTTGTAAATATTAAGTGTATTAGAGAAATTACCAACTTAAGTGAAATTTTTGTACTAATTTTAATCCAAAATCTTATACGTAATAGCCATTGAAATTGAAATCGACCATAATGATTACAATAGTGAGCATTACAAATGATGTACTACCCTAAATTATAACCTAATATTTTATAGGTTAAAATAGGGATAACCTTATCAGTTATAATTTCCATTAGCCGACATCATCTTTATATGAACAATTGATATTATCGGTTATTTGGGTAAACTCATATTAAGATACCGTCATTATAAATATGTTAGATCGATTAGTAAAATACGTATAACAAATTAGTTAAGGTAGCTCTTGGATATTGACCCATCGTAATGATAGTTTACGTGATATAAATATTTGTATTACATATTTATAATGATATGATAGTAAGGAAAATGATGGTTTCATAATCATATGTAAATATAGGGGAAATAGCCTACGATTATAAATACCAATAGTTAATAAGATAGTGTAATGACAATATTATTGTTTTTCTTGCCGAAATAAATAACTGATACACATCACTTATTTCATAGTGCCTATTTTTGTTAGTTATTATGGTAACTATTGGTGATCATAAGCCATACACTTAAATTTTCACACCAAAAATATAAGGGTAATATTATGTTTGAGGTCACAAAGATATCTACCTTTCCGCAGTAACTGGTTAATTTATTTCCCAATATTTTCGTATGGAATCACTCAATATTTGAGAAATAGGGTTAATTATCTCCTAGGAATTAGTATACAAATTGCGAATCTCAGACCTAATTTTAAACTATGTAACAACCTTAGATACCTAAGTTGTTTATTAAAATCGTGTTAGTTAATTTGGCAATACCACATTAAGACATGTATTTATTCATATAATTATAAAATATAAATACAGTATATTCCTGGAAAAATAAACGATATTGGATTTTACATGGTAACAATATAAGTATTTGGCCTAATTTTATTATCAGAATAAATAACAAGTGTTAAATTGTGTTTCCTATATACGTAGGGTAACACAACTGTGTTGATAATCTAATTAGGCCCAAATAGTATTTTTCAGAATGTGATCCTCAATTCACTATCGTACCATATACACAAAAAATATAATTTTATTGATGTAATTACACTATATTACGTACGTAAATATTTATAAATCACTTGTTTTCGTGCGTATATCACGAATACACTAAATTAAACAAAGAGTGTTTTATATTTAAGTCGCTTGCCTACTATTATGTAGATTAGGTGTGAAATTATATTGTGTATGGAAAAATACTGGGGCACAAAAATTGGTAATATACGGTATTTTAGTTAGAATAATATGGAATTTAGGAGTTCCAAATATTGGGTTACGTTGATCCAAGTAATATAGACCAACAAGATCTTTTCTTTGTTTACTTTGTTGGGTCGTAGAAACCCATATCTGAGATAGTCTTTACAATGAGAATTAGGGCTATTTATAATTCCTAAACCCGAATACCTAATGTAAGATGAACCCTATAACCAAAAAACACAAAAGGCGGTATTTTAGTTTTAACGTAATTTTTTTCCTATTAGGGTTACCTATCTTGAAACGTCCATCAAGACAATTATATTTATTATATAATAATTAACATTTGGAGCATTTCCAGCTTATTCTATGGTAATATTTGAAACAGTTAAAATTTTATTTTGATTGGTATTAGGCTAATTTGTTATATTCTTCACGCAACTAATTACGATCGATGCATGGGCTAATTAGGGTGACTATGATGTTTTTAACTATGATGTTTTTCAAAACTCAATTGGGAAATATCGACAATGGGCTCCATATGTTAAAAAACGTTGTACCTTATACTATAAGACGTGAGTAATTTTAAGTTTGCTGATATGACAATCTTACCAACACATTAAAATAGCAATGCAATTTTACCCGGAATATTACAAATACCATCGTACCGCCTAGGAAATTCTTACTCAGTAAAACGGATGATAATAATTACCAATTAACCATAATGTAAACTTTCCCATAAAATTTTAGATACATTCGTAAATCTGCAAGGTATAGTCAAAAAAAATATAGATCTACTAATCATAATTTATACTGATAATTATTCTTAGGGAGCAATAAGATATAGGGTCGTTTTTTGTTTATAGTAAATACCCGTTTCTTAGGGAGCAATAAGATATAGGGTCGTTTTTTGTTTATAGCCAAATTATATGAAATTGTAAATGGATAAAATTGAGCAACAATTACCCTAAAAGTAAATACCACAAAATATAAATTATGTTACGTAATTAGAGTTATAGCAATCATTTACTATCAACCCTATTACACGCCCCTATTAGGATGATTTAAGGATTGCCATTTGAAATATTTGCATAGGCTCATTACTTTGCCATGTTATGGCTAGGTTATAACACATATTTTTTCTTTCATGTATTTATTATTTAAAATACCAATAATTATTTTTAATATAGTAATTCTTTCAAATAATTTTTAACCATGTAATTTTTGAGTCACACATTGTTCATTAAATTTCGGCAAGAAAACCAATAAATGGACCTTAATAATATTGATTCTTAATATCAAGTGATGTTATAAAAACTATTTCTTATATAATTACGTTTTAATGGTGATACCAATTACTAGGGTATTTTCTTCTGAAAGAAAATATGAGTTCATACCATATAATGTGTATAAGTTTTGTGGTATTCTATTAAAATATCACGGTTAACTTTAGTCTATTCATAGTGACCCTTACTATTTATTGATAACAAACCTATTATATTAATTCAAATATAATATTGTCGTATGTATTATATTTGTGAAAAAATAAGCGATATTGTACAAAAAAGTCGGTCGAATACAAATAAGCATAATGTTAAACCGTATGTGTATACTCAATTGGTTTATTAATCAAGAAATATCTTCAAATTACCTATAAATGAATTACGTACATTACAACTTTGAACCCGTAATCAGTAATTTAATATCAGTAGATAAGGTTTACATACCTATAATGGCTCACTAACTCTGGAAAAATATTTTCCAAATAATTTTACCTATAAAGTAAGAAAATAAATGGGTAAGCAACCTAATACGTTATAAGGTTTTCCAAACTAATCCATAACTTTAATATTACTAACTTTGGTCGACGAAAAGAACAATTATGACTCGAGATATTATTATCATTTTGCTATTTAATCCTACCCAATAATTTGAATTAATATAATGATAAGTACTATAATACCCCTATTATAATAAACACAAAAACGTAAATTTAAGGTTTGGGTTGGAAAAATAAGGTCACACACCTTATATTTTAAATTAGGTGAACGATAAATATTAGAGAAATAGACTTAACGAAATCACCCTTATCATCGGAACTATGGTGCCTTTTAACAGTCAGTAATTTGTATGCTTAGGCATATACGTACTAACCTTACTACCTTTTTTGTTTCCATACATATGATTGTTTCTATTCATTACTGTAACTTAAACCAATACACATAAGCGATTTAAAAGGCACCCCGTTAGTTGATATAGTCTTTTCGACTATGTATGCGAGTAGTAGATACGTAAACATTAATGAATATGGCACAGGTGTTTTAAGGTTTACACATATTGTCAACGCATCAACATACATACTATCAACATATGGTCAAGTAATAATAAATTATACTTCATTAATATGTATGTGTTACATTTTTTAATACAACAACTACACTTATATTTTGTATAAGGTACAAACGTTGTGACTTAATTCTACGAAATAAGGTGATTTATTTGGATTTAACTAATATTACGACTAAATTTCAGGTTTGAACAAATAGTATTCTTATAATACATAGTTTTCTTAATATTTCACCAAATGTAAACGATACCCCTACATGAAATTGAGGTAATTTATAACAACTTATGTTCTCGTTGTTTAATTGCGCTAATATAATTATAATAAGTTGATGTATGGCATTGTAAGGGTATGACTACAATATTACATGATTACCGAGAATTTAAACCTATAATTATTTTACCTTCAAAAATAGATAATTATAGGGTTTCGACAACAATATCTTCACTATAAATCTCATTATCGTTAAATTTGTGACTTTTTAAACCAAACGTAGCTTTAATTACCCTAATTATGAGCAAATACACAAAATTGGCATGCCCACTATGTTTGGTTTAAAAAGAAACCCTTTTTTTCACCAAACAAGTTTTGTAAGGTAAAATTTAAACGGGACATTCTCATTGTAACGTCTTACGACCCTAAACCCTAAACAATTAAGAATTCATACAGGTAACCAATCAAGAAGACGTTCAGGTATCCAAGTCTGAGATTCTTTGTCTGCGTAAAATATTTCCATCAGCTCCCATGCAGCTTTCTGAGACGATGGCTCGTCAACTTTCTGATGATGTATTAATTATTCCATAATAGCCATCAACTTTCTGATGATGTATTAATTATTCAATAATTCCCATTATATCGTTTTCGAACTTGGGATATTAATTAATACCCTATAAACTAATAATTAACCTTAAAAATGAATTTAGGGTTACATATCTTAACCCTAAATAACGACCTTACAGACGATCATTTTCTTAAAGTTAGTCTACAACATTGATTTGTAGTAATTGTATACTCATTACATAAAAAAAAAAGCTTAGTCTACAACTAGTTCGTATGATGGTACCGTTTGTAATGATCGGCTGGAAAACTTATACGCCCAATAATCAATGTAGGTATTCCAAAAAGATAAATATTAGTTTACCTCAAAGTTCGCAGATACTAGCCCTAATTGGTTAATATTATAAATTCTCATTGACTTAAAAATAGGGGCGTGTATTGGTATGGCTAGGTAAAACTCAAAACGATAGTTAAATTATTGTAATATCATATTTCTATAGTTAACCATATTGGGGTAACTATAGAACAAATAATTGGTATTCTTAGTCGACTAAATATATGATAGCAATTTTGAAATTAAGGCTAGGAATGGTGAGTATACTCTATAAAATACAAAAAAGTATCAAAATTTGCACTTTGTTAAATAGCCCTAATTATCTTACTTACGTAGTATATTTCCCTAGTAGGTGTATAATGTCTTAATGAAGTACACAATATATTCACTAAAATATATTTGTGTTAACTATGTTTTTCCTGATTAATATTTTTTTCCTAGGAGTAATAACCACGTGTATATAATATAAGGTGAGGGTATATTACAAGTGTTTGGTTTTGTTTTGAGAGGGAACATAAGTTACTATAGCAGTCAAATCATGACAGGTTTTGATTTGTGTGAAACAGGTCCAAAGAAAATTTACTCGAAAACAATTTTTGGACCCCTAAATTTTATTAAGCCTTACAATCTTTGTACCTAATTCTGAGATGAAAACCATAATTAGGCCATTCTAATACATCCCCGGCTTAGAGGACTGATAATTGGTAAAGCCCTAATAACATATCTTTAAGGAAAGTGTTTAATTTAATGGGAAAATGATGAATTGTCACGTTTAGTGTATTAATACTATGGATTATCGTATTATCATCGATTGTGTTGATTAAGCTTGTTCGTATATTTCAATGATATGTTAATTATCATATAATACAATGATAATTAAAAAGATATGTAATAATTATTAGTTTTGTCATGATAAGGTAAATGACAAAACGAATAGGCATTTTATAGGAATACACGGTTATAGGGTATACTTTTTAGTTATTACTACCAATGTCGTGAATATTTTCTAACCGCTTAGGGTATTCAAGCCAGTAAACATTTTTCATTTTTATCGTTTACAACATTGATTCGTAGTAATTATTAAAAACTCATTACTTATTCATAAATAGCCAATACATCGAAGTAACAATAGAATTAAGTAGGAATATCAGTATTATCATTACATAGTAGGTCAAGTCAAATGGGTTGTACAATCCAAAAAGATATAATTTAATGGTTAGTTTGAATGAGAAGATGTCGAATAACCCAATAATTATAGGTTATTTCCATGATAGTATTAGTGTTACCTAAGCATTTCTTTGTCTTTATTTGTAACATCATAGACAAATATATAATACCCCTCAAAATTATGTACTGTGTTATCCAAATTAACCCTAAAATGGTGAGTATGAGGTTGCAAATTCAAATAAACTCGAATGCGCCTAACCATAGGTATTAAGTGTAATGTTAGTCTCATTTTTGGTACAAACAAGGAAGAAATTAATATAAATATATTAGCTGGTTTACCCTATTATGTTCACCTAAACGAATATTACAAAACGGTAAAATGGTTGGACATTAATAGTATTTATGTTTAGGATTTGAATACTAATAAAATATTTTGTAAAATGGTTTATAGTAATTATTAGGGTTATACCTATAACATTTTTTGCTCAGCTTAGTGTTATCAGATACCCCAATACGTACCAACATTTCTGAGAAAATAGGGTTTAACACTATGCTTATTAGTATTCGACCGCCTTTTTTTTACAATATCGCTTATTTTTTCACAAATATAATACATACGACAATATTATATTTGAATTAATATAATAGCCTATAATTGAGTTATTAATGAAGCCAAAAACATCAAATTGAGTAAAATAGGGTAATTTTATTACGAAGGTTAAAATGTTGGTACGGCTGATATAAATTATTTCCCTATAAAAAATATCCTATGTATGTGAGTAAATCCCAATATTTTCAGTTATGTCATCCTAATAATTAGGGCATATTAATACAAAACGTTTGCTAGTATTTTGATTATATTAGGGTATAATCCCAATTGGCACATTGTATACAACGCATAGCCCTATAAGTCAATTTCTTCCTATATGACATTAGATATGTGACACGTTTAACGAAGTATTTATAAAGTAGATTATAAAGAAATAACCCTAATAATTACCCTAATATAATCAAAATATTATAACGGTCACATTTTGTTATAGGCTTACAAACCTATTTGTTCAAATTTATATCGCGTGTAGAATGGATGTGATATTTTAAACTGATGAACGTATTTAGGAAGAAATGGTGACTTTAGCATCACCCCATTAGGTGAGATGTTATCGCCTATAACTAATTTTATTTTATAGTGACCAAAGTTAATATTATTTAGCTGACAATAATATTAATCTAGGTTTATGCCACTCAATCAAACCCAATTTTATATCTTAGTATCATTGCGCATGCTAGGGGTGTAAGGTGATTCGAGCCGGCTCGTGAGCCTAGTGAACAGGCTCGACTAAAGCTCGGCTCAAGCTCGAACTGTCGCGAGCTCGAGCCGAGCTTGGCGAGCTCGAGCCTATTGATGAACCGAGCTCAAGTTTCGACTTAAGTGTTCATAAGTTCGCGAGGCGGCTCATGAGCCTTACTATTATATAAAATTATATATATTTATATATGAGTGTATATGTAACTACTATTGTGTTAATTATTATTATTTTAAATAATACATTATGATTTTAATGAAACCATATTTGGTACACATTTCAATTACTAATTGTTTACTTCAAAGTTTCAAATGTTCATATATATTAGTAATAACAGTTTTATTTGTTATTTATGCATTTTACTTATATACTTATATTATTAATAGTAATTTATATAAATATTAAATACTATTATAAAAATCATATTAAAAATACCAAATAAAAAATTTAAATGGTCATAATATTATTCCGTAATCCAAATTTCATTCCTAATTACAATCTTTCAGTCAATTAAATAATTGGCTTTCACAATATTTTTGTCATATATTCATATAACTGTTTTTAAACATACACATATTTAAAAAATAACTTAAGCCTAACTCATATAACATAATACATTGATAATTATGAAAAAAAATAATATTGAGACATAATTATGTGTCCTTGATACCTATTACAATAAAACCAAAATTTATTTGGACATGGACATTATGTAAACATATATTTTCTATTTTTAAGTAAACGATTATTTTGTTAACCAATTTACTAGATAATATATAATTTTCATAGCATTATTGTTACGTATACGCATTATATTGATGAAATAAATAGAGTTTATCGAGTTATTCCCTAATTAATTGTAAATCTTATGAATAATAATATTATGTAAGCAAACGAGCAAAGTTTTAAGATCGACTCAAATGAACAAACGAGCGAGCTTGAATGAGCAAACGAGCAGAGCTTGAGCTCGAACGAGCAGATGAGCCGAGCTCGAGCTTTGCTCATTAAAAGTTGATAGTGTATAGCAACCATAACGTTTATTGTACAATTAAGTGACCAAATGAAGTACTAGTGATATAAGTTTTAAAATGAATGTTTACTTGAAATAATTAGGATAAACGAAGTTTTTATGGGCAAATAGTATTTTGATATACCAATGTATCTACACGTCTTAAATATGTCGGATAAAGTTAAATACCTAGTTTTTTTCCTACGTTACCCTAAACCCTATAACCTCAAACATAAACAAAGAGTATTCTATTAAGGAAACGTTAAATTAGAGACATTTCAAAAATTTCTTACAAAAGTACAAAATAAAATTGAATATCTTGACGATATTTTATACAAAAAATCCAACTAACCTTTGATACCTTAACGACAATAGGTCTTAAGGTAAAACATAACTTTATAGGACTGGATTTTTTTTCATTCGTATTTTTTGTTTCCCGGGTAATATTTCGTTAACAATGTGTTCAGACAGAATTCTTTAAGGTGTTATTTCTTATACCGAATTATTCTACTGTCACCAAATTTCCTATTATGTTCACTAGTATATGCTGATACCAAATGACCCTATATTATGACATTGATGGTAAAATAATATTTGGTAATATTACGTAATAAGGGACGCACGAAAACAAGTGATTTATAAATATTTATTATGTAATTTAACCTACGTGGTCATACCAACACTTTACGATAGTGTTTCCTTAATACATTATGAGGTAATTGGAAAACGTGTAAAAGTCAACTAGGTATATAATTCACCTAGGTAAATACGTATGAAAACACACCAATTCGGGGTGCATGTATACGTTCATAGAATTTGATTACTTATCCAATCTTCTTGACCAAAAGTTATATTAGCTTCAAAATGATTTGAGTATCCACCTTTAATTTTATTATATAGTTAACTAATTGTTTTCGCTATAACCTAAAAAAGGTGTATTATTTACAATGAACGAAGTAATCAAATACGAACAAATTAATATGTAAGGTATATAATTGTATTGTTAGGTGTATTAATGCATATAGGCGGGTATGCTAGAAAAATTATCAACTCATTAACCATATAGTTACATTTAGTTGAAAATATAATATGTCTATGACTAATCGTTTTACTTCGTTAAACAGATATCAATTACAATCCTTTTTCATTTGCCCATATGCATGACTTGTTCAATATGTAGAACTGAATTATTTTCCCATTATAAAAAATTATTAGGATAGATCACACTATTTAGTTATTACTACCAACAGATTACACTAATTTGGTTTAGTGACCAAGCGCCTTAAGGGTATCTTAATTTCGGTTCAACTACGTTTAAATTGGCCATGATGCCTAATATGAAAATTAGGTTATATCAATCATAATTACTAATATAATTGCTGGAAAAGTGGCCATTTTTGGTAATAAACCAGTAATATTGAGTAATGACCTAAAATTTTGTGTACATTTCAGGTACCATGTTTGGGGATTGATCATATGAATAATAATAATTATGAAGATTTTATTAAGATTAACCGTATCGATACTTAGAAATAATTACCTCAAGATTAGGGTTTACTTAGACATTAAACTATGTTACAATGAATATATGTCATATACAATGCCCTATTTTTTTGAGGGAAATAGATCTTACCATAAAAATTTCCTTAGTAATTGTAAATAGCCTATCTATTACTGAACCTGAACAAAATTATTACATGGTTATACGACCATGAGGTTAATAATTACCATTTGGTCGGGTCGACATACTAAATTAGTCAATACCCTATAACTAATAAAAAGGTTATGCATTGCTATAATATATGAAATGACCATATATGCTTATCTCAATTGTTCGTCATAAAACGTGTTTTGAAAGGAAATAGAATACCATGCAACCAGACAAATTCACTAAACAAGTAGATATGCCACCTAATTTTGTATTCGTATTGTATTATGCCACCTAAGAAACTTGGTCGTTTCGTGAACCGGGTTTAGTGACAAACGATGTAGGGTTCAATAACAAATGTTTTAGGGTTACCTAACTAACGAAAATGACTAGGCTTAATCATAATTTTTAATTATTATATTGGCAGTTACTCACGTGTAATACAACAAGTTGAATACATTAGAATGAAATTAACACTCGCCATAATTTATATAACTACATATGGTAATAATTCAAATATATAGTAACCTAAAATAGATGTAATTCTTTTTTTATATTTGAGGGATATTAAGTAACAATCATAATAGTCGGGATATTTGGGATACCTAACGTAATGAGTATTAAGGTAAAATTAGGTGGTTGTAAATCCTATATGAAAATTCATGACAGATATATTCAGCATACCCGAGTTTAAACTAACTCGATAAAATATTATAATGAGGTATGTAAGGTCACAATATAAGGGTAATATTACAAGGTTAATACGTTTGTAATATTTTCAATATGATGATTAAGTACGATCAACCTAAATACGATAGAGCTATGATGAGGTCTTTAACACTACCGTATAGGCCGTTTAACATCATGGTTATTTTCAACTAATATTATGTAAAATTCTATTATATTAATAACGTATTGTGTATCAGTCAGGGTTCTGGAATAAGCAAACACAATATATATAATAAAACGTGAAAAATATATTATCATATATGAAAATAATCATGATTAGGGTTGAAATATTAACTATTATATAGTTCACGTTACTTGACTCATAATTTAAGGATTTTATGGTCACACCCATAATGAACTTATGGGTATTACATATAAGAATACCTTTAGGGTTGGAATTTTATCGTACATTAGTTAGGGTATTTTTTGTAGGGCCATGTATTAGGTTATATCGTTCACAATACCCATGTCAATTCGTTCGTGATATGGTAACACAATGTATAGTTATTGTTTTATATGGAAATGGGTGTAACTAGGCCTAATGCGCCCGTATAAAACATCCTGTACACTATTTTTGTAACTGATATTTAATTGTACAATAAACGTTAATCAAATATGAAACAAATTACAACATTTTAAGGGTATTATGTAACCCTAATTCTCAACCAAAACATGTAACGCTAAAATTCGGGTATGCTGAATATATCTGCCCTATAAATACATCTTTGTGTTGAGTTAAAACAATAATGTTTATGCGTATAATTTTCAGCATAATCTATTTTAAACCATTATAATTGATTAATATTAAGACGTATTTTTGTAACAGAGAATGACTATTTTTTGGTTTAAATTAACCAAAAATTTTCATTTAAATACCTTAATAATAGGTAGTCGTGTTAATTCCATTAATTTGATAATACCGAGTTATTAGGGTAATTAAAATTTTCAAAATTAGGTTATAATTCAAATACCAAAGGGCGAGCAGAAAATAAATTAGTTTATGTAATTTATTTTTAGTTGGACCCGTATGCTAACATTCATAATGTACAAAATTACACGCCAATTCTCAAGAAGCCCGGATTACAGGAATGTTATGATATTGAATAGGTTTAGTTATTAAACACAATAGGTTTACCTTAACATAATTACTGACCAATGATACTAAATGGGTTGGAATTAATATGGTGACACTAATGATAATAGTTTGACTTAATACTATGAGCATATATAAAATTAACCATAATGATATGGAATGATACCCTAGGTCGTAATTTTCTTTATAATTGTAATGGGTGAATGTAGTTAATCATAAATATAAGTAATTCATTACGAAAACATATGATGGTAATAACAAATTAATTTATCGTAAATGGGTTACCTTATAACCTATAACCTAATTACACGTTTTACATAGTCATACCAGTACACGGTTCTATTTTTTTGATAATTTACGATATTTTAATGTATCTTGGGTTTATTACCAATCAATTAAATGTGAGTTAAACTAATGTTAAACCCTTTTTACACTAATAATACTACTAGCGTGTAACCCGTGCTAATGCACGGTCTTATATTAATTTAAATATAATTTATAAAAAGAATATTATTTTGTTCTAATTTAAAATGTTTTAATGTAATAATTTTATTTGAGAATAAAATTAAAGACCATTTTCGCAAATGTCATGATACAAACTAATTACAATTTTAATAAGCTAATAAACAATAGTTAATAGTTAAACAATATAATAAGAAAGACAACAACAAAGAATTGAAACATTAATGCTCTATTAATGCATTACGAAGTTCAATATGAGCATTTTTATCTTTGATTTGTCTATATCGGGCAACAAATTCTTGAAATTGATGATGGTCATTTGCCGGATCAACTGTTGGGGATGGTGCTTGTCGCGCTTCTAATATCGGTTCATTGAGATCACGTTCATCCTCGATTATCATATTGTGCATGATAATGCATGCAGTCATTATATCATGTAGCACACTTTTTTCCCAATAACATGCAGGTCCTACAACAATTGCAAATTTTGATTGTAGAACTCCAAATGCACGTTCCACATCTTTTCTACATGACTCTTGTTTCATAGCAAAATACTTTTTTTTTGTCCGCGTGGCTCTCGAATAGTTTGCACTAGAGTGGACCATTTTGGATATATACCATCGGCTAAATAATATCCCGTATTATACTCTTTTCCTTGAATAACATATTGTGCTGGGGGAGCAAGACCTTGAGCAAGATTAGAAAATAAATGCGATGACTCTAGCACATTGATATCATTATTGGTTCCCGGCATACCAAAATACATGCCATATCCAAATATCATAATCGGCTACTGCTTCAAGAATAATTGATGGTGATCTACTGCGTCCTGTGTATTGTCCGGCCCAACTGGTGGGTCAATTTTTCCACTACCAATGCATACAATCAAGACTACCCAACATTCCTGGAAAACCACGACTTTGGCCAATGTAAAGACTTTGGAAAACCACAACATTCCTGGAAAACCACTCACAACAAAAATCTTGATAGGATTTGACAAAAATCTTGATAGGAATGACAAAAATCTTGATAGGATTGACAAAAATCTTGATACGATTTGACAAAAATCTTGATATTGATAGGATTTGACAAAAATCTTGATAGGAATGACAAAAATCTTGATAGGATTTGACAAAAATCTTGAAAGGATTTGACAAAAAGTTTGATAGGAATGACAAAAATATTGATACGATTGACAAAAATATTGATATTGATAGAATTTGATAAAAATCTTGATAAGATTTGACAAAAATCTTGATATTGTATCATATGATATTTGTCTATATATTCACCCATATATTTGTTCAATTTCATTACATCCTCTAAAAATGAGTTCTCGATCAACAAACTATCGTATTGATGAAGATATACTTCTATGTCAAATTTACTTAGATGTATCTCAAGATCCAATCACGGGTATCTCTAAAAAAAATACAGATTTTTGGTCTCGAATAACTGAGAAATACAATAATACCAAAAATCCATCTTCAGAGGTGCGTTCCCTAAGATCAATAGAAACTCGATTTATATTACTGGAGAAGGCTGTTTGAAGATTGCATGCATGCATCAAGCAAGTGGAACGCTTAAATCTAAGTGGGGTATCAGAGCAAGACATCATGAGTCATTCTTAAAAAAATTTATTCTTATGATTTTATATATGTAAGAAGTACTTATGTTTGATTTAAATATATTGTAGATTCAACGAGCAAAAATTTTATTCATTGATACTAAAGATTACAAGACTGATTTCAAATATGATCATGTTTGGAACATGCTAAAAGATCTCCAAAAATTTCAAGATGATAGCAACAGGAGACAACTAGTTGGTCAGAAACACGCATCCAACTATACCTCATCACCCCCAGGTAATTCCACTCCAAACTGTAATATACCCGAGTCCGATGGGTTGTCACAGTTTTCCATGGATTTAAATAACGATAATGATAAAGTTGGTGGCTCTTCAAATCAACGACCCATTGGGGTCAAGAAGTCCAAGTTGAAGAAAAAACTTGGAGAAGATATTGCCACAAATTTGAATAGCTTCAAGTTACAGACTGAACATCTTATAGAAATAGCGAATAATGGAAAAGAAGAGCTACAACGTCTCATGGTGATGCAACAACAACAACTAGATATGAGACAACAAAAATTACGTTTGAGAGGGCAACAAATGCAAATCAAACAACAAGAGAATGACAGGAGGCAAAAAAATATAGATCGTAAACGAGATGATAGAATTTTGGAGCGTGACTTAAGTTCTATCAGTGATCCAACAATTCGTGCTTATATATACATGCTCAACAATTAGAAATTATACAAAACAGAGCACAAGCACAACCATCACCACCATCGTCTACATCAAATTTCTATGATCCATATGTTCCTAATTTTGATGGAGGAGCTGATTTACCACCGTACTAATATTTAATGTTTATTTAATTTACTAGTCTTATTTTTATTTTCATATCGTGTTATTTTCCATTCCAGGTAATATTAGTTATTTCCTATTTCATGTAATTTTTCATTCTATGTAATATTAGTTATTTCTTATTTCATGTAATATATCCATGTTTCAATTAATATTTTTTTATATTTTAATTTATATTTATTATTGTATAATCAAATATAAAAAAATAACATATATAAAAAAAATAACATATATCTAATCGTAACATTTATAAAATTTAGGGGCTTATTTGTAAATGGACCAAATTGTACTAAATCATAAATATATATACTAAATTAAAAAAAGCAAAAAGAAATTAAATAAAAGGAAAAACCCACGGCAATTTGCCGTGGGTGGGGCCCCCTTTTGCCGTTCCATTGGAGCGGAAATTTGGCCCTCCAACGCCAAATTGCCGCTCCATTGAAGTTGCTCTCATACCAGTACATGGTTCTATTTTTTGATAATTTACAGTATTTTAATGTATCTTGGGTTTATTACCAATCAATTAAATGTGAGTTAAACTAATGTTAAACCCTTTTTACACTAATAATACTATTTTTAACAATATTTATACTAAGCACTTTTATGGTGGGAACATTAATGTGGTCAATGACATTAATGTGGTATATGACTAAATTTCACAAATGTACCTGCGTATCCTACAAGTCTATCATTTTGAATATACATCTCCTCAACGATATCCAATAATCCAGTTTATATTTTATCCATTTAATAATAAAACTAAGGTAATTTTGTGACTTTGTTTCTTATGGCATACCCGTAGGATTTCTTATGGCATGCCCGCATGGGCAGCCCAGTTGGTCACAGAAGGGTGAAGTTTGGACAATGACCAAGGATCGAGTCCCACCAGCGGCAGTGTGGGAGCAACCTCTCAAGTGAGGGGGGCTCCTTGTGCGCAGTGGGCACTGCTCTAGCCCCTGTGATTGGCTGAGTTACCATGATTTATTCCTCCCATAGCTCTGTCGGGCCGGGGCATGGGGGGCCCTTGGGGTTGGGGACTCAACCTTTTGGACAAGGATTTCTTATGGCATATAAATAAACGTTATCTATGAGTTAAAATACTCATTATTAAACATATTAGGGGCCTGTACATATATTTTATGGACCATTGATATCTTACAGTTATGCCATATATTTGTTATAGTATTTTAACGTGCATATACTAGGTTACCATAATTTTAAGGAAATTATGACCGAATAATGATTAACAATATTAGTGCGTACATATACGTGAATTATATAGAGTTAGTCATGTACGACAAAATTATTACATGGTTACCTATTCGCATCATACAATTAAGTATCATAATTTATTTTCATATGTCGACAAGCATATATTTTTATATGGTCATTTTCATATATTATAACAACGCATAACTTTTTTATTAGTTATAGGGTATTGACTAATTTAGTATGTCTACCCGACCAAATGGTAATTATTAACCTCATGGTCGTATTGTCGATAAAATACAGTTTTGATAATTAAATTAATCCACCCTATATTCCAATGAGCTTTATAATTCACAGATTTTATCTCCGTGAATATACTAGTTCGGTTTATATTTTTCGTAGGGCCATGTATTAGGTTATATAGTTCACAATACCCATGTCAATTCATTCGTGATATAGTAACACAAAGTATAGTTATTGTTTTATATGGAAATGGGTGTAATTAGGCCTAATACGCCCGTATAAAACATCCTGTACACTTTTTTTGTAGGTGTATGACCCTACTTGGTTGTTAGTGACCATGGATACGGTAATGCATATATTATAATGGGTGTCAATTATATCCCAAGCATTGAAAACAATATTAGTATGAATATTTAGTATAACCTAATTACATGTGGATTAGGCCATATTTCATCTTTGACACCAAAAATGACGGTACAGAATTGCCGTAATTAACAATATATGAATACCAATTATCTGTAATTATGCTTACGTGTTAGTTGTTTACCTTTTTAACCTTAATTCACTAGTCACTTAAATGTGTCTAGAAAGATATGTTTCCTTTTGGTTGATATTTACGTGAAATGAGGTAATTTTAATAATTCATATACTAACAATAAGGTAATTGAGTTATACTAAAAACAACTTGGCTAAAACAATTAGTACCATTCCTATAGAATTAGCAGTAGCCATTTTTATTAAGTATTAACCAATAAATTGCTCCGTAGATAAGATAATTCTAAATATTATCACAAAAGTAGCGTAATTATGAAAAAGGGGTAACATTGACTTTGCCCCAAACTCATGATTAACGTATATGCTAAAATTTACGTGCCATTAGTTACTTTAACGAGAACATAAGTTGTAATAAAACCCAATTAACATAATTTCTTGGTTACAACGAAATAAGATTAGACATAATTTGAACTTACAGTGAATATCACGTATTTCATATTGTTCTCAAATAGACGAACAAAGAAAATAATTTATGATAAGGTTCTTTTAATTACTATAAATTTTTCATTTTGATTCGTATCTATAACAAGACCATTTGGTAATAATACTTCATATTAAGTGAAATTGGTTTACGAACGGTCATGACTTTGGGGTATACCCTATAAGGTTTAAACACAATATACAAGATACGTAACCCAAATAGGAAAAGAAGAACGATCAAAGCCATGTTACTATTTTGTTTACACTCTCATTTGCCAAAGTCATCCGTCATTTGTTTACACTCTCATTGCTAGGTTACGAAATTTTGTTTACACCCCTCATAATACAAATAAATATTTGAACAAATTATAAACAAATATGGCTTATAGTTTTCCATGACAAATAACAGGAATATTGGGCGTAGAATTACGAATTATTAATTTGTTTAATCAATATGATGTGAACTAAAAAAATAATAGACTACATGTAAAACGAATTTATTGTTTCCTTACCATCTTTCAGAAACGCATTTCCTAATAGTCGTTATTAAGCCTAATTCCACAATGCCTATTTCTTACCTAGTTACCCGTTATAGCCATACCAATACAAATAGGTATGGCTATAACGGGTAACTAGGTAACCCTAATATTTTTGTTATGACTAAGTTAAATTTTATTTTGTTTTACAAACATAACGTTTCACTTTTTTTTTTAATTAGTAACCTAATATTCATGACAAATACTCTGATTGTATTTTGAGAACTCTATTTGGTTATTGATGGAGTCACCATTTCCTCAATATTGTTTGAAAAAGAAATTATGAAAATTTTGCTTTTACTACCAATGGTAGAAGCCAAAATTAAATAATTAGGGTAGAATACCGACACTATAAAATTATGGCAAGATAATTCCTATAATTAGGGATTAATCACGTGTAAACATAAACAACTGACACCAAACGATTATTAAAAATATGGGATTTTTTAATAGTTTCTGAAATAAACAATTTATATCTTATGAGTGAGAGTATTCTAATCATACCCAAAACCTAATTCATGTATAACCTAATTACTACATTATAGGATAATGTGTACCATAGTTATCATGATAAACATCATAAGTAAACAAATTAGCTGTAATTTGACGAATTTTACGTACCTAAGATGAATTTTCTTGTATCATAACAACTATGAATAGACTATATAAAGCTCACTTGCCGTATATCAAGTGAGCTTGACTCGGGTGGAAAAGAATACATATTATGATGTTTTCTGAATTTTTTCAAGTATAAATCAGCAATTATATAGGGTCGTTCTTACCTATTATACTAATTACTATTTCTTTTAAACAAACACCCTATTTTCCAACCCTAAGATAGTTTGGTATGTTTATTATATGGATTCATACTATCATACATGTGTATCAATGAATAATAGGTTTATTAAAAAAACGACAACAATAGTCTTTCAATTTTCTTGAATGATAGTATTTGCAAATAGTTTAACATCTTATATTTAATATCAATGAACTTGTCATTGAGAAACATCACTTGATGCGTTAATAGTATAATTTCAAAAATGCTCATAAGATACCTAATGCCATAATTTTAGGTTATACCATTTCATACAGAAAATTACGTATATACTTCGTTGATACACATCAATACCAACATAAAGTGGTTAATTAAGGAAAATAGGTTTATTAATCATCTAATGTACGCTAAATTTGTTACTACATGTATGATAGTATGAATCATACGATATAAATTTTAACCTTAATTATTTTTTGTATATTATTGATGTACTACCCTAAATTATAACCTAATATTTTATTTCAGAAAGATTAACGGTCCATATCCCTATAGAATTAGCACATCCACGAAATATCAATTACAAAGTCATAATGCTTAAAGGTAACTAGTTAACTTTAATATGAGTCTAATAGAATCCTTTTTAAACGACAACAATAGTCTTTCATTACCTATCATTTTAATTTCTCGTATTGACCCAAGCATTTTGACAACCGTGATAACTGGGATAAGTAATAATTGATTAACATATGTAAATTGAACAATAACTGGTAATAACATCATATTTCTTCAAGAATACCTTAGTTATTCTACTTAAGTACGTACACTCAAATAACTCAATTGGCCTTGTTTAAAAGACTAAGAAATTTTTTCTACAAACTATTGTAATTAGGATAACTTGAAAAAAGATTGTGTTCATTTTTATTATATGTTGAAATATGTTACATAATAACTCCACCATTTATTTGATGGTCATTTAAAAGGGCTGTAATTTTCTTTACAAATGACATTATTACGCTAAAAAATATGGTAGTGCCTATTTATTGATTGTATAAAGAAAATTAAGATTGGTATATGACTATGGATAACATTTTATGGCAACGATGGTAATTGTATTGGTAATCAATATGGTAACCGTGAATATGGCTTTCAATTACCATCGTTCATTAAATTAATCTATTTTGACGATATAACAATTTCTCGTCTCAATTTAATGTCATATATAACTATTTCTTGTTATTTGTCCATTATGTTTGTTAAACCAATATAAAATTTTATTAAGTGACTCTGTGATAATTTACCCTTATTGTTCAATTTAATCAAATGATCGAAGAATTATTTACCGATTACATAGAAATATTTAGATTATAGGGTTATGGGTATTGATTACAAACCTATTGGGCTATTGAGCAAAATTGTCTATTTCCGTAATTTCCGAGATACAATAAGGCGTGTAAATATAAGGTGTAATATTACTAACACTGGTCTTTACCTAATATCGGTTTAACGTATTTTATAGTTAGTATAATTTTATTACCCCAACGAATATATTTCAGAAAGAAAAGATATTTTTTTGACTATGTTGATATGTAACTACATATGGAAACATTTTGGTCTAATTTCACAAACTATTATGCTTTTGGTAATAATAGGGACTAATTTTAGGTTGTAAAATACGGTTATTGTAAACCTTATGCTTTCAATATATAAATTAAAAAGTTCATCAGTTGATAATATTCCTACCGGTAATACAAGCTAAACGACCAATTAATTTTGTATACTCACAAAATAGGGGCGTATTCCCACAAATCATTTTATGTATCTTAACATGATAACGGGTCAAGTCAGTTGGCATACATTGGTATGGCTAAAGATGACGTATTAGAAAAGAAATATTTAACAACAACATAATTTCCTGTCTCGTTTATACCTAAATTGATTATTGGGCCTCATCCGTGTATACCTATCCTAAAATTGGTATTTTTGTCTTAGGAATTAGCCGATCACAACCTAACCATGATAAATATAATACAACAATATAAATTCAACAGACATTGAGAATATTTTGGGTTAGCCCGTAATTATTTTTGTTCCTTAGTATCTGAAATTTTCCATTTCTTTATTGTCAAGATGGGAAATTATAAAAAAAAATGATGATTTGATACTGCATCATTTGTAATAATATTTACCTTTTTAATTTTCTGTAGTTGACTTACATTTTTATAACGGAAATAACTGTATGGATACCATAAAGAATGTATAGGTCACTTATTCATCACCCTAATTCACCTATTAGATTATTCCCGAAGATACAGATATTTATAATTCATTTCAATAGTTTATCATATTGGTATATACAAAACGTGTAATATTCGCTTTATGAATATTACCCTATAGTTAAAATAGATTACGTATTTTTGTATAGTTATTAAATTATATAATTGATTACTAATTTATAGGGATTGTGATCGTTCCAATATATTACTAGTTAGTGAAAAACAAGATAATTTCCGAGTTATACAAACGTATTTTTAAATACAAGTTGTTATCCTTAACATATATGATGGTTTATGGGTTGAATACTAAGTTAATATTTTTTATTTTCTCAATTATATAATTTAATATGTAATACACTAAAATTACTAGGTGATAGTCAAACTTTCTGATAAAGACTTTTCACTAAACATAAGTAGTAATATACATTTATAAATTGAAATAGGTTAAAAGCTATATAATTCTACCGATTGTATGCATATAAATTTTTTTAGGGTCGTAATTTGTTTACTTGAAATAATTAGGATAAACGAAGTTCTTATGGGCAAATAGTATTTTGATATACCAATGTATCTACACGTCTTAAATGTGTCGGATAATATGGTGCAGTCGTTTGAAATATTAATGTTTAGTCAGTAACCCTTCTTTCAGTATTTATACAAAAGTTGTATTGTTTATAGCATTGGTCGTATCCATGGTAAAAACCTTTTATTTTCCCAAACTATAATAGTATCAAACATTTAAGGTCGTTTATAATTAGTATAATTACTATAGATTGTAATAATTTTAAGAAATATACGTTTATTTTCGACTCCAATAATATTTGACGACGTATATTATTAATTACTACCATTTTCATTGATAGTGATTATTGTTATACATATCAAAGAAAAATTAGGTTATATGTCAACCTTTGTACACTACCCTATAAAGAGAATATACAATATTGAGGAAATGGTGACTACAACAATATCCAAGTTAATATGATTTTATATTTCAAATTATCATCGATGATGTAGTCTATTATATATAATATTATTGTTGTAAGAAGATCAATCTTAATAAATTTTCAAAAGTTGCCGATTATATTGTGAGGGTAAGAAAATACAATTTCAAATTTCTATTTTTCAGAAACATTCTTTGAGGTATAAATACCCTTTAACAGTTAAAGAAACACGTGTAATGGGCAACTTTTCTAACCCAATTATTATCGTTTGTTGAAATATTTTCCCTTAATTCATTATATCTTTATAATTGGTATGGCCAATCCTCAATCTATTGATGAATGAGGGTACCTCAAATATTAGAAAGGAAATATTTGGATAAGATTATCTTGTCAATTGTTGTCATATCAATACACGCCCTAACGTATTAGTTACATTGTGAATTTTTTTTACATTGCCTATGTGTTTCGTTGGCCTAATTTGACGTTTGTTTGTAAACCAAGTTTAGTGACAAACGATGTAGTTTTCTGTATATAGGATTTCCATGTATTGAACGAACCACTTTTATGACTTTTTGTCAAAGTAGTTATATTTCGGGTAACATTGACTTTGCCCCAAACATATTTATAGGCGCCTATAAATATGTTTGGGGCCCCGTATATTCTTATGATAATACATCAAATTATAATTATACAAAAATTTATAAATGGTACACCAAGTTATGAGTGGTGAAACATGCAAAATTACCTTTTATTTAATTGAAATTTTTTCGTAAACAAATTTTGTATTGGTCACTCAAAATACCCAAGACAAATTTTTGTATATTCGCTAATTTGAGGGTAGGGGTGAAAATGAGCCGAGTCGAGCCGAACGCATGGATGTTCAAGCTTGTTTGAATTATAATCGAGCTTTGAAAATTGTGTTTGAGCTTGGTTTGATTGTTCATCGAGCCGAGCTCAAACGAGCTTTAATCGAGTCGATCACGATTCGAGCTCGAGTAGTTTGAATATTTTGTACATGTTTTTATTATTTTTTGCTTATCGAGCCGAGCTCGAGTTGAGCTTCAAAATTTATCAAACAGAAAAATTTGTTCAAGCTTGGTTTGATAATTTATCAAACCGAGCTCAAACCGAGCTTTTAGTGATCGAGTTCGAGTCGAGTATCGAGTATCGAGCTAAATTTTCACCCCTATTTGAGGGTATCTTTAATACTTAACAAACCCAATGTCAGCTATTTAGGACACCGATGTAATATATAATGTCCTGAAAGATGAACGTAAAATTGCCAGTTATTATAATGTTTATATAGCATCAATCTTTAATTCTGTTTAAGCTCATTATTTTTGTGACTCCTAATACAATTTGTCAAGAATTGAAGAACAAGAATTGATATATTGAAGAATGAATCAAGAATGTTTTACAGAGAATAAAGGATAAAAGCATAAGCGTATTTACAATCTATCATACGCTTACTATATATACATAAACAAACAGATATAGAAAAAGACTAAACTACCCCTTACAATCAAAACACACTAATATATCCAACACTCCCCCTTAAGTTTGGTTTTTAAACATATCTAAAACACCAAACTTAGCAAGAAGATAATCTGATTGAGATCTGCTGAGGGCCTTTGTCAAAATATCAGCCGGCTGCTGATTAGAAGCAATGTATGTAGTAGATATAACTCCTTGTTGAATCTTGTCACGTATAAAGTGACAGTCGATCTCTATGTGCTTGGTTCTTTCATGATAGACCGGGTTTGAAGCTATTTGTAGAGCAGATTTACTATCACTATACATTTGAACAGGTTCTGAAACTTTAATTCCCAAATCTTCCAGCACTCCAAGAACCCAAACAGCTTCACAGGTAGCAGAAGCCATAGAACGATATTCAACCTCTGCTGAAGATCTGGAGACCACCTTTTGTTTTTTAGTTTTCCATGAAACAAGGGAGCTGCCAAGTTGAACTGCATATCCAGAAATTGATCTCCTTGTCATAGGGCAGGATGCCCAATCCGAATCACAAAACACCTTCACATGTAAAGAACTATCAGCAGAAAACAATAATCCTAAACCAGGACTGCTTTTCAAATATCTCAACACCCTATACAAAGCATCTAAATGAGATTTCTTGGGTTGATGCATAAACTGGGTAAGCACATGCACTGAATAACATATATCAGGCCGGGTTAAACATAAGTAAATCAATTTACCTACAATCCTTTGATACTGAGTTATATCTTCCAACAGCTTATCATCAGAATTAACCCCAATCTATAGTGCCACAAGGTACTTTTATCTAATCTAGGCACTTTATTAGGTAAAGGTATAGTCACTACATTACACTGATCTGTATTTTTAGCAACACTAGATACAACAGTTTCTTTATTAGAAGGAACCAAGTAGTAGAGGCCATTAAGTTGTTTCCCAATCCCCTTTGTCAAGCCACTCCAAACCTCCTGTATCAAACAAAGATTGGAATAAAAGCTTATTCTACATTGATTTTCCCTCACTAATTTAGAGACAGATATCAAATTGTATTTGAAGTCTGGAGCAACTAAAACTTTGTAAAGGACTAAGTTGGGAGACAACCTTAGATCACCAGTGTGTGTGACAGTACTAACAGTGCCATTAGGTAACTTTACATAGATGGATTCTTTGCATTTAGTCAAGTTATGATCAAACAGACTAATATCATAAGTAATATGTTGATTTGCCCCAGTGTCAAGAATCCAAGAGTTATGATCAACTTTGTTACCATCAATACAGGAAGAATTGACACACATTAGCAGTAACAGCAGAATTTGAAGTTTTGCTCCCTTCTTGGCTGCTGATGAGCTGCATCAGTTGCTGATATTGTGCTTGAGTAAAGTTGGGAACATTACTATAGAATGCATCTCCCTGACCAGATTGTGTGGTGTCCTGTGCTTGATTAACATAGTAATTGGAGCTGCCATTCTGATTGTTTCCACCATTATTGTTCCTATTATTGTTGGAATATCCATTTCCTCTACCTTGTCCAGAATTCTGAGAACTATTTCGACCACCCTGTTGGCCTCCCCTTCTTCCACCTCGGCCTCTCCCTTGAGGGTATCCAATGAGTTTGTAGCAGGTCTCTTTAGAGTGACCCGGGATATTACAAAATTCGCACATCAGTGAATCTTTATTTTGAGAGGTTGGCCGTGTAGGACCACTTGTAACAAGAGCAGTGGAATCCGATGCCTTTACACCAATTCCCCGTTGAGTCTCTTCATTACAAACAATCGAAAAAACCTGATTGTGAGAGGGAAGGGGGGACATCATAAGAATTTGGGAGCGTGTGTGACTGTAGCACTCGTTGAGGCCCATCAAAAAATTCATCATTTTGAGCTGACTGCAAAAGTCCGTATATTCCTTTGTAACCACAGATGCAGGGGCAAGAATGAGAGAATCGTATTCATCCCATAACTGTCTGAGATTCGAGTAATACTCCGTGACAGAGTTTGCGCCTTGTGTAATTGTGTTAATCTGACGGTAGAGGGAGTACATCCTTGCCCCATTTACTTTGTCAAAGCGTTCTTTTAGGTCTTGCCATATGACTTGGGCAAAATCGCAGTAGACCACCCCATGCACAAGATCTCTTGAAAGAGATCGAGTGATCCACGCCTTAACCAAGGCATTACACCTCTTCCAGTAGAAGAGTCTTGGAGAGTCTTCATCAGGTCGAGTACATGAACCATTGATAAATCCTAATTTGTTCTTGGCTTCAAGCGCCACTAACATCTCTCTGCTCCAAATTTTGTAGTTATCACTACCTTTTAGGGTTTCAGTGACAAGATCGATATTGGGGGTATCGGATGGGTGAATGTAGACAGGGTCATTGAAATCGATCTTTACCTGAGTGGATACAGCAGAAGAACCGGCTTCAATAGACGTCATTGATTCGAAAGAAAACAAACGGAACCGATGATCGCAAATTTGAGGAAAGATCAAACTCTAATTTTGGATGAAGAACACCCGAGAGAAATTCAGCAATAAGCTGTTTCCGTAACCCTCGATACTAATTGGAGAAGATAAAGAATATGCGCACGGAAGTCCATCCCACGATCAATCGCTCTGGTGCCATGTCAAGAATTGAAGAACAAGAATTGATATATTGAAGAATGAATCAAGAATGTTTTACAGAGAATAAAGGATAAAAGCAGAAGCGTATTTACAATCTATCATACGCTTACTATATATACATAAACAAACAGATATAGAAAAAGACTAAACTACCCCTTACAATCAAAACACACTAATATATCCAACACAATTGATGACCATGCTCATCATCTTTACGGATTTTATGATGTCGTGTTATACTTTGATGGTAATTATGGTCATTGCATGGAAACCCAACTAATTTCACCTCATGTGTTATACTTTTAGGTATATCAGCAAACTGTGTCAGTTTGAAACTTATGTGTATTTGAGTTATATTTCAATACACTCAAATTATATTTATAGAAATATTACGTAATAATACAAACACATTAAGGTTTATCATTGCTCCTAACATGAGAATTTTGATTAGTAAATTTACCAGTCGAATAAAATTGGTTTATAGTTTTGTATATACCAATAATAGGAACAAATGATATTTGAGTGTATTTATTCTAAATTACCTTATGCCCTCTGGCAAAATTTACCTTAATCAGACAATTTTTGTGTAGTCTATCACAAAACTAGGTTCGTTTGGGAATTTATATAAGGTAACCTTGTTATGGATATTGGGTAACCGACAAATGGGTCATTTTAATACAAGTTGTTTTCCTTAACACATATAGTAAAATCGATGATAACGTTTAAAAATTACACGGCTAATTTATATAACTCCCTATAAATAATTTAGGTATATTACCCAATACATGGTAATTACCCCATCAAAATAATATTTATACTAATATTCCCGTCTTAAATTAACCCCAATGTTAATTTACAGCATATCAAATATGGTTTTGGGTGTTAAGTATTATAGTTGCATATAATCCTAAGTTTATGGAGTTCAATGTATTAAAATTGATCCTAAAAATGGGACAAACCCAGCGAAGTATCAAGTTTGATATGTTGTATCCACGCCAGCAACATTTTAATCATTGCCATCAAAATCTTATGGAATGTTACATACCCTAATAATTCATACGGATAAAAACCCAACATATACTTTATCAGCATCAATCGTATTAGGAAATAATGTGACTTAATTACACTAAGCCATGTTTTCGTAATTTTAGTTAATTTGTACTACAGCGCTATTAATGTAGTCGATACCCTAATTAGGTGTTCATATATAGTAAACTGAATGATGCAAGTAGCATACCAAAATTCACATGATTGGAATCCTATAAGTTTAGGTAAAAATTTACTGGACCCATCTTAGATGTATTCTCATTTCAATAGTTTCTGTATTTCAGACCCTATAGACTTATAGGAAGAAAGCAAAAAATTGTTTAAAAGATACATAGTCGATTAAAAATAATAAAGAATCATGGCTTTGTAAAGCATTAGGTCAACCATATTATACATTTTTTGGGGCGGATGATAACAATTACCCTATTCGGGTTTCCAAAAATAGGATATATCCCAACAATAAACCGATCAATTCCAAATTTACATGATATGTTAGGTAAAACCCTATTACACGTAATATAACTCGGGAATTTATTTCCTTGCCAGATGTCGTTTTAATTAGGGTAATTCTCATTATAATTAAATTCGTCTCGGAAGCAATAATTCTCATTATAATTAAATTCTTCTGGGAAGCAATAGGGTTATAAAGAGGGTGTAACAGGGGCATGCCAAAAATAGTATTTTTTTCTTTTTTTAGTTACTTACGATTGAATTAGGTTATTTAATTACCTCAAGGTTATTATTAGGGCTTATCATAAATGTCAAGAAATATGTGAAAATAAGTGTTGAAGATGATTATAAAACTTTTACACTCAAGTTATTGTTGTCAATTTACCTAGTCAAATGATCTTTGGTTAAGGATAAACTTCGGATTACGTATGTTATAGGGGGTAATAATTCACCTTATGAACTATGCTTCAATTTTGTTAAGCTAGGGGTCTTTTTAGGTTGACCTAATGATATGGGTTAATTACGTTTATCCTAATTACATTTCTTTCTAATAATAACAATGATATTAAATTTTCATGAGTACACAACAAATTTTTAATTGTAATCCACAGCAGATTCTTGTTTACTTGATTTAATTTTTCAAATAGAAACTTCATGTCGAATCCTAGTACGATTCGGATTCCTCATATCTGGGTTTAATCTTTGATCCAAATAAACTCAATCTCGACAAGAATCACCAAGTAATTAATTTCTAGCAACTTTTGGTCGTTTGACTTGCAATCATGTATTCTTGCAGATTCGACCTATTGCAGATATGTTCAAAGATAAATCCTAATCTTAAATCGGGCAGAAGACTCCAACTCAATCCAATAACTTTACACAACATCAATTGACGTGCAGTGAGGTAAGTTATACATATTTATATATGTATATTTTTTATTTTGTCTTTCAGAACAATGTGGTCTTAGTTCTTCATCTTTCAAAGTTTATATGTATACCTTCGTATATGCATATATAAATATATATTTACCTTTCGCAGTGAGTCTCTTTGGATTTCAAGCGCATCTTCCTTTTGTTTGCAAGACATTGTATATCGGTTTTTTATTTCGTTTGTTTGAAATTTTATATATTGATTTCTTCCATCATGAAATTCTAACAATCACTTTTTTTTTGTGTGTGTGTAGATATATCATGGTGGTCTTCAAGGATATTTCGTTTTCATTCGGCATAGATAACTTGGTGATTCTCGATGATGCCAATCAATCCATGGACGAGGGCGTGATTTTACAAGTTCACGCTCCTATCTTCGGTTGAAAGGCGAAATCGTGGTCGGCGTTGGTTGATTTTCCACCCATAAAAGACTGGTGCCAAGAAGTTTCTCTTACAAAGACGACCAAAACGTGGCGTTTAATGTTTATTCACCATCAACCATCATACATCCGAGTACTTTCAAGATTGCGGCAATCATGGCAAGTGGTCGACAAGTTGGTTTGGCGGTCCCGGTGTTAGCAAGCATTTACAAAGGCTTGAATGAAGTTTCAAATTCCTTGAAGCCCTCCTACATGCGCTCTTCATTCCCAAGCCACTTTTTATACGCGTGGCTAGCTTACTATTTCAAGATGCATTATCCAGTCGGACGTGAGTTACAAGGTCCCAAGATGGTGAAATTCTCCGGCGAAGGTGGAGCAAGGTATTTCGATCCTAAGGAGGCCCGTCGTCGTATACACAAAGCCAAATTAGCTTGTTGGACTTGTATGATGATTATTGAGCGCGAGGATTTACAGTTCGTTGATGATGGAAGAGCTGAAGAGTCCCATAGAAACTCATTCTTTGTCATTCGCTCGAATTATCTTCCATTACGACATGGTAAAGATTTTATGGTCGATTCTTATAGTCCTCATATGTTTGCCCGTCAATTTGGATATCACCAAGAAGTTCCTGGAGTCATCAAGTGCGATGTTCGAACAGTCAGTCTAAGTGAGGCCCTTACTTATTGGCGCTTGTGTATTCTCTCCAAGTCCAATCCAAAGCGGTGCTTGTTTCTGTACCTTCGAATGTAAAAAAACTATTTTCGAAAGATTATAAAGAATGGTGGACCAAGACACATGGCACATATCTCGAAGATAATGTCTCATTTTTGAGTGACCCGAAACGTGCCCCAACTAAGCGGAAGAAGTGTATTGAAGAAAGTCGTCACCTTGATAACAACGATGATATTCCTCAAGCCCATCTCGCATCTACTGTTGTAAAAAGTGACGTTCAAAATGTCGAAGTACTCGAAGAGAATAAAAAGAGAAGTAGTACATGTCACATGGGGAAGAATGATAATAGTTCCTCAAATCATCATTGGAAAAGACAAAAGAAACAACCGGATCCGCCAACGCCTATTGATGATGATACTCTAAGCGATCCATCATTATTTTATTACGGCAAAGAGGTTTTTTTTTTTTTTTGCTTCTTTTTTTTAAATCTTTGTGCCTTTGTTTAACATAGTATTTTTTCTTTTTTATAGTTAGAGAAAATTTTGGGCCTTGAAGATGATGGTGATGAATCCCAAAACGAGTCTAATTCTCCCGATGCAATCCCTCTAGCAAGAAAGATTCAAGGAAAGAAAGAGGAACCCGTTGGTATGCATATGTCATCAACTTCTGAAGTTTTTATTTTCGTGGGAAAGAAGTATCTCCTTGAATTTGAACACATCCACGTGCAACGCTTATGGCATTTTATTCAAGATAAAATTACACATACTAAAGTTGATGATATTTTGTCTTTGAAAGACGAGATCTTGGTCATGTATGAGTCAATGAAGGGTTTTAAAGACATAGATGTCTCATGCGTTGATGGACCACTGCAATCGTTATTCCATAAGGCAGCTGCTTATGTTGATGCGAGATATTCATAATTCGAAAGAATGCCTAGAGAACTTATTGAGCAGCAACTTAGTGAGGCCAAAGATTGTCTAGTTGAAGCACAAACTAGAGAAAGTAAAGAGCTCGACTACATCAAGTCTGTAAAGAAGGAGTTTGAGGCCTTGAAGAAACGAATGAAGAAAATGTCATCAATCATAAAGTCTCATGAAGAGCTAGCTGAGAGTGCCAAGGTGGATATTGATAAGATTGAGGAAAAAATCAATCTTCTTGAGAAGACAGCCACGTTGACTGATGAAGCAATGGAGATTTTGAATATTTCCAAGAAAAACCTAGTGTCCGAGCAAGATGAGTTCAAGAACATAAATATTTTCCCTTGATTTTCTTTTTTTTTTCCCCCTATGTAATGAACATTTTAATTTTCAAAGTTATGTAATAAAAGTATTTTTTTTCTTATTTTATCGCAATCTTTCGAGACTTTTTGTATTTTGCCCGTCACTTGAAAATGTCATAACTTACACATTATTTCGTATTTTGCCGTGCATAATATATGTATGGAAAGATAATTAAGCTGGCTTTCAAAAGCTTCAAGCCTTTCATAAATCAGAATTTTCTACAAGAAGTTATGATCGATTTAGCATTTGTATTCTGCCCGTCACTTGGAAACGTCATAACTTACACATTACTTCGTAGTTTTCCGTGAATAATATATGTATGGAAATCTAATTAAGCTCGAAACTGTAAGCTTTTCATAAATCAAAATTTTCTACAAGAAGTTTTGATCGATTTAGTATGGACTGCCAGATTTAGCGAATTTTCATTACACATTATGATGCCCCTTCGAGACTCGTTCACGGAAGTTTGATTACTTCAAAGCATGGTCGTAGTGGATGAGTCAAGACTTCTCAACATAAGATTCATGGCATAAGAGTTGCTTTAACTTGAGCTTTGATGCCACAAACGGTTTTTTTTTCATAGTTTATTGTTCCTTTACATATACTTTGTTTGTTTCCACCGGCAAACCATTCGTGTCATGGAAAAATTTACATGCCCCCAAGTTATGAACATTAATTTTGGAATTAACTAATAGAACTTTATTTCTATCTTGTAATCCTTGAGTGTATTCATGATTATGAATTCGTTTTCTTGGAAAATTCTTTTGAATGAGCGATGTCACTCCATCCGGAAATGTGATTTGATTTGATATTATGACTGAACTTAGAGAGAATCCAAGATGCCTACGTATCCTAATGAAATGAATCAAGTCATAACGTAGTTCAAAAAAAACACAAAGACAATTTCGTTTTAGGGGGGGTGCCGTACACATTTTATACTCATGCGGGCCAGGAGTTTGCCGTACACATTTTTTTACTCATGCGGGCCAGGAGTATCCATAGCTTAGCCACCCTGGATGAGGTGAAGTATTTCTACACTTTAGCCACATGAAATACTTTTAGTGGAGTAAGATAGCAATTTAACCACTTGCACTTTTATTGGTGGGTACCATTCACAGTTTATACTCATGCGGACCAGGAGTAACATGCAGTTTAGGCTCATGTCACGGAGCTGGCTTCTGACTTCATGCATAGTATCACTTTAAGAACTTGCCATTTATGGGGCCAATTCTTAAACCATCTTCAGCGATCAATTTATATGCGCCATTTGTGTAGGCTTCTTTAACAATATAAGGACCATCCCATTTTGATGTGAACTTATTTTCCATTTGATGTGCAGTAATAATGGGCCTTCGCACAGAAAGTACTAAGTCACTAACTTGAAAAGGGCGCATGCGAATTTTCTTGTTAAAGGCTTTGGAAATTCGAGCTTGATAGCACTCAAGTCTTTGTTGTGCCTCTAATTTTTTCTCATCCAAAGCTTCTAATTCTTCAAAACGAAAACGAGCATTATCTTCTTCAGTAAGCCCTTCTTGGATACCTATTCTTAGTGATGGGATTTGTTGCTGCAGAGGAAGGACCGCTTCCACTCCATACACCAGCGCATAAGGAGTTGCTTGCGTAGGAGTTCAAAACGTAGTTCTATATGCCCAAAGAGCTTCTCTCATTCTTTCGTGCCAATCTCTCTTTGATTTTTCAATCACTTTCTTTAACAAGTTACAGAGCATTTTGTTAAATGCTTCAGTAAGACCATTGGTAACGGCATAGTACATGGAAGACTTTCTTTGTTTAAATCCAAACTTCTCACAGAGTTTGTCAATCACACTATTGCAGAAAGGTTTCCCATTATCAGTGATTATATAGCAAGGAATTCGATGACGGTAGATGATGTTGGTGCGAATGAAGTCAGCAACATTTTCTCTTTTTACTTCTTTAAGCGGGATCGCCTCAGCCCATTTAGAGAAATAATCAGTTGCATCTAAGATGTATAAATGACCAGTAGAAGACTTCGTCATTGGCCCAACGATATCTAAACCCCAAGCGTCAAAAGGTGATGAAGCAACAGTTGGATGTAATGGTTCAGGTGATTGATGGATTAAATTTGCATGAAATTGACAGGCTTGAAATCTTCATGCATAGTCCATGCAGTCTTTTACCATCGTAGGCCAGTAATAAACCATCCTCTTTATTCGAAAATGTAACTTGGGTCCAGATTGGTGAGCACCACAAACTCCGGAATGAGCTTCCTTCGTAGCTTGGACAACTTCATTATCACCTAAACATCGTAAAAAGACTCCATCAAAGGAACGTCTATAGAGTGTGTTTTTAAAGTAGATAAAGCGAGGGGCACGACGACGTATATCAACTCTACTACGTGGATCCTCTAACAATTTCTCGTACTTCAGGTAGTCAACCAGCGATTGTCGCCAATCCTCCTTTTCGACTTCGAACACCTCCACGACATGATTTTCCTCTTCTTGAGTTAATTCCTCAATATCGTCATCTTCTTATCATCACTAAAGATCGGTGTTATGACCCAATTTGGGCACAATGGTACCTTAGTCTCCTTTTCAGGTAAAGCCAGTGTAGAAGCGAGTTTAGCTAGCGCATCAGCTTGTTTATTTTCATTTCTTGGCACATGCTCAATCACCACATCACCAAGCCACCCTATTATTCTTTTTGCATAGTTGTAATATGGGAGCAATTCCGGCTTTCTTACTTCATAATCTCCAAGGATCTGATTAATCACCAACTTGGAAACTCCATACACTTTAAGGCGAAGTTGTTTTATATCAACTGCTATCTCTAAACCCAATATGAGAGCTTGGTATTCAGCAACATTATTAGAGCAGTTTTGAGTCAAAGTAAATGAATATGGCAACACCTCTCCAACAGATGTTATGAAGACAATTCCTGCACTAGCTCCTTCTCAATGGGAGGCTCCATCAAAGTACATTTTCCAAGGTGGGATTACTTCGACTACAAGGACATTTTCATCAGGCAAGTCATCAGATAGTTCCCATTCAGTAGGGATGGGATGATCAGCGAGAAAGTCAGCTAACACTTGTCCCTTCACAGCCTTTTGCGGCACGTAGGTAATCTTAAATTTTTGGAGGTGCAAGTACCACCTAGCGAGTCTATCAGAAAGAACTGGCCTTGGCATAACATATTTTAGTGGATTTGCTTTAGAAACAAGATGAATACTATGAGCTTGAAAGTAATGCTTTAACTTTTGGATAGAATATATGAAAGCTAAACACAACTTCTCAATAGGTGAATACTTCAACTCTTGTGGTGTCATCATTCTACTTAAATAATATAAAGCACTTTCTTTTCCATCATCATTCTCTTGTGCTAATAATGCTCCGACAGAACGCTCTTGAGCAGCGATATAAAGGATGAGTGGACGCCCAGGTGCAGGTGCAACTAACATAGGAGGTTTCATCAAATATGACTTGATACTTTTGAAGGCATTTGAGCATGCTTCATCCCATTCAAATGTAATGCCCTTCTTCATTATGCGACTAAATGGTAGGCATCTTCCAGCTAAATTTGAGATGAATCTTCGGATATATGCCAACTTTCCTTGTAGCCTTTTGAGATTATGAATATTTCGTGACTCAGGCATTTTTAAGATTGCATCGATCTTTGCTTGCTCAATCTCGATGCCCCTATGACGGACGATGAACCCAAGAAATTTTCCAAAGGAAATACCAAACGCGCATTTCAAAGGGTTCATTCGGAGTTGATATCTTCTCAGACGTTCAAACACTTTTCTCAAGTCCGTGAGGTGATTTTCTTGCTTCTTGGACTTTACAACTAAGTCATCAACGTAGCACTCAACGTTTTTGTGGAGTAAATCATCAAATATTTTTTTGCATAGCCCTTTGGTATGTAGCTCCAGCATTCTTAAGACCAAATGGCATTACTTTGTAACAGTATATGCCTTTAGGAGTACGAAATGCGGTTAACTCTTCATCCTTTGGTGCCATCCGTATTATGTTATACCCTGAAGATCCATCCATAAAAGTCAAAGCCTCGTGACCCGTTGTGGCATCAATCATCAATTCAGCAATGGGTAATGGAAAATCATCTTTGGGGCATGCACCATTCAAGTCTCTAAAGTCAACACAAACTCGAATTTGTCCATTCTTCTTTTTCACGGGAACAATGCTAGAGATCCATGTTGGATACTTTACTTCTCGAATGAATCCCACTTCAATAAGCTTGTTAACTTCGGCTTCAAGTAATGGTATCAGTTCAGGTCGATATCTTCGTTGAGCTTGTTTTATCGGACGAGCTCCTTTCTTCACATCTAGATGATGGACGGCGACCTTTGGGTCTAAACCAGGCATCTCTTTGTATGACCATGCAAATACGTCTTTGAATTCTTTCAGCAGTTGAATGTAGGACTCTTCCTCATCGAGAGTTAACGACGCATTCAAGTAGGTTGGCCGTGGATCATCTTGGCTACCTAAATTTACTTCCTTTAGTTCATCAACCGTGGCCTTAACTCCCTCTTCGAGTTCAGGAGGAGCGTCTCCAGCATCTTCTTCCTCAACTAAGTCGTTTTCACTTAGAGTAATGTGATAGACTTAGATGACATCATCTTCAATGACACAAGTGTAGTCGGATGATGCAATACTTTCTTTATCATCTTCATCAAATGGGGTATGTGTGAAGATCTTGGTTTGTAGCCTAGCTTTTAAAACTTTGTCGCATGATATGATTAATTTAGTGCAGCGCCTCATGCGAGATGGAATCGAACTTTGAACTTTTTGTCCAAACTGTGGTTCATCAGGCTTTCTTGATTTGCTCAAGGTTTTAACAATATTGCACTTATAACCACCAATCTTTTTATTTGTCCCATTTCTACGTGGGCCAAGTTTATCAAAGACAAAACGTGTGTTGAGCCTATCAAAGACAGACACTCGTGTCATCTCTACTTCTTTCTCCTTGAGCATGTCATTGACTAATAATACTTCTTCTTCAATTATATAATTAGTACTTGCTCTTCTTATGACAATATGAATAGGTTTTGGTGGTGTAAACCCAAGACCTATTCGAGAATTTTGAACTGAATGACCACTATCTTTTAGCATTTTTTGAGTAAAATTGAGTCCATGAGGCATTTTGTCCACAACCCCGGAAGGAAGTTCCCCCATTTTGATATTGGGCTTATATCCAGCTTTTACAAGAAGCTCGTAAGCTTTTGGGTCATAGCATCCTTCATTTTTATTGATTAGAGTTTCTCCATGCTCTTTTTCAGGACCTTGAGTTGGACGAGTGAACCCTTTAAGTGGAGGACGAGAAGACTTTGTAATATCAAGTGGAGTTAACGGCAATATCAACCCTTCCAATGACTTAGACTCGGTAAGTACTTCTTGTTCTTCTTTTCTTTCTCGACTCAGTGATAGTTTATTCTCATCTCGTGACTTGAGCTTTTCAGTGAGTGAGCTCCCTTTGGATGCTTTTGGCTCATCAAAATAGTATTTTGCATCGGCCATATATGATTCAGCTTCGGTGAATGGCTTGCTCGCCAAATACTATTTTTACTATGCCTTTACGACATTATTTGAAGCATTGGTGCCACATTGATGGGACTACGCTATTCTCATGTAACCATGGTCGACCAAGTAGCATGTTGTAAGATGTTTTGGCGTCAATGACATGGAATAATATTGTGGATATCATATCGTCTATCATCAGTTCCAACCTTATGATGCCAATAGCCCTTTGCCCTCCTTGATTAAAGCCTTGGATCATCAAGCGACTACTCGAAAGTTCGTCAATGGGAATTTCTAATTATTTCAATATGCGCAAGGATAATATATTAACAGCTGAACCTCCATCGATGAGTATCCGATTTATCTTATGGCCACGAGTATAGCAAGTTATGAACAACGGATGGATATGAGGCTTTGAACCCAGTACCAAGTCTTCATCGGTGAATGCAACTATGGACATGCAATGATCAATAGCAGCGGATGTTCTTTTCTCAGTGAGACATGAGTTAGGCATCTCATCTTCGCATGTCGTATTGACCTCTTCGTGATGCAAAGTAACGAAGTTTGTTGTTTCGTTCTCTTTGTCCAAAGAAATTTTCCCTTGGCGAGCTAGTTGCATGACTTTGTCTTTAAATACAAAGTAATCGTGGATTGGATGCCCTACTAGACGATGATATTTGAAATACTTTAGATCATCAGTGTGTGGTGGGTGTCGAATCCAACAAAAATAAAACCTACTCAAATAATTGTAATTAATGATAAGTAGGGTCGATCCACAGGGAATGGTGTAGAATTAATTCTTGAGTTACTAATATCGATTCAAAAAGGGGATTTTGGATTTGATTAACTAAACGAATTTTAAAAGACGCAAATTAATTGAAGGCAATGAGAATAATTTCAAATTCAATAAGTTGGAGAAGTTCTAGTCGTCGGATATCCCGGTATTGATTCTATAATTCGATCATCGATTGTAAAAATGGTTCAATGTTCTTTAGTAAATTAGCTATAGCCGTTAACAAGCTCTAAAGACCTCATTTTTCCTTATGTCGTCGATAATCAAAACAAGCTCTTTGATTACAACTCTTATCAATTAGACAACCCTAAATAAGCTCTTAGGATTTAATCTATCGATAGCATTCATATACTAGAAAAATACTAATTTCGATCAATAAACAAACAAGCTCGGATTATTTAAATCAAATCACTAATTCCCAAAACGACTAATTGAAAACTTGTTCATAATCAACGTCATTAATTCCTACGATTATTAGGGTTTACCAAACAATTACGGATTTGGATCCTAATTAGCGGAATATAACTCTAATGATTAACTAATTAGCCAGATTAATCAATCGATCAAAATATATTATCAACAAATCACCGGGAAAAAGCAAATACTCAAAGAACAAAGAATTTAAAAGCACAAAGCAATCTTACGAATTAACAGAAATCAAATGTTAAATTTCTTCGACTAGAATTATGTGTTTAGCAACACATAATTAAAAACGTCTTACAAAAGTCTTGAATTCAAAAATCTCCCGAGGAAAGAAAACGTACGTCCAAAGCTAGAAAAAAGTAGTCTTGTGGAATAAAATTCCACTTATTTAAACCTAGGAGAGTTTTAACTAAACAAGGAAACTAAAATAAAATAGGATTCTATGAATCCTATTATAACTAGGATTGTTCAAAAAGGAAACAAAAATATAAAGAAATAATTCCCAACAACTTTGGGAAGTGAAAATATAGCATGAATGTCGAAATCATCAATCCAAATATCGTTCTAGCCGAATTTCCGTCATCACAGCAGAATGGTCGCCATATTTGAGCGTGGGCACGCTTAATTCTTGTGAGTATTCTGCCATCTATTCTTGTGCCAAGCCAACCTTTGTCATTTTTCAATTCATTCATCACCTTTTCGTCTTTTCCGCATATAAACACCTAGTAATATCAAATCAAGCATAAACCCATGAGAAAGAGACTAAAAATATGACAAACAACCCAATATTAAACAAGTGAAACGTGCGTAAAACACACGTTAACAAATACCCCCACACTTAAGCTATTGCACGTCTCGAGCAATGTTTAACCTTTAAGCATCGCGAAATTAACAAACTTCAAACACTTGATCAAGTAGACATACAAAGTCATGAACTGAACAAAATCGAGAATGACAAGTTGGCGCATGCAAACAATAGTCGATATCAAAACCACATTAAATCAAAAACCAACACAACTGTCACGCCCCCGGACCGGGCCCGTGGCGATGACCTTTGTTCTTTTGTAAATGTTATGGTTTTCTTTAATAATAAAATTTATTCTTTTGGAAATGAAAATAAATCATTTTTCCTTTGTAAATTCAAACCTTGTACATAAACAAACATTCGTTTACAAAACCATAACAGAGCGGCTATTTAAACATAAAATCAGAGTTTTTGAGCTACAAAATGCTCGAAACACGGCCTATGAACATAGCTCTGTCTGACCGCTCGGGATGCTTGGGAAACTTTCATGTATATACACTAATCATCACCTGCATCATAAGAATCTAATGAGCTAATGGCTCAGTAAGAAGAAGCTCAGTTATAACAATGTTTCACATAGCACATAAGACAGTCACTAATGCATAGTTCATTTAAAATATTATCTTTTTCCTCTTGGGTACCCCGAAGTATGGTATTCGACTGATGATGATAGGCGTCTGTTTTCGGAACCTGTTCATATTTGGCCAATTTAAGAAGCATCGCGGGGTTTTCATACCGACCTTTCGGCCGATGATATTAGCCGCTAGCTCCATCATATATTGTGGCTTTATCTATCTTGGTTTTTACACCTCAAGGTATTCACCACCCTCTGTGGGTCCGCCGGTCCCTCCCGCGTCCCGTGCCTACCCGACCGCCAATCAAATACCAAACCTCTCTTTCGAAAACGTGTTCTTCACATGTATATCAATATAATGCAGCATAATCGCATGTACTTCAACATTTCACATCAAATAACATTCATTTCTATTATCACATATAATAAATCGTAAATCATCAACATTTAACACAATTGACAAATAATACACTTATTTTCAAACAATCCACATAAATAATCATAAAAATGCATAATATTGATTCTTATGATACGTCAAGAAAAGTTTCTTCTTACCTTAAGTCGTTAGTAATGAAATCGATAACTGTGACACTACCGCAAGCTACCTATAGTGCTAGTTGTTTATTAACCTGTAAAACGATATATATACGATATCTAAATACGATTTTCGACTAATATTCTAAATTTACCGATTAATTCAAAGAAACTATCAATAAAATACTTACTTATAACGAGTACGTCGATTCACCTAGCTCGTTTTACATAGTACTATTTCTTTTCTATTTTTCCCCAATTTTCCTTCTCTCTTTTCTTTCTTTTCTCTCTTTATTTTCTTTTTGTTTTCTTATTTTTTTGCTATCCATTTGTACTTTAAATAGAGGCATTAGGTCGGCTAAGGAGTCTTGGTGACCAAGTTTGGTGATTAATTACATATATATAACTTGAAAGTTAAGTTGGCTAAGCATGGACACTTGGAATAAGTTGAAGTTGGCTAAGCATGGTTACTTGGAATAAGTGGGTGACTAATGATACATGTATATATATATATATATATATATATATATATATATATTAAAAGACTTGGAAAGTAAGTCGGCAATATGGCTTGGAGGCTAAGATTTGGTGACTCTTTTTATATATATATTATTATTATATTCAATGAATTATTTACAGTTGCTAGCTTATTACGTGTTATACATTTATGCGTTATATATTCTACGTGTCATGTATTTAAAGTAATTGGGACATACCGGTAACACGTAAGTGACGCGTAGTGTGTAAAATATTTTTACCCAATAATTAACGGGAAGGTTTAGTGTACCGTATTCGATCAAAACTCTAAAGTTAAGCGAGCTCGTACGAGAGCAATTGCATGATGGGTGACCGTCCTGGGAAGCACCTCAAATTTTTCGTTCATTAATTAATTCGTGATAAGTGCTAGACGTGAGAGCTTATTCGGGTATTACAACAACGATTTCATTTTGAAAAAAAAGGATGCACGACATTAGACGACCATTCTCACATCCTCCCCAATCGCTGGTGTATAAAGTTTATCGTGTATCGCTCAAGTCTTAACACGTTAACGCAATCCCATAGGCTTGCTTATACACCAAAATCTCCACTACAAATGAAAATGTGCACATAAGAATCAAAAGGTCTTTTATTTAAGGTTGTAACACGGCTTAGGGCTCGGGGTCGGAGTAAAAGGGTAATGAAAGGCTAAGTCCGTAAATTTGAAGAACATCAAGATGTTATTGAGTAATTCTAGCAATAAGGACCCAAATACATATTTTTTTCATCATCTCTCGGGACTCGCTTCATCATTTTTCTTTTCCCCATTTTTTATTTTCTTTCTTTTTTTTTTCTTTTTTCGAACTTATTCCACTTTTCCTTTTTTTCTGATTTTTTTTCCTTTTTTTTTTCGATGGTAAACACCTTTTTTCCAGAGGTTCACCCACACTCAATCAAAACAGAATCGTTGTTCTTGAATCCCAAAACAAATAGGATCTCGATGTTCAACTCATTTTTTTTTGGACGGGTAAAACGAAGAGGTATAAACAAAAGTGGTGAGTGCTCGAAGTTCGGGTTTTCAAAACAACAAATAGGCTAAAAGGCTCAAGTGGGCTACCTAGAGGGAAATAGCAAAAGGTTAGGCTCATATGGCTAAGTGGCTAAGTCTTAATGCCTTTATCACATTCGAATGTGCACACAATCGTGTAATCTTGAAATTGTTCAAAGCAAGTTCTAGAATATGCGAAAACATGCAAGATTCACACAAGAAAAAGGAGAATTGGCATGGATATACAATCAAAACAAAGGCTTCAAAAGCTCACATGGTTGAAGTTAGTCGTGCTAAAACGTGCAATCCTATCGTTACCATTCAATGTCATACTAGCAAAAAAATCATACGGCAAGAAAATCAATCAATCTTCACATGGCCCAATCGCACAAACTTAACTTGCTCAATCAATGCACAAAAGTCATACTCTACAATCTAAATGGGATAAACATAAACAAAGCTAAAATATGCAACGCAATGGAAATCACCCCCCTCCCCACACTTAAACTAGACATTGTCCTCAATGTATGACATTTAAGCACCGACAATGCATAATAGTGGAAAAACTGCGGAAGAGTGACTTCCCTGGGGCTTCACACGGCCGTGAAGCCGAGGTGTGTGGCGAGGCGGTTGAGCCTGTTTGGAATGGCATCAAGACGGGCAAGCATGTTTTCAATGGCATCGAGGCGGGCACCAATGTTTGGAATGGCATCAAGATGGGCAAGCCTGTTTTCAATAGCATCGAGGCGGGCAGTGATATCGAGGTGCATGGGGCCAGGGTAGAGGTCTCGGCAGTAGAATCGAGCTTGTCTGCGTTAGTGCGTTGTGATTGGTCTTGTGATGGCCGAACGAAATTGTGAAAAGTGTAACGCCCATGCAACCGAGTAACGAGACCCATTCTCTTCAAGCAAGCGATATCCAGCGGCTCCATCTCACAAGCAATGTGCATATCCGTGTCCTGTAGATTAAGCAGACAAAGTGAAAGCGCAAGATGCGTAATATACGAACCTAAAATCAGAGGACGATTTTCAGTGATAGCGGAATGAAATTGCAACGCTAGCCATGCACCCATGTTTACAAACACTTTTCGTTTTAGACACCACAACAGATAAAATTCAGCCTTTGTTAGTATCCTCGAACTATTAATGCGCCCGAGAAGTTATATGCTAAAAATCGATGGACAAAATGGAGAATCGGCTCACGTAGATAAGAGGCTTTGGAGGAGCTTGGATTATTAATCAGTGGTTACACCGACCAAGCCCTCCATAAGTCGATAGGTTCAAACTCGGGTGAGAAATTGCAAGTGGAGTTTAAATAGTCGGGGGTAGTAACTAACTCGTCAGACACAAAACCAAGTGCGATGTTAAACTCGGTGATTGATAATGAAAATGACTGACCCATAAGTCTAAATTGTATGACGCCAGGCTTAGACAATGTGAGGTTATCCGTTTTGTCAAATTTGTATGTGGTGTAAAATTCGTGTGTCAATTCAACAAAAGCAGGATAATGTATAGTGAAGTAAGTGCGTAAGCCTATACCGTCTATCATAGTCATGAAATCATCATGTAAATACAACGTGTCTAATGTATTGAAATCTACATATTTGCACAGTACGATAGTGCTAGAAAGTAAATCGATATACCATTAACGTTCGGAGGCAGACCAGAACGTTGTATATCCACCGGTAGCTGAAGACGAAGGCAATTTGCTTTTCCCGCGGCCTAGACGAGATCGTGACGATGTGGTGAGGCGCTCGGGAATTTTAGCGGGTTCTTTGTGCTCGGAATGTGAATGATTCGAATCGGATTGAACGAAGGAATTTGATTTCGATGCCCCTGGATTTTAGATTGATGACCCGATACGGATGGTGTGTTCTCAGGTGGAGGAAGGGCTGCGGTGGTGTTGCGGCGGCGTTTTGCTGGAGGTGCGGCAGGTTTAGGGTTTGCCCTTGCGCAACTGCGCGTAGTGGTGGGCTTTGAAGCGGGCGCTGGTTGTTCGGATTCTGTGGTGGCAGTAGGCGGCGGCGCGACAGCGCTTGAAGGTCCAGCAGTGGTTGTGTCTTGGCGGCATTTGGTGGCGAACATTTCTTTAGACGGTTCGATTAGGAGTTCTCTTTGAAGCGAACGGGATTTTGACGGCGGTGGTGCGCCGCGAGAAGAATCCGACGAAGTAGAAAGGAGTGTTATCGGAGCGGCAACTGAGGTTTTAGGGCTCGTGGGGTTCGGCGACTTGAACGACGGAGAGGAAGTGGTCTCGGTGGCGAAGACGACGGTGATGAAGTCATTTAGGCGGAGCTCTCAGTTTGATCGTGTCTGAAAGGTTACATACCTATTTGGTATCCTAATCTTGGCATTCTCATAAGCTTCATTCCTAAGTTCTTCTAATTCTTTGAGTTGTAACTTTCGATGAATTCCCGCTTCATCCAAATTCATATTGAATTGTTTAATCGCCCAGAATCCTCTATGTTCTAATTCAACAGGAAGATGACATGGTTTACCAAAAATTAAACGAAACGGAGACATACCTATAGGTGTCTTGTAAGCAGTTCGATACTCCAATCTTTTCTATTCGGGTTGATCGTCTTTTCGAGTATGGACTTTATTTCTCGGTTAGGTACCTCAGCTTGCCCGTTCGTTAGTGGATGGTAAGCGGTGGAAACCCGATAAGTGACATCGTACCTCTTTAGAAGTGCTTCAAAAACTTTGTTGCAAAAGTGAGTTCCACGATCGCTAAGTATCGCCCTCAGTGTTCCGAACCTAACAAAAATTTGAGACTTCACAAAATTCACAACATCTTTAGCACAGTCAATTTTCGTTGCCTTAGCCTCAACCTATTTAGACACATAGTCTACAGCGAGTAATATGTAATTGTGACCAAATGAAGGAGGAAAAAGACACATGAAATCAATCCCCCATACATCAAAAATTTCACATACATGGATAGGATTTAGTGGCAATAGATTTCTCTGTCCTAAATTACCCATTTTTTGAAAATTTTCATAAGATTTGCAAAATATATGTGAATCATGAAATATGCTCGGCCTAAATAAACCACTGTCAAGAACCTTGTGAGCAGTCCTTTTTGAACCGAAGTGTCCACCACAAGCAAATGAATGACATAATTGAAGAATAGAAGGTAACTCGTTGTCGAAGACGCACCTTCGAATTACTTGATCGGAACAATGCTTCCACAAATAAGTCTCCTCCCAAATATAGTATTTAGACTCACTCTTTATTTTATTCTTTTGGGTTCTAGACAAGCCATCTGGCAATGTTTTTGTAGCTAAATAGTTAACTATATCCACGTACCATGGGTATGCCGCTTGTAATGCAAAGAATCGTTCATTGGGAGACTCATCTCGTAAAGGCATTGGTTCGTCACTCATAACTAATCGACTTAAGTGATCCGCAACGAGGTTCTCAGCTCCTTTCTTGTCTTTAATCTCGAGGTTGAATTCTTGGAATAAGAGAATTCATCGTATAAGTCGAGGTTTCGCATCTTGCTTGGCGAGAAAATAGCGAAGGGCTGCATGATCAGAAAAAACAATAACTGTAGTGCCAAGTAAATAAGAATGAAATTTTTCTAAAGCAAAAATAATGGCAAAAAGTTCTTTTTCCGTCGTTGAGTAGTTGCATTGAGCACTATCTAATGTTCTGGAAGCATAATATATGACTTGTTTATCCACCCGTTGACCGAGTACGGCTCCAACGGCATAATTACCCGCATCACACGTTATCTCGAGCGGAAGGTTCCAATTTGGTGGCTTAACAATAAGCGCGGAAGTCAAGAGGTCTTTTAATGTATCAAATGCTCCTCGACAATCTTCACCGAACTCAAAATTCACGTCTTTATGCAATAAATTGCGTAAAGGTCGACTTATTTTCGCGAAATCCTTGATGAATCGTCGATAAAAAACTGCATGCCCAAGAAAAGAACGAATTTCCCGCACATTTGTGGAGTAAGGCAAAGATTTGATAATGTCAATTTTAGCTTTGTCAACCTCTAATCCTCTATACGATACAATATGACCCAAAATATTACATTGTTCAATCATAAAGTGACATTTTTCATAATTAAGAACAAGGTTCGATTTAATGCATTGGTCGAGAATTTTTATAAGATTAGCTAAGCAAGAGTCGAAAGAGTCACCATGTACCATAAAATCGTCCATAAATACCTCAATGATGTTTTCGACATACTCAAAAAATATGCTAATCATGCACCTTTGAAATGTTGCTGGAGCGTTGCATAATCCAAATAGCATTCTTCGATAGGCGAACGTTCCAAAAGGACACGTGAACGTCGTCTTTTCTTGATCTTCCGGAGCAATCAGAATTTGATGAAAACCTAAATAACCATCTAGACAACAAAAGTAAGCACGACCGGCTAAACTTTTAAGCATTTGATCAATAAAAGGGAGAGGGAAGTGATCTTTACGAGTTGAAGTGTTCAAACTATGATAATAAATGCAAACACGCCACCCATTATGAACACGTGTGGGAACCAACTCACCATCAGAATTTTCAATTACAGTGATACCGGTTTTCTTAAGAACAACTTGAACAGGACTTACCCAAGCACTATCGGAAATCGGATAGATGCATCAAGAAGCTTTTGTACCTCGTTCTTTACCACTTGCATCATTGGTGGATTAAGTCGTCTTTGAGTTTGAATCTTGGTTTTAGCTCCTTCCTCCATTAGTATTCGGTGCATGCATATGGAAGGGCTAATTTCCTTGATGTCGGCTATATTCTAACCGATTGCCTCTTTGTAATCTATTAAGGATCGTATTAATTGCTCTTCTTGTAATGGACTTAACTTGTTTGATACGATCATTGGTAGTATCTCTCATTCTCCTAAGTAAAGGTACTTCAGATGCTCGGGAAGTTTTTTAAATTCTAACTTGGGTGCCTGCACAATAGAAGGGAGTAGTTTAGAAGTCGAAATGGGCAAAGAAATACGAGAAATATTATAAGTGACCGAAGGGAGGGAATCAAGAGCAATTTTTGTCTCCAATTGCTCATTGATTTCGAATTGTTTCTATTTTTCTTCCAAATCGGACGTAGTCAATGCCACTTATAATGAATCTTCGTTCTCAAGCTCGAAGATAGTCTGCACCAAACAATCATTAACATCTATACCAAAAACAGAATGAAGGTCAGGAGGATACTTCATGAAATCATATATGTTAAAGTTTATAACGTCTCCATCAAAATCCATAGTAAGAGTACCATCGCCTACATTAATTTGGTTCTAGAGGTTTTTATGAACGGTCTACCAAGTAATATAGGAGCAGAAGTGCTAGACTCGTTATGACCCATGTCAACAACATAAAAATCAGCAGGGAAGACTAGGTTATTAACTTGTACTAATATGTCCTCGAGGACACCATCATGGTAAGCATTAGAACTATCAGCTAATTGAATGACAACACCGATTTTCTTTAACTTTCCTACATTAAATGATTCATTATTGATCATGGCATAACGTTAATGGAAGCCCCGAAGTCTAACATAGCTTTTTCGATTCTAATGTTTCCTATCATACAAGGAATAGTGAACATACTCGGATCCTTACACTTTGGAGGTAATTTTTTTTGAAGCACAGCAGACACATTTTCTCCTACGTGTACCATCTTGTTGCCTATAAGCTTTCTCTTAGTCATGCACAATTCCTTAAGGAATTTAGCATAACGAGGTACTTGCTTAATGGCATCGAGAAGTAGAATGTTTACCTCTACCTTTCGGAATGTTTTGAGAATCTCCTTTTCTTGTTCTTCTTTTTTCGACTTAGCAAATCAAAGGTGGTGGAACCACGAATGTCATCGGTTTCTTTTTGACAATAGGTTCTTCTTCCTTCTTCAACTCATTTTCTTCTTCATTCTTGGATATTCTTTCGGGTTCTTTCAATTCTTTACCACTTCTCAAGGTGGCAGCATTTGCATTCTCTTTGGAATTCACGATAACCTAAGATGGAAGCTTCCCCGAATTCTGGCTTACCAATTCGTTCATAGTAGTTGCCATCTGACTCATTGGATTTTCCAAATTATTTATGGCATTTTGACATTCGTTTCGGAACTGTTGCATGCCTTGTTGGATGTGCTTGGTATTCTGTTGAAGACGTTGAGTGTTAGTAACCAAAATTTTAACCATATCTTCTAACGAATTACCTAGGACTGAGTCGTTTGAGGAAACGCAGGTCCTTGTGGCTTTTGGTAAGGAGGTCGTGGGGCGTAGCTCAAGTTAGGATGATCCCTCCATCCAGGATTGTACGTTTTCGAGAAGGGATCGTATTTCCGTTGCGCAGGTCCAGGAAAGCCAGTTGCATTGGCCTGTTCGAAACTTTCATTTTGAGCAGTACGACAAATTTCGGCTGTATGTCCTACCCCGGAGCATATACCGCATGTGTTGACTTGTTGAGCGTTTTCTAGCGCCATGTTTTGCATAAGAGCTGTCATATCATTCATACGCTGATTAAGTAATGACATGGTTACCTCATTCGCCTCTTTCGGTGCACGATCCTGTTGGATACTGAATTGTTGTGAATTAGCAGCCATGTTCGAAATTAGGTCTCTCGCTTCAGTCGGAGTCTTGTAAATTAGTGCACCACCACTTGCAGCATCAATCAAATTCCTATCCATAACAGTGAGTCCCTCATAAAAGTACTGGATAAGAAGCTGTTCGGGAATCTGATTTTGTGGGCAGCTTTCAGCTAGTTGTTTAAAACGTTCCCAGTACTCATAAAGAGTTTCACCCGTAAACTGTCGAACTTCACAAATCTCCTTCCTCATATTTGCCACTCGAGATGTTGGAAAGAATCTTTCCAAAATTTGCTTTTTCATCTCGTTCCAAGTATTGATCGAGCCGGAAGGGAGAAAATAGAGTCGATCCCTAGCTTTGTCGGCTAAGGAAAAAGTGAAGGCTCTAAGTTTGATTTGATCCACAGTACCAAATGGAATCCCTTCAAATGTTTATGCGGGTCATCTCCTGCAAAACCACGAAAAATAGGTAGTAAGTGAATAAGTTCAAATTTTAATTCAAAGTCCACCTCAAGATTAGGATAGGGAATGCAGAGAGGTTGTCGATTCAGATTTGGCATAGCCATATCCTTCAGAGTTCTTTCGTTGCCATTAGCGTTAGCACCGTTAGCAGGTGCAGCGTTAGTCATTGGTTCGTATTCTTCCTCTGCATCACTAAAAGAATTAGTCTGTTCCGGTATAAAATCTATTTTGGCTGGCGAAGTGCGTGGAATAGATTGTTTACTCAGCCAAGTTTCCTTGCGCAAGCGACGAGCTCCCTTTTCGATCTCAGGATCGTATTCGAGTTCACTTCCACGAAAGGTCCTAGGCATACAAAAACTTAAACAAAAAATATTAATGGCAAGAGAAATAAATCTATAACACCGTTCCCCGACAACGATACCAAAATTTGGTGGGTGTTGAATCTAACAAAAATAAAACCTACTCAAATAATTTGTAATTAATGATAAGTAGGGTCGATCCACAGGGAATGGTGTAGAATTAATTCCTGGGTTACTAATATCGATTTAAAAAGGAGGATTTTGGATTTGATTAACTAAACGATATTTTAAAAGATGCAAATTAATTGAAAGCAATGAGATTAATTTCAAATTCAATAAGTTGGAGAAGTTCTAGTCGTCAGATATCTCGGTATTGATTCTATAATTCGATCATCGATTGTAAAAATGGTTCAATGTTCTTTAGTAAATTAGCTATAGCCGTTAACAAGCTCTAACGACCTCGTTTTTCCTTATGTCGTCGATAATCAAAACAAGTTTTATGATTACTACTCTTATCAATTAGACAACCCTAAACAAGCTCTTAGGATTTAATCTATGAATAGCAGTCATACCCTAGAAAAATACTAATTCCGATCAATAAACACACAAGATCGGATTATTTAAATCGGATCACTAATTCCCAAAACGACTAATTGAAAACTTGTTCATAATCAATGTCATTAATTGCTACGATTATTAGGGTTTACCAAATAATTACGGATTTGGGTCCTAATTAGCGAAATATAACTCTAATGATTAACTAATTGGCCAGATTAATCAATCGATCAAAATATATTATCAACAAATTACCGGGAAAAAGCAAATACTCAAAGAACAAAGAATTTAAAAGCACAAAGCAATCTCACGAATTAACAGAAATCAAACCTTAAATTCCTTCGACTAGAATTATGTGTTTAGCAACACATAATCAAAAACGTCTTACAAAAGTCTTGAATTCAAAAATCTCCCAAGGAAAGAAAATGTACGTCCAAAGCTAGAAAAAAGTAGTCCCATGGAATAAAATTCCACTTATTTAAACCTAAGAGAGTTTTAACTAATCAAGGAAACTAAAATAAAATAGGATTCTATGAATACTATAATAACTAGGATTGTTATAAAAGGAAACAAAAATATAATGAAATAATTCTCAACAACTTTGGAAAGTGAAAACATAGCATGAAAGTCGAAATCATCCATGAGAAAGAGACTAAAAATGTGACAAACAACCAAAATTAAACAAGCGAAACGTGCGTAAAACACACGTTAATAGTGTGACTTGCTTCTTCAGGGCGTTTCATTTCTGGCAACTCAATGAGATTAGCACTCATTAAATCATCAAATATACCCGAGACGTCAGAATCTAAAAATGGATATTCTTTTGATTGCATTTCCTTGAGAGTCAACTTTATTTGTCTTTTGTCCATAGAGTTAATTTTCTTCTCATCACTAGGATCTTCAATTTTGCTTCGCAATTTCATTGGCATACCGCTAATCGCCATCGATTATTTGTTTGGGACTTTTGAGTAGGATTTATCTCCTTTCTTCATGTCTTGCCTCTCTTTGCCGTTTCAAAATTCTTGGATGGGTGGTCCATCACTTCCACTTACAGCCATACTCAATTCCATGTCATGAACTCGGGTGGCCAACTCATCAAACGTTCTTGGTTGAATCCCTTGAAGGATGTATCTAAGGCCCCAGTGCATCCCTTGAATATACATTTCAATAGCAGATGACTCAGATAGTCTATCTTTGCAGTTAAGGCTCAAATTTCTCCAACTATTGATATAGTCAATGACTGCTTCATCCTTCCATTGACGGGAGTTGGTGAGTTCAATCATGCTTACTGTACGTCGAGTGCTGTAAAAGCGATTGAGAAATTCTTGCTCTAATTGATTCCAATTGTCGATTGAGCCAGCTTCTAGGTCGGTATACCAGTCAAATGCATTTCTCTTTAGTGACCGGACAAATTGCTTTACTAAGTGATCTCCATAAGTTCCAGCATTATTGCATGTCTCGACGAAATGTGCTATATGTTGCTTAGGATTGCCTTTCCCATCAAACTGCTGAAATTTTGGTGATTGATAACCATTTGGCATCTTCAGATTATCAACTCTTTGAGTGTATCACTTGGTATAAGTCGAGGCTGACGTGAAGCTTCCATCAAACTTGTCCTTGATAGTTCCCATAATGAACTCCTTTAGTTGATTGACTGGAATCATCCCATCATTTGAAAGTTGGAATTTCTTAGCAATTTCTTTCTCAGTTGGATTTTATCTTGCAACTTCAACTTCATCATGGTTTTCAACTTCCTTGCCCCTTATATGGCTAGTATCAGTATTATCCGCTTTGTCTAACAGTTTTGCAATTCTCGAGTCTTGCTCTTGAACATGTTTTGCGAGCCCCTCGATAGCTTTGGTTAGACTTGCAAGTTGCTCTTCCAAAGTCATGGCATTAGTCATCATCACAGGCGCAACACCAGAGTAACTCGACATGGAATGAGGAGAAGATGGTGTAGATTCTCCATCATTGTTTTCAGTGTGGCTCTCGAGTATAAGAGAGCCCTTCTCGATGACCTTTGGTGGAGGAGTTTCCTCGAGAGATGCTTGCAACTTCTTGGCCATGTTCCTTGTTACAACGCCGACACTCTCGCTTGCAGAATTTGAAGAGCTTGAGACAGTTGGCTTGAAAGTCATTGTTTTTTAAACTTGATTTTCTTTTGATGGAAGGAAGAGATGAGAGGTAGAGATGGTCCCACTGGACGTGCCAAAAATTTGTACACAACAAATTTGTAATTCTGAAATCAAGAAACACAAAAATTATGACAAATAAAATTCATATAGATCAAAAGTAAATATGGGGTGCGAATCTCTATTCTAATCCTCTGATTCTTCCTTCAAGAATGTTGACTTGAATATTGGCGTTGACTTTGCTTCTTTGATCTTCTCCAACATTGACTTGAATGTTTATAACGTTAATTCGAGGGCTTGGCAGCTTAATCTCAGATCAAACATTGAATTTTGTATGGAATTTAAAATCTTCAAGGTTGACTTTGTAACTTTTATCTTCCTTGAACTTGATTTGAATTTCTATAACGTTAATTCGTAGGTTTAGCACCGTAATTACGAATCAAACGCTATAATGTGATGAATATCTTCAAGAACGCCTTGAATCTCGCCTAGAATGCCTTGAATCTTCTTTGTATTTGAAGAACTTCTTGAATCTTCTTTGTATTTAAAGAACTTTTGTAGAGAAAATTCTTCTTTGTATTCGAAGAACTTCTCTAAATTTTTGATTGAACTTCTGTGTGTGTGTTTTTTATGAGCTCCAAAAGACCCTATTTATAGGTGTAGGATGGAAGATTCATGAATGATTTGGGCTTGATTTGATAATTATCTATTTGATTTAATAAATAATTATCATAATTTTTGGAGCCATTTGATTGGTTGATAGAAGATCTAGATAGATCTTCTAGATATTATCTCTTTAATATATATATATATATATTAATTTAAATAGATAAACACTTTTGTCGTAGACGACTTTTGATTGGTCAATATTTCCACGTGGCGCGATTTGATTGGTCGTGGATTTATTAACTGCAATACATGATTTGATTAGATGAAACAGATCAATTTGACACGTGTCGCGATTTGATTTGTTGATAAAATGAATATTAAAATATCAATTAAATCAATTATTTTACTTTAGAATTAAATTTGATAAATTCTAAAATATATATTTTAATAGATTTAAATTGATATTTAATATTACTTTTGCCACTTGTCATCATTTGATTGGATATAAAATTCCATTGTCTACGCCATGTTGATTACATATCTATACTTTGACAATGTTTACTACGAATAAAGGGATGTGAGATACAATATAGGTCACGACTAATACAAATGCCTAGGAAATTAGTCATACTACATATTTCTATGATTACCAATTAGTACGACGAAGTTGGTAACTATGGGCACTATCCTCGAAATTCTCATTACCAATCAGAAACATTCTTTGAGGTAAAACGAATGATCCTATATTATATAGTTGATTTTCCTAAAGAAATACGTTGCACGAGATGAGATGTAGGGTTAGGTGAAAATTACTTTGGGGTAGGGTTTATAGGGTTATAGGGTTTTCCACATACCGCCATTTAGATATAACCTAATTCCGCCATACCCACATTTTCCTAACTCAGTATTTTATCCCTATTTAGGTCTGTATTGGAAATCATCTCAAAATCCCACACGACTAATCTAATCATGGTGACTACGTTTAATTCTTGTTCTACCAGTCACTTTACAAGAATTAGGGCTAAGTATCCTTAGATAAAAATAGGTCTGCATATTTTTGTAGTCGTAAAAGAAAAGAAAACGAACCCTATACTACCATATACGTCATTAGTCTTAGCATAGTTGACAAGTCATTGAACCCTATATCAATAATTTCTATCCCTAGGGGGCAACCCCCGGTAGAGTTGGTAAGAGCATGTGAATGTTGTGGCCTTGGTCACGGGTTCGAATCCTGATGAGGGAATGCCTATTTGCCTTCTCTACTGTGAGCCTGTCAGCTATGGGCAACCTAGGCTGGTTTACCTCTCTTGTGTGGTTTGCAGGCTATTACACAAGAGCGGGGTTTACCCAGTGCGCACCTAACGGTAGCGGCTGCGGGTTCCCTTGTCATCAAAAAAAAAAAAAAAATTCTATCCCTATAGGTAGTCGTCTCATTTAAGCCTAATCAAACTATTAAAACCTAATAAAGTTAGTAATAATTCTTAATTCTATGCCAAATATTACGAAGGCTAGACGTGTTCACATAGATTAACCACCAACAAAAATATAGGATTGGTGATTTAGGGATTGATGACTACGAATCATTTTTACGTTCAAATTTTCCAATGTAAATAATTATAAAATTAATACTTGACCGACCAATAAAATTATGTGGTATTCTTAAGTGAAATTTTTGGTCGTTAACCTACAATTTTCTATTACTATAATGAGGTGTATCATGTAACCGAGTAATATTGGGCTAAAAAGAGGCTTTTATAAATAATTAATTATTCACCTTATTGGTTCTATTTTCCCGTTGTTAGCTCACAATTAAAAAAACATCAGCAATATTTAAGGTTGATTTTAGTCTTTACGTAATTGTTTTCCTATTAGGGTTACATATCTTGTACTATAAATGGCACTAATTCTCATTATAACATCTTACAAAACTAAACCCTATATATTTTGAGGGTATTTTGGTGTTTACTTAATTCTTTTCCTATTAGGGTTACGCATCTTGTACTATAAATAGCCCTATTTCTCATTATAACATCTTACGACTCTAAACCCTAAATATTTGAAGGAGTATTTTAGTCTTTGCGTAATTCTTTTCCTATTAGGGTTACACATCTTGTACTATAAATAGCCCTATTTCTCATTGTAACATCTTACGACCCTAAATCCTAAAATTTGAGGGGTATTTTAGTCTTTACGCAAATATTTTCCTATTAGGGTTTCGTATCTTGTATTATAAATAGCCCTAATTCTCATTGTAACATCTTACGACCCTAAATCCAAAATATTTTGACGGGTATCTTACTCTTTACGTAATTCCTTTCCTGTTAGGGTTATGTATCTTATATTATAAATAGCCCTAATTCTTATTGTAACATCTTTCAATCCTAAACCTTTAATATTTTGAGGGGTATTTTACTCTTTACGTAATTCTTTTCCTATATAAGATTAGTGAAATTTTCTGAAAATTACTAATCTCATTGTAACATCTTACGTTACGAACCCACAAAAAATATTATAGTGTTAATCGAATTCCCACAAATTTGGAGTTAGGAAAAAAATAACCCATATTGATGTGATATGATACATATATATGAAATTATGTGGTTAAATTTATTGGTGACATATATCCCTTCTTTTTTGTTTTTCTTTTTTTTTTCTCACTAACTCAGAAAGTAACGAAAACAAAGAAAAGAAAAATTTCAGATATTAAGAAAACACAAAAAATATAAAGGAAAATTCCATAATAGGTGGTATGTCTTACAATACTATTATTGGTTGTAGGGTTAGAATAATCTAATCATGGTGACTACGTGTCCAGAAAAAACTATGCCATGGTCGTTAGTGAGGGTTAAATAACCTCCTTAATCGATAGCATCACCAATAATTTCATCTTTTTTTGACCAAATATATCGTATTTTTGGCGGGATCATATTTTCCCGCCGCCACATTTATGAAGATGTTTGTATATTTTTAATCCATAGTCTCCTAAAATCTCTTTTTTGTCGTTTCTTAAGTTTAAGGTATTTTAGTGATTTTCTTGTCTATCGCATGCTCACTAGGCTTTCGTTTCAAAGCATTCCGATGTCGTTTAGTGACTCAATACACCAATTTGAAGTTCTGCAGGGTTATATGCGTAATTTTCACGAAGATAAGTCGTATGGGATTTTTAGGTATTTTTCTCTATCGCATGCTCAGTAAGCTTATGGCTCGCCATGGATGCTGTTAGAATTATCGTAATTCTGCAAGTATAGTCTTTTATAGCCCGCAAAATATTTAGGGACTATCAAGTTATTGTGAAGACTATTGATACGATCCTAAACCCTAAAAATATGACAAGGTCGTTTCGAGTCGGACCCTGACTTTGAAAATATTGGTATGATTTTGAAAAACGAAAATAGTTTCTTCTTCAACTCGTACACTTGAAGCTAGACGTATATATTCTTATGCCCTAAATATTATTAAGCCGGTTATTATAACTTTTGCGTAATTAAAAATTTTCCCACCTTTTTCCTTTTTTTATTTTTTGCTCACTAACTCGGGAAAGAATGGTGATTTGAACTATCTTTTTGGTAATACCATTTTAGAATAATTTATTTAGATAGTGAGGAAGTAAACCCTCAACATTTTCTTTGACTAGGGATCATCAAAGGAAACGACCAAAAAAATTTTAGGGTAAATTTTATACGTTTGTAAGTTCTATAAATTCATTTTAGTGAAATTTATAACGACTTTTTGGTCGTTTTATGTATATAACCAAATCCGCGATCCTAATATCACCTAAATCACAAATATACTATATATGGATTGCTTTTTTAATTGTATCAAGATACTTTTTTTCAACTTGTGAGTTTTTAACAAAAATTTACATTCCAAATTTTTTGGTGAAAAATTATAAACTTTTTTACTCAATAAGGTAAACCTTACCATCCTAAACGGATACTACCTTCCATTTATATCTCAAAGTAACACGCCAAAAATTATGTCATCATGGAACGTTTGTACTTTATCGTAATCTGGATTAATAATTTGTAATTGAGAAAATGTCAAAATACATACCATAGGCCCAATCCACTTTTGATACCACGCTTTAGACCTGTAACACATTGGGTACCAAAAGACTTGTTTTTTAACACATTTGGTACCTCCGTTAGTTGACTAACGGTCAACCTCATGTGCATATCACGTGCGCGTTAATTCTGCCCTTTTCCCCCAAATCGATCAACAATTTCTCCCGCCCTGTTCAGCCCCAAAATCACAAACATTTCTCCGCTCTCGTTCAGCCCTAATCGATACCATTTCTCCCGCTCTCGTTCAGCCCTAAATCATAACCATTTCTCCCGCTCTCGTTCAGCCCTAAATCACAACCATTTCTCCCGCTCTCGTTCAGCCCTAAATCGCAACCATTTTGAACCCTAATTTCTCTTACAGCCCCAAATCGTTCAATCATTTTCAGCCAAATCGTTCAACCCTAATTCTGCATACACAACCGGTAAAGATCGATTTCGTTCACAAAATGAGTCTACGCGACCTTGAATACAACAAATATCCCCACCCAATATACCGTAAGTTGTATTTGCAACTTTTTAAGTTTATATCGTAGGATATTTCTTGGTAAGTTTGTAGATTAATTACTTACATTATTTTTTGTTTGTGTTTTATTGTTCTTTCAGATGATGATGAGCCACTTGATACAATGATTATACATCATGTGGGTGAATTCATAACTAGAAGACCAGAATATATTGGGGGCACAATTAGCATATTTGACTTTGTAGAGGTAAAGTATGTTAATCTCCCTTATGTTGATAAGTTATGTGAATTACTAGGGTACATAGGAGTTAAAAGATACTATAGGTCTCAAGAGAATGGTTCTGGTTTTGTTTTGCTTGCACATGGTCAACAAATTCTAGATTTATGGATGTCACATTATTCTGATAGAGAAGTACATTTGTACTTAGAAGCTAAAAAAACTCTTTTAGCAATCAAGTAGGATCATCTAACAAGCACATTTCTGAACTAGTAGAAACTGATAATGAAGACAGTTATGATAGTGGGGGGTTCACAGACAGTGACTACAATATGAGGATGAAAGTCATGAAAATGAGGATAATGAGATGTATACTAGGCATGTTGATAATGGAGTAGAATGGGTTGGTGGGGGAAGTGAGGCTGTGGATGAGAGTGAAAATGAAGAAGGTGAGGCTAATGGTTCTGATGAGGGGGACATAGTGTCAAATTCTTCTGACTTTGACTCTGGAAAGGATAGTGATGATGAAGAACGTGGTCCTACTTACCCTGTGTTTTCTCAAGTTGATTTATATGAGCCTAAATTTGAACTTGGCATGTATTTTAGTACCAAAAAAGAGTTCATTAATGTTGTGCACTGTCATGCTATTAAAACCAAAAGAAACATAAAATTAACAAGTAATGATAAAAGAAGGGCATATGCTAAGTGTACAGAAGAGGGTGTGAATGGAAAATACATGCACTAGTTTCATCTAAAGACCAATCAACCTTCCAAATCCGAAAGTACAAATCTGTCCACAACTGTTCAACAAGATATCATGTTAAAAACATTAAATCCTCATGGGTTGGTGAAAAATACAAAGATCTTTTTATAACTAATCCTAGGAGGAAGGTGTTGGGATTTCAGCAAGATATCATTAAACAGATGGGGGTGCATGTTTCTAGGCAGCAAGCTTATAGGGCAAAATGGAGTGCACTTAAAACAATTGAGGTGATTCTAAAGAACAATATGGGAAGTTGTGGGACTATGCAGAGAAACTTAGGAGATCAAACCCAAGTTCAACAGTTATAGTATCAGTTTTGCCTGATACTATACATGAAACTACAATTTTTGATAAATTTTGCTGTTGCTCTAAAGGGTTGAAAGATGGGTTTTTAGCTGGGTGTAGACCCATTATAGGTCTTGATGGATGCCATTTGAAAGGGCCACATGGTGGAGTGTTGCTTGCAGCTATAGGAATTGACCCTAATAATTGCTCATACCCAATATGTTATGCTGTTGTGGCAAAGGAAACTAAGGAAACTTGGGAATGGTTCCTTAGTCTCTTAAAACATGACTTAAACATAGAGGTGGGATTTGAGTATACTTTCATGTCAGATAAACAAAAAGGTCTAGTTCTTGCTTTTGAAAAGGTTTTACCAACTTGTGTAAATAGGTTTTGTGTTAGGCACTTACATGGGAACATGAAAACTGCTGGGTTCAAGGGTCTATCACACAAAAAAGCATTGTGGAAGGCTGCTATGGCCACCACTGTCCCTGAATTTGATATAAAAAATAAAGCTTTGTGTAAAATGGATCTGAAAATAGGTGAATGGTTGGTTGATAAACATCCTAGTGAATGGAGTAGGTCACATTTCACTACCTACCCAAAATGTGATAGTCTACTTAACAATCTTTGTGAGTCTTTCAACTCAAAAATTTTAGATGCTCGGGAGAAGCAAATTTACACCATATTAGATATGGTAAGGGTGTATTTGATGTCAAGAATGCAACAGAATAGCGTAGGACTTCAAGGTTTTGGACAAAACATAAAATATGTCCCAAAATCAGATCAATTCTTCAAAAAATCAAGGACAAGGCTGCTTCTGATTGCAATCCCATGAAGTCCAATAATTTTCACTATGAAATATCATGCTATGATAATATAAAATGCACTGTTGACCTACAAAAGCACTCATGCTCATGTAGAAAATGGGATTTGACTGGCATTCCTTGTAAACATGCTATAAGTGCTATAAATTGCCAAAGGTTGGATGTGAAAAATTTTGTAGATGAGTGTTACTCTGTAAACACTTATCTCAGTGTATATGGGTCATGTATTTATCCTATTAATGGTCCTGAGAAGTGGCATAGGACAGATTGCAGTGCACCACTTCCACCAAATATTGGAATAGGTGTTGGTAGGCCACCAAGAGCAAGGAGAATGGAGATACGTGAGCAGCCTAACAAGAAAAATAGGACAGGATTCAAAACAAATTCAAGTAGGATTAGAAGATCTAATTATAGAGTGAAATGTACATTTTGTGGGGAAAAGGGACATAATATTAAGGGTTGTAAGGCAAGAAAAGCAGTTGGGACAAATGAAAATGTGGCTGAGGCAGCTCTTTTCAGTAATTTTCAGCCTATTATTTTCAGATTAATGATGTTTCTAATTAATGTATGGTATTATAGGCTAGGAAAAGAACAAAGACAAATGATGTTGTTGCTAGGAAGGTAATATAATACATTTTTTAACTAATTTTAAATTTTACAGATCCTGTTAACATAACTAATGCATTGATTTATGTGATTCATTGTAAGCTATCAAAAAGGTAAATCAACTATGGAGTGTCAAACTTCTAATGATGGGTCAACAAGGACTGAACAATTCAGGGTATGTAAATTTTGGGTTGTATCAACCTTATGTAAATCAACCTTATGTCTAATGATTGGCATTGTTGAAATTGTTGCAGCAAAGAAAATGTTGCCAATCAGGTAAGAAAGGACCAACCTTCAAGTACCAAGCAATGCTACCAGCAGCAGCAGCAGCAAGACCTCCAGTAGCAAGGCCTCCAGCAGCAAAAAGGCCTCCAGCAGCAAAAAAGCCTCCAGTAGCAGCAAACAAACCACCAAGGCCTCGAGCAGCAGAAACTGTTGCATCCAATTCTACTGCAAGTGCATCCACTTCTAATGCAACACTGGAATCACACACAAAGACTGTAAAGATAATGCATGTTCCATTTTCTGTAGATCATCCAAGAGTTGTTGTAGGTGTAACCACCAGGAAAATAGAACCACTAGGACTAAAAACAATTGATAAAGATGGCAAAAAGTATGTGCCAATGACCAACTTGAATGCTGCTTTGAGGGAAAGAACTGCAAAGCTGTCTGGGAAGAAGAAAGTGTAGGCTGTGAGTGTTAGTGATTTGTTCTTGGATATTGTTTTAGTGTACTTTTGAACTCTATGTATTTTTGAAGTGTATGCTATCAGTTGGATTGTGACTATTGTATCTGATTTCTAAACAATTTGTAGTACTTTGGGTTTAATTATTGAATGCAGTACTTCTGTTAGACCTATTAATTATTCAAAACTGTTTATTTTGGTATCATGTAATTAGAATTTTATGTATTTTGATTTTCTTGGAATTGGAATTGGAATTGTAATGAAACTTGTTGTTGGGTACTTTGCAACATACTGGAAATAGGTGAGCTTGGTAATTAGACTTATTGTGTTTATGCTTGTGTGGCTCAAATAGGTGAGCTTGGTTATGTCCTCTAAGGCATATAATCTGGATCCTACCAAAACAATGAACATCTCTCAACAAAACATGACAATTTGTACTATTTTGGGTTCATTTGTTGCCCCTAAACAAAGCATAATTATATTACATTAAGTAACAACTGAAAACAAACAATTACAAAAACAACATTTAACTAAATGAAAAATGAAAAATGAAGCAAAACAAAACACTATACTGAGCATCAAAAGTCGCTGCATTTTCTCCAGTTTCTGCAACTTGTTGAGGATGTCTTGAAGATCTTCAATTCTTTTCTGTAGCTCATCGATTTTATTAGCCCTATTTGACACAATTTCATTCTCCAATTCTCTTACATTGTTGCGGAGATAAGTTATCACTTCAAATGCTCTTGGAGCATACGGTGGATCATACCATGAGAAGAATTTGCAGCCACTAGCGCCATCAACACAACCAATAAATCTTCGAAATGGGTTGTCTTTGGTTCTTGATGTCCATAAGTAAACTTTTTTCCCACAAATGCATTTGTTATCAATGTTGCGCCTGCTTGAGTAGGAGGAAGAAGAAGACATTTGGAACAAGAAGACGAGGAAGAAAGCAGAAGTGAAATCGTGTGTTGATGATAATCGTGTGAAGAGGAAGAAGAATGAAATCGTGTGTTTATGATAAAGAAGAATGAAATCCAGTTTTCATCCATTTCCCTCCTTTTCCCTTACTTATTTCCCTCCAAAATAGACAAATCCGATTGGTTAGAGGGGGAAAATAGCAGAATTAACGGGCACGTGATATGCACATGAGGTTGACCGTTAGTCAACTAACGGAGGTACCAAATGTGTTAAAAAACAAGTTTTTTGGTACCCAATGTGTTACAGGTCTAAAGCGTGGTATCAAAAGTGGATTGGGCCTATCCTATGGTATGTATTTTGACATTTTCTCATTTGTAATTATATAAGTCGGTAATGCATAAAACCCCAAACGTTGTTTTCCCGCTCATAATTCTTAATAAATTATGTCCCATCTTTTGTAATATAATTTAAATTTTATTCAATATTATTTAGGGTAATTTGTATTTTTACTTATATATATGTGCTATAACCCATATTCATAGTTTTGAGTAAAAGTAACAGGTAACGTGTTTCATACGCCTAATATACTTTGTAGTCATCATGACTTGAATCAATGTACTAGTATCATAGTTATTGCCCATGATATTACCATATATATAATATCATGGAAATTACAAATGTGGCAAGGTCCTACGAACCTAATTACACGTGACTTGTAAAATTTAGCCCACAATCTTTTCTTATTTGCCAACAATACCTGAAGAAAATTGCCTATAAAATCCTTAAATTATGAACTACCCCGAGTATTTAACTATACAAAAATATCGAAACGACCCTAAAAAAACCTTGTGTAATTTTTAGGGGTACTCAAAATTGCCCTAATTTAGTTAAATACTCGGTAAATATTATATTTTATTGTCTAATATTTATGCCAGTTTTACCTATATTGGTAATTAAACCCTATCAAATTTACTACGTAACGAATTGTGTAATATAGTTTTAACAGTTACCAGAACACTTGTACCAATTACTCGTTTTAGTCCAAGTTTTGGTAGTTTCACAACAATAAGGGTATTTCTTATAATTATGATCACGACCCTAAAGTATATATAAATGACTATCTCTTCTATGGTCATTTATTGTCTGCCAAATGTCAAAAGAATATCGTTTTTTTTTTTTTTTTTTTGTATTTAGCATTACGTATCATTAAAACGAGTAATTGGTATGACATTAAATGACCCATTTGTAATTAAATTATGTGTAAAATTAGGCTTATTGACGATAAGACGTTACGGATATGTTGTCAGCTGTGAAGTTCAGAAGTAAACCAATAGACATCAAGTTTTCAAATTAAAACCGTATACAATTTTCACCTTGTAACCATTGGATTAATATTACTATAACCCTATAAACAACTCATTTTTCGACAATTTACCCTATTATATATGGTCGTTATACGTAATATTGTAATTTTCACGGAAGTATAGCAATGTATCTATATAAACTGACTCGATAATTCAATATGTTTTAGATGTACTACATCTTGTAGACATGAATTATTTACATGAAAATATGAGGCATATGAAAACTAACCCGAAAAATTAATACTTAAACGTGAATTAAATTTAACCAATACATATCACTTTTTAGTAATACACTCAATAGTATTTATAATACAAGAAAACACGTTGAAAACAATGTTCATATGAATTTTGAGGGGTTTCTTAATTTTACCCTAAGTAAGCATCGCAGGTTATTCCTACATACCAATATTTAGGATAACTCTCACATTCAGTAGAAATTGTTTAGTTCGTATTTAGAGGTTCTCATTGAATGATTTAGCATATGGTCGTATAATAGTTAAAAATGGAGATGTTATTATACACCTAAATTCAATTCCTAATAATGTCATTTTCAAGTTAACTGATAACTAATCAATTATAAAAAGGCCTAATTGGGGAGGTTAACCACCTCATATAATATTTGGTAATTTAAAAAAATTACCTACGTGATATCACGTAAACTATCATTATGATGGGTCAATTGCCATCATGTGAGTATTTCTTATGCATACTCCTAATTTGGTAATGGTTGCAAATACTTATGAGTAAACAAATCCATAATTAGAGTTACACATAATTAATACTTCGTATCTGAAATACGATTATAATATTGATAATTATAATCTAAACATTTTCTTGTTCATGTCATATTTTCGGAAAATTGACACCCATTACAATATATGCATTACCGTATCATCAATCGTTGGTTATCATATAAGTACCTAACAGTTTACATCTTGTCGGGTTACAATTGCCAAAAATTATAAACTATAATTTAATTTTTTTAGATATTCATAGGGTAATTTTCGAAACAAGACGTTGGCCTATAATATTTGTCAACTTATGAGTTGAAATCATATCAACTCATTTCACAATTCCGAGTTAAATTTAAAAAGTTTGGTTAATATGACGGCCAACAAAGAAATTACATCAAATTATTGGCCGTAATCCCGTAATTATTATTTGGTCATACCACATGTTAATTTTGAAAATACACATATTATTGATTAAAACACGTAAAACGTGTAAATTTTTCTTTATGGTAACAAATTATAAGATAGTATATACATCTAGGAAGCCCGAGTTAGTTGAAAATAATATTTACTTGCAAAGATGATTCAAAATTTTATGGCCATCAAAGCGATGAACACTCTCAATAAAATACCCTCAAAACTTATTATCTTCGAGTGCAAAAATCATGGAGTCATTTTCTCAAGATCAAGATTATATCACCAAATTATATACTAATTAATGGGTTACGTATCTTGTATATTGTGTTTAAATCTTATAGGGTATACCCCAAAATAAAACTAATTTCAGATAGGTTTTTTGTGTTTCCTTATTCCCACCTAACAAAAAATACACGTCAGATTTTGGATTAAAATTAGTACAAAAATTTTTCCGCCTTTTCTTTTTCCGTTTTTTTGCTCACTAACTCGGGAAAGAAATGACAACAAAGAAAAGGAAAATTCCTTAACACCTCAAAATGTAAAAAAAAACTATGTGTTATAAGAATACCTCAAAATCCTAATAATAGATGGGTTTTTCCCGTTGGCGGGAAAATGTATATAAGCTTTATCAATATGCGATTGATAAGAATACTTCAAAATCCCAGAGTTGCTTTTTGGTCAAAATAACGATTCTAGTTATGAAACGCTACAGATACAGGAAATAGGATTTCACTAAGTACGGGTTATTTAATAAACAATGCATATACTAATACGTGAAAATTTAATTGTATTTGGGTTCGACTTGTATTACCTAATAATAGCCAATCGAAGGAGCAAATATAAACAAGTATATATTTAATTAATATAGGGTTGATACGTTTATAGTATTTTGTTAATTCGTTACAAAATGATAGAATTTGTTACTAAATTATCTCCTATTAGGTAATACAAGTCGTGATGGGTTATAGTAAACATTTCATAGTAATTTGGATGTTAGGTATTAATTAGCATACTAAAATGGTAAATTTTAGGGTTTGTATTTATTAAGTTATAACCCTAGGTATTAGAATTAATACGTCGACATACTCAAAAGTTAGGTTAAAATATGACCATGATAGTGTAAAATTATATGTGTATCAACATATTGATATAGTATATATAAATGACCATCAAGTTACCTATAGATGTATTATAGGGGTGTATGATCTATCCTAATAATTGACCTAAACACAAGATCATAACCGGGTATAAAGATAACCAAGTTTAGTTACATTTGGTGAGATTTCAATAGTGGGCTAATAGATAGTTATGGAAACAAATAATGTGATCATAATTATGATAGTAAGCCTATATGACGGTAAAGTTAGGTGACATTGTCTTTATATGGTGTAATTCTGAGTTAGTGAGCAAAAAAATACAAGTAAAATTTTAACTTAAAATACTGGTTGATATTGTTAATTAGATAAACGAAACCCTATAAACTAATAATTAATACTAAGTATCTGTTTGAATTTTAAGAGATGAAACAAATTATGTTACCCAATAATTTTCCCTAAGAAAATCAAAATATTAATTATGCCTGGCTTTCATCATATTATGTCTGTCTAAGGGTGTGAATTTTTGTATATGATCATGGAGCCCAAAACTATACTTATGTTTTATACCTTAATTTCTACTCACAACTGACGGGTTATATAAATATGTGACCTTTTACGACTATGATTTAGGCTAAATTAGGGTTACCTAATATTACATAATTTCTAAAACGGTAAAATAGGTGATATTGATATTACATAATTATATAAAAAAATTAGGGTCGTGACCTAATAACAATGGTTTAAACTATTCATACTAAATATAACATAGAAACATTGAATAGCCAAAAGTTATTATTATGCGGAAAACTTATATGTAAATAATCATTACCCATACATATGGTCAATGTATCAACATACATACTATGATGAATTACAAAGCACCTAATTTTACGGAAAAAAATCAGGGCAATAATGATTAGTACAAATTTAACGTACTATAATGAAAATATTCCTAATTCTTAACCTACACTGTGTCTTAGATAAGGTTTACATACCTATAATGACTAATGAAGCCCATGGTAATAATAACACTCGCCATAATTTGTTACTGCCATCATGAATAATTAGGTTACAGGGATATAATGAACCCTATAACTAATTTAGTTTATATAAATATCGTGTATTTCTTAAAATTAATATCATTAAAAGCAAAATTACCTGACGCATTAAAAATAATATAGTAAATTATTGTCGTTACTATATCATGATATAATAATAAAAGCATAAATTGTTTATATGTATACCTATACGTAAATATATATTTTGCAGTGATTGGGAAAATTACGTTTTTCATTCTAAAAATGGTTTCAATACACATAATTTTCAATTGCCACGTTAATTTGAATACACATAAGCTTTTTATACTCCGCAAAATTTTCCCATTTTAAGATATTATATGTGAAAAGATATTAGATAATTAAAAATCTATAAAAATACCTATTCTTATAGATTTTGGACTCACCAAAAACTAATTAAAATGCAATTCTTAATTAAAAAAACCATGAGTTAATTTGAGTTATTTAGGTAACCTTGTTACGAGTATAAATACTCAATATTTATATTGGGAAAACTATCACCCAAAAAAGTCGATACAAACAAAATTTCCCGTTGATTACACAACTTTTATTTTCACTTGATCATTTTCCGGGCATTCCTAAACGCCTATTTGTTTAGTGAATTCTTTTACATTATCGAACTACTGATGGCCTTTACACTTTAATACATTGAAATATGTAGCTAAAATAATTATGATTTGTTTAACAACCTATATTACCAAATCTATTTAGGGTATTTAGCATGATCAAGTTCTATGTATAATTGTTATACCATTGTTATACCATTAAGTGGTTATGACTATACGATATAGCTCAATCTCCTTTCTTTCTCTTTGTGGTAAAAATAATCTTTTCCCACATGTATATATAGAATCACACTATGCCAAAATCTATGTTACAACCCAAAAATTTTCCCATGATGATATTATTAGGTTATATGAACTTGATCATTCGAATATGGTATGTATAAATATGGCGGAAAATGTTATCAAATTTAAAAAAATTCTAATACAAACAAAATATTACTATAATTATGCGATATGTGACAAATAATTTGGTAAGTAATTTTCAACCAAACATCACCCTAAAATATATTCGTCATTGAAAAAAAGATGTTATTCATGGTAACAAAAATAAAAGGCTTTTTTTTTATTAGCATTACAACAAAAATTATTTGTCGCATATTTCCTTTATTGTCGCCTAAAATTTAGATATTAGCTAACTAATCATAATTTTAGTTTACCCTCTTCTAAGAAGACATCTAGGGTTGTTGTTCAGGGCAAATGACAAATATTTCTATTTTTCTTAAATATCAAGTCATAATACATAAGAAAAAAATACAAATTCAACTTAAGATGTCATTTCTTTGTTGTAAAACAACCAGGGCATAATTTTTGCAAATTCTTTTATTTCCTTACAATGGCACAATAAGATATATGTCCACTAATCAGTAGAAATCACCTAATTTTGTATTCTAATTGTTAAAAACATTAGTTGGTTATAGTGTTGTTACACTCATGGAGGAAACAAGAATACCTCAAAATCAAACAAAATTTTAAACTCTATTATATTGTATACATTTCTTATAAACGTGTAATATCTTATGTCCTGTTGTCAGATTAGGACATATGAAAGTTTACACGTTTTTTTACTTCGGGAGAATATAGGGAAATGAGAATAATGCGATTAGAAAAATTTTCTTTAAATACATAGATTACACAATTTATATAACGCGCCTATACGCCCCTAAACCTATTATAACTTGGGAGTTATTTTTTTAAACTCTATTACGTGTAAACAAAAGGTTATAGGTTTTTTTTTTTTTGAGGTAATACAAGGCGGGAATTTATTCACCAAGAGATACGTATATAATCCTAACCATATTTTAGGAAATAGCTTGCTTAGCAAAGAACCCCCGACGCAATAGTCAAATTGCTAGGTTACATATAAGATAAAAGGTACAATACCACATGGTGTTAGGAAAAAATTACCCTTGCGGTTATAATTTTTGGTAATATTATTTTTTTAAAATCAATACACATTTGTAGAAATTAGGAACTATACATGATTCACTAACTCGGGAGAGAATGTCAATAAATTATAGGGGTATTTCGTATTATAAGTAGCCCTAATCACACTAAGCCCATCATTTTCTTTTCTTTTACGACTACCTCGGCTATTTCTCAATGCACGGGGTGTTTCACAGTAACCATAAATATTTCTTTAAACAAAATTGTTTGAGGGTCATAAATTGTACTACCAAAAGAAAAGGGGCGTATATTCATTTAACCTTGCAAAATATCCTAATATCACTATACGAATACAACAAAAGAAATCGATAACCTATTAGGGGTAGTATAGTATAAAAATTCAACGTCCGAAGTAAATATCCACAACAAAGAAAATTTCAGAAAGATGATTGTTAGAGTTCTTAGGGTGTAACGTATAGAACTCTTGTATTATTGTGTGTAAAAGTGATTACAAAACAATGTACAATAGGTCGTATAAATACAAGAAATATAAAATCCTAGGCTATACAAAAGATGGGCCATATCTAATATACTTGATACACTAACACCCCCCCGCAATCCGAGCAGTGGGACCAACGCGAAGATTGGCACGAAGATGAAGAAACTGAGGTGTCGGAAGCGGCTTTGTAAAGATGTCTGCAATCTGATCCTTGGTGGAAACATATTGAACAACAACATCACCAGTAGCTACCTTTTCTCGAACAAAATGGTAGTCAATCTCAATATGTTTGGTGCGAGCATGAAAGACTGGATTGAGAACAAGGTAGATAGCACTGATGTTGTCACAATAGACAGAAACTGGATGAGGAAGCACCACACCAAGATCACGAAGAATGTATCGAAGCCAACAAGTCTCAGCGACTGTGAAAGCAACGGAGCGATATTCTGATTTGGTGCTAGAGCGGGAAACGGTGGCCTGTTTCTTCGCAGACCAAGAGATCAAATTACGTCCCAAGTAACTGGCAAAACCAGTGGTGGAGCGACGACTATCTGGACACCCAGCCCAATCAAAATCAGTATAAACGGTGAGAGAGTCCAGGGAAGACGGTGAGATAAGTAATCCATGATCATGTGTACCCCGGAGATAACAGAGAATACGCTTAACCATCTGAAAGTGAGTTTCCCTCGGAGAGTGCATAAACTGATTGACAAGAGCAACGACATATGCAATATCTGGGCGAGTGTGAGTAAGATATTGAAGACCACCTACAATACTTCGAAAAAGTGTGGAATCAGAAAAGAGAGGACCATCCATAACAGATGGACATGACTTAGCAGAGAGAGGCGATGATACAGGCTTCAGGTGCATAAAACCAAAACGATCAAGAAGACTAGTGGCATATTTCTCCTGAGTAAGAAAGAGACCCTGAGAATCACGGGAGGCCTGAATGCCCAAAAAATAGTGAAGATCACCCAAATCTTTCATAGCGAATTCCTGAGATAACCGATTAATGAGCGAGGAGATAGCAGTGGGATCATTACCAGTGAGAATAATGTCATCAACATATAGTAGAAGAACCATAGTAATAGAACCACTGCGATATACAAACATCGACATATCGGCCTTGCTATAGGAGAAGCCAAGGCGAAGGAGATATGTACCAAAACGCTGAAACCAAGCACGAGGAGCTTGTTTCAATCCATAAAGAGTCTTTTGCAACTGACAAACGTGTGTAGGATGTTGCTGATCAATAAAACCTCGAGGCTGGGCCATATAAACTGTCTCAGAGAGATCACCGTGAAGAAAGGCATTCTTCACATCCAACTGACGAATGCACCACTTTTGAGATATAGCAATAGATAGAACAGTGCGAATGGTGGTGGGTTTAACCACGGGACTGAATGTCTCACCAAAATCAATGCCAGCCTGCTGCTTAAACCCCTGAGCCACTAAACGAGCCTTATAACGCTCAACTGAATCATCAGAACGGAGCTTAATTTTGTACACCCATTTGGAACCAACAATATTCTGAGAGGAGTCTGGTGGAATAAGAATCCACGTGTGGTTAGACTGAAGAGCATTAAACTCATCAGCCATAGCAACACGCCATAGAGGATCCTTCACTGCCTGCGAAAAGCATGTTGGTTCAAGGGGAGTAGAGAGAGCAGTGAGAGAAGGAAGAATGCGAGGTTTAGTGATACCAGCACGTGAGCGAGTGATCATCGAATGTCGTGGAGCAACATGAGGCGAGGTGTGAGAATCAGATGGTATAGAAGGAGAGACTGAGGAGGAATTCGGTAAAGTGGAAGAGGTAGAGGCTGGAGAGGGCAAAGGAGGAGAGGAATCTGTAGGAGAGGATACAGGACATGGTGAGGGAGGAACTGTGGCTGTAGGTGAACTGGGTAAAGTGGATGTTGAGGAAAGAGAGATAGCGTAGTTTGGGGATGCAAGAGATGAGAAGAGATGGACTCGGTTAATGAAGGTCCAAGATATGGAGATTGAGGTAGCAGTAATGGAGGCGACATAAACTGGGAGGAATGAGATTCGGGGATAGAGGAAAGAGTGGGATAAGGGAAAGTAGATTCATCAAATATAACATGATGACTGATGTGAATAGATCCAGAGATAGGGTCAAAACATCTAAAACCTTTATAGTCAGTAGTATACCCAAGGAAAACACAGGTGAGAGAACGGGGATCTAGCTTGTGATGAGCACGGTGACCAAGATATGGATAACAAGCACATCCGAAAACACGAAATAAACGATAGTCAGGGGATCGACCAAGAAGAGACTCATACGGGGAAATAGCAGAGAGAGTGGGAGTGGGTAAGCGATTTATTAGAAAGACAGAAGTATAAAGAGCTTCAACCCAAAAGATGGGAAGAAGGGATGCAGTGATAAGAAGTGTGCGGATGAGTTCAGAGATATAACGATGTTTGCGTTCAGAGACGCCGTTTTGCTGAGGAGTGTATGGACAGGATAATCGCAACTGAATTCCTTGATCAGCGAAGAAGGAACGAAACTGGGCATTGTCGAATTCACGACCCCCATCACTTTGAAAACATTTTATAGTGGATGTGAAAGCATTAAAAACAAGAGAGTGAAAATGCATAAAATGTTGAAAAACTTCAGATTTTGCTTTCATAGGGTAGCACCAAGTAAAACGAGTAAAATCATCAACAAAAATAACATAATATTTAAAACCAGAGTTTGATAGAACTGGAGAGGTCCAAACATCAGAGTGAACTAACGAAAAAGGGGTCTGACTACGTCGTTCGACAGACTGAAAAGAAAGCCTACGCGAGCGACCTAATTGACATGCAGAGCAGAAATCAAAATTGCATAGTTTGGGTGAGATAACACCTTTATTACATAAAGTTTTTAAAGTATATAAACTAGGATGACCAAGACGACGGTGCCATATAGTGCTGGAGACTGGCAGAGCGACGAGAGCAGAGGCGGAAGCAGATGTAGAAGTGGGATGAACTGGGTACAGACCACTAGATGAACGGGACGTCAGGAGGGGACGACCGCTGACCTTGTCCTTAATACAAAAACCAGAGTCAGAAAAAGTAATAAGGCAATTGTTATCACGACAGAGCTGACGTACAGATAAAAGATTGTGAGATAAAGATGGAACATGAAGAACATTCGATAACCGTAATGAACAAGAAGCGGTTTCAATTTTGGTTGAACCAACATGCTTAATCTGCAATAAGTCACCATTTCCAACCAAAATTTTATTATTGCCAGAATACGGAGACAAATTAGAAAGCATACCATTATGAGGGGTCATATGAGCAGAGGCACCGCTGTCCGAAAACCAAGTAAGATCAGGAGTATCTCCAACAGTCAAGGCAGAGAATGACTTTGGTAAGTCTTCAGAGACATAAGAGTGGTCAAATCTATGTGGACAAGAAGTCGAGGCATGCCCAGGATTGCTACAAAGCTGACACGTCTGACCAGTGCGAGAGGGGGGAAGAAGACCTGGTTGAGAATCCTGTGTAGAACTAGAGGAACGAGTAGGCCCGGAAAAGAATCGAGAAGTCGAAGATAAACCATGCTGAGTAGATGCAGAGGTAGGATGTCCACGACCATGCCAACCACGACCACGTCCGGAACCATGGCCACGGCCACGAAAAGAACCACGTCCCCGACCACGGGAAATATTAGTTTGGGCTACAAAGGCAAGGGATGGCGGTGTGGAGTGTTGGTTAAGAAGGCGATGTTCAAATTGAAGAAGGCGAGCACGAAGGTCATCAAAGGTGATAAGTGAGGAGTGCATAGTGATGGAGGTGACAAAGGAATCATACTCTGGTGGAAGCCCATTAAGTGTTTGAAGAACGAGATCAGTAGAGGAGACAGGAGATTTTACTGCCTGAAGATTATTTGCTAGTTGTTGTATTTTAGTGAGGTAAGCATCACACGATAGAGAACCTTTTTGAATAGTGGAAAATTCTAGTTTATATTGAAGTTGTTTGGCGAGTGATTGCTGAATAAATCGCGTCTCGAGAGCTTTCCAAATAGCTCGGGAAGTAGGAAGCGAATAAACAGATAGTAATATATCTTGTGACATAGTGTTGTGCATCCAAGTTTTGATGCTACTATCAGTACGAATCCATGATGAATATGAAGGATTAGGTATAGGTTGTCCAAGAGAATTCATGTTGTGCGATGATGGACAAGATAAAGAGCCATCAATATACCCGAGTACAGAGTGACTTTCTAATAGATTTTCAAATTGGGCTTTCCATAAAAAATAGTTGTCCGAATTTAATTTCGTGGACATATGGTTTGGATTAGGTAGAGAGGATAAGAATGGCGAGATTGGTAAAAAAGATTGAGGTTGGGCGAAGTAGGCTAGTGGGTTGTGAATTGTATGAGTGGGGTTATCTGGATGAGGGGCTAATGGGTTTGGGGGCATGAGTGATGGGTTGTGTGATAGGGAAAGATGGTTTGAATTAAATGGAGGATAATTGGATAGGGAATTTTGATTGTGGCTTATAAGTAATTCGTGGGTTTGATTTGGTGAATTGAGGTTTATAGTGTTTGATTCTTGGGCTAAAGAGAAAGGGACTTGATGTTGGGCTTGGCTTGGCATTTGGAATGACCCAAAAGAGGAATGGGCCGTGTGTTCTTGAATTAATGATGGGAAATTAATAGATTGGGTTAGGGCAGGGATTTGGAGTGTTCCAAAAGATGGGCTTAAGCCCGTGTGAGTTTGTATTTGTGCAGCTAGGTTATCATTTGGATTAGCAACATTAGAGGCGGCTGCAATGGTGGGTGACGCAAGTTGTAAAGGGATGGCATTGCGGTATTGGACGGCGGAGGTATCGACGGCGAGAGTGGTGGCCGACGGGACGGGAATGGTAGCCGGATTTTGAGAAAGTTGTGTTGCTAGGATTTGTGCTATATCTGTTGGGGTAAGATTTAGGGATAAGAGTTGTTGTATGGTGGAGATGAAGGCAATGTTGGCGGCAGGCGGAATAGAGACGGTGGCATGTAGTGTAGAGACGGCAGCGTTATGTAGAACGGAGTGTGTTGGTTGCGAAAGTGGGGTTAACGAGGGGTATGGAAGAGTTTCGGTGGCCGGAGGTGGTACGGCGGAGGGGGCCGGAGCGCCGGAAGTGGCAGACATGTCAGCGACAGGTTGTGTTGCCGTGAGGGCGGTAGGAAAGGTCACGGGAGTATCTTGCCCGGTGACTGATACCATGTTAGAGTTCTTAGGGTGTAACGTATAGAACTCATGTATTATTGTGTGTAAAAGTGATTACAAAACAATGTACAATAGGTCGTATAAATACAAGAAATATAAAACCCTAGGCTATACAAAAGATGGGCCATATCTAATATGCTTGATACACTAACAATGATAAGAAAACACAAAAAAACTATGGGCTTCTACGAACTCAACGAAGTAAATTCCCTTTAAAATAGATTCTTACCATCTTATGTAATGGATATTTATTTCGGACGTGAATTTTGACGTATTCTTATCAATTTTGGTAATTGATAAGGAATTTTTAATTTGTGTCTACAATTAACCAATACATGTATAAGGTTTTTTGTGCATTCAATTAGGTAAAGACTACAATTACTTATGTAGTACAATAATTGTGTAGTTCAATATTGTTTTTGTATTAATATGCTGGTAATTACCCTAAACCAATAAAATGAAAATGATACCCTAGTGACCCTTTCAATTAGGACTAGGTGCATATATCAAAACTGAGGTAAACACGTAATTCGGTTTAGGGTTATGAACGAGTATGGCAAAATATTAATACAATACATAATAGATTATTGGTATCTATTAAATGGGATTAAGAAAATTTGATAGGTATATATATTGATTCGAGTACGTTTTTTACTATACGTATCCTGTATATTGTGTTTAAACCTTATAGGGTATACCCCAAAGCAATAGGATTGTAATGAGGGTGTAATAGGGGCGTGTCCAAAAATAGTAATAGGGTCTGAAATAGTTGTAACAGATAGTACCAAAGAAATTATACCGTTTAACTATGTTCACCTAATATTTTGTTCAAAGAAATATATTGTTTTTATATTCCTCGTTAAAATATATACGTTTCCATAATCGTATATATCATGATAGTATCAATATTAGCGTCGAATAGCATTTTTATCTGAAATTTTCAGATAACAATACACAATATAATAAACTAATAATTAACCCTATAAACTCAAATTTTATAGGGTGTATACGAACAGGTAAAATTTCATAAGAACAATATCACGGTTAACTTTAGTCTATTTAGGGTTACGTGAAAGAAACAAATTTACTATATTAATATACGGTAAAAATATTGTGATTAAACACATTATAATTTCATCTACATCCACCCGAGTATTGGTACTTCATCTATAAAAAGGGTTTTAGTTTATAAAAAAGGAAAAATTTTCCCGGAGACATTTGCTAAAAATGCGTAAAACCCTATACCCTAATTATCTAATTCCTAGGATATAATTAACCCTATTTCTTAACCTAAAATATTAGACTTTTTATAATTATCCGAATGTAAATGCCTATGACATAAATCGCATATACCCCTTTTTAGGGTTATCCCGACAAAATTTATATACATGCCCATATATAGTTTAATGAGATCTGTGTTTTTATTCGAATAATTTTTTTTACCTATTTGACATAAATATGATATTTCATTAAATCATAATCTTATATTGCTAATTGCTCACTATCTTTTAAACACACTAAATGATAAGACCAATTATTCATAGGTATGTTTTTGTACTCTTGTAGTTGATCTCACAATCAACTACAAGAGTACAAACATGTAATTCTTGAACTCTATAACCGGTGATTATGATTGATTCATTAAACTATCCGCCTTCATCCAAATTAAACAAACTCGGGAAAATCTACCAAATATTTTATGTCGTTGACAAATTTTGAGATACCATATTTACGTCAAATTAGGCCCTTTTTTCTCGAGTTAGTGAGCAAAAAATCTACCTGTTTCACTATAGTATACCAATTTAATAAAATACGAATTAAGTGAAAAAATATAAGGGGTATTTTTAGTGTGTTGTGTCTATTACGTATTAATAGACAACTGACCTAATACAAAAAATATGGTTCTTAGCTAGTAACATGCATTAACGGCTTGCTAGGTCGTAATTTTCTTTGTTGTCCTTTTCCTATAATGTAATATACACACAACTTGTTTGGTTTTTGTTAATTGTCTAGGAATTATAGATAGTCCAAAAAAAATAATGTTTCTAACTGTTTAGTGAATATATTATTATTTGGACTTATAGGGCCGTGTATTATAGGATTGGGGTTAATAATTTTTAATTATAAACGATATACCAAACGGGTATTTTCCTATAAGATAAGATATACCTGAAATGAATCTAGAACCAATAAATTTGCTTATGAATTAATGTGAAATTTAACTATTGGTATAATTATCTATGTTATTTGTATTTTTAAACTATTACCTGCAATAATTTTCCTCACAAATTTATTGGTTATATAGAGTCGTTTCAACAAAAATATGAAAACTAAATTATACTCAAAATATATTACACATATATTCCCTATGAGGTATAGTGTAAATATCATATTAACAGGACGTTACGTTTATTTTGGTTTACTTCGTATTTAGCCTTAAGCTAATTTAGCTCAAATTTGTTCCAATTTATAATAACCATACATATGATTGTTTCTTATCATTATGGTAACTTAAACCAATACACATAAGCAATGTATTGAGACAATAATATAAGACGTAGTTTGTTTACTATTGGGGCACCACCAAAACTATGTTTCCAAGCTGGAAGAAAACAAATTTATGAACATATTTAATATAATCCAGTGACAGTAATTTTTCAACCCCTTGTACTATGGGGCATCATAGTCGATTATTTATAAGATTTTTTGGTTACGCCTATATGGTAATATAGGTTTGGACTTTAATTACACGTTTCGTTTATTTCATAAAGATTAATTTGAGGTAAAACGAATTGTAATTATAGAATCACTATCTCGGCGGTGCCTGAAAGGATACATACCTATTTGGTATCATATTCTTTCTTTTTGTCGGTTACCCAATTGTCACTAACATTTTCTAGGGTGACTAAAAGTACATTTAATTACTTTTAGCGATGCTTAGTCTTCACAATAAATTTACCTCAAAGGTAACCTAATTATACGTGAAAACAAATATCACTTTTATAACATCTTACGACACTAAACCCTATATGTTTTCCTTTGGGCTACTTTAGTCTTTACGTAATTCTTAAATATTTATAACACAGTCTATATGGAAAAACCATTGTAATATTTGTAGATTAGCCTTGTAATTAGTAAGATACGGAAAATTTATGGTTTTTCAAAATGTATAGAACCCTAGTTTATACATTAACCCAACGAAGTAAACAAAAACAAACGAAACTACCAAATCGCATAATAGTTATGGATATTTGAGGGTATTTATTATATAATAATAATAAATCATAACGTCTCTCTCTATCTGAAATTAGAATAAGTAAGACGTTTCCTTAAATATAAGATACCTACGAGCCTGATGTAACTCATATCACATTTTCCCATTTTACTACCCCTAATATTTTTTAATACAAGATGTTACCCTAATTAACTCCACATTACGCATAAATTTTTTTTAATTCTTATGACTGTCCAATGCATGTTTAATAGTTGTCCTAAACCTTTTTTACGAAATATTTGTTCGGAATATGATGCCAATGAATAATCGCACGAAAGAAAAGAACAATAAAAGAAGACACGAATTGTTTATCCAGTTCGTCAAAAGAATTTTGACTACGTCTGGGGGTGCTGCCAAGTCAGGATATTCATTATATTTCTGATGAGATCTAATTACAATGAAAGTGTTAAGGTTACAATGATATCAGGATTATTTATAATATAATATACCTAACCCTAATAGGAGAATAACATAAAGACTAAAAAACCCATCAAAATACTTTTGGGCCTATTTACAGTCCTTCAGGCTCCACAACTCAATAATCTCCCACTTGGAGACTGAATTCAACAATAACCATCACTCGATCTTCTCATTCAATAGCCCACAACATGTCCAGCAATGCCAAGCCTCTCAACTCAGGTTCCGATGCCCATTGAAGCCAGGCATAGCTTCAATTTCTCTAAGATCACACTCTTAGTCAGTGATAGATAAGATAAAGATGGTGAATACCTATCTGGTGCATGACGTTGTCTGCTAGATCTCCACAGCGGAACTATCAGCGTACTCGGCTTTGTTTCAACAACTACCTAATCATTATGAGCAACTTTGCTCCGACTCGAGTTAGAGATGTCTAACTCAATAAATTCAGGAATTTTAGACTGAGTACCTGTCTTATCAATTTGTGGTGCAGTTCCATACGTCACTATGCACCAACTCCAATTTTTCGTTCTTCAAGGTTCTGCCTCCCTTCGAAAAATTCACCCTTTTTTATTTTCCGAATACACAATCTTCACATAAGTCAACATCGACTGTTTTGAGGCTTAGCTTACCTTTCGAACAAAGCTCCTTCATACCATTTGCACTCATGTGGTCAAGTCGGCAATGCCACAAATCTGCATCACTGTTTTCTCCTGCAAGAGAAATACAGTCTTTGGTGTTAGTTGTCATATACAATGTACTTTCTTTCTTACCTCGAGCTAGTATCATGGACACTTTGGTTATCTTCCATGTACTGCAACCGAAAGTCACAATGTATCTATCGGCGTCTAGTTGTCCTATGGAGACTAAATTCCTCTTCAAACCAGTAATATGTCTCACATCACGCAACTGCAACACGCTTCTATTCGAAGTTTTAATTCGAACATCTCCCTTCCCCACGATTTTCAGAGGCTCATCATCAGCTAGATAAACATTCCCGAAATCTCAGAAAGTATAATATTCCATTATATCAGCATCACTGCAAGAATGGAACGATGCTCCAGAATCCAAAACCCACGATTCCAATGGACTGCTCATGCTCAATATCAAAGCATCACTGATATATTCAGTTGTTGCATTAGCTGATTTCCCATTCTTCTTGGGTGCTGTGCACTTGTTCTTGTAATGACCAAGTTGCTCACAGTTCCAACACTTTATCGAACTCATGTCCTTCCTCGACTTACTTTTACCTCTCGACTTTGACCTATCTCTGTACGAATTCCTTGATTCTGATTTACCTCTATTTTCTGTATTCAGAACTTATTCCGAAGCTATAAATGATTCTCTCCTGCGAATTTCTTCACTCATAATCAAGTCTCTTACTTCATCAAATTTCAACTTCTCCTTACCTGCTGAAACACTAACAGCAGTAACCGTTCCACCCCAGCTTTCAGGTAGAGAAGACAACAAAATTAGGGCTCTAACCTCGTCATCAAAATCGATCTTAATTGAGCTCAATTGGGCTGTAATCAAATTGAACTCATTAAGATGGTCAGCCACCACAGAACTCTCTGACATCTTTAGGTTAAATAGACGCCGCATAATATGAACCTTGTTCGCCGCTGATGGCTTCTCATACATGTCTGCTAAAACTTTAATAATACCTTTGGTGGTTGTCTCTTTCGTCGTATGGAACACAACATTCCGTGACAGAGACAAGCGAATCACTTGTCAAGCACCTTCCACTCTTCGTCTCTCATATCCGACGGTTTATCACCAAGGGGTTGATACAAATCTTTACCATACAGGTAATCTTCGATTTGCATTTTCCAGAACCCAAAGTCAGTCCCGTCGAACTATTCAATCGGCATTTTTTCTTCACCCGTCATATTCGCTCCCACTCAACCTGAAGCTCTTGATACCAGTTGTTATGAATATGATGCCATGAATAATCACACGAAATAAAAGAACAATGAAAGAACACACGAATTGTTGACCCAGTTCGTCAAAAGAATTTTAACTACGTTTGGGGGCGCTACCAAGCCAGGGTTTTCACTAAATTTCTGATGAGATCAAGATTAAAATGAGAGTCTTAGGGTTACAGTGATATCAGGGTTATTTATAATACAATATATACCTAACCCTAATAGGAGAATAACATAAAGACTAAAAAACCCATCAAAATACTTTTGGGCCTATTTACAGTCCTTCAAACTCCATAACTCAATAATATTTAGGGTCTGAGATACTTTGTCTGCGTAAAATATTTCCATCAGCTCCAATGCAGCTTTCAGAGACGATGCTCGTCAACTTTCTGATGATGTATTAATTATTAGTTTATTTATATTGTGGATTCACCCACAATTTCTAAAATGACCAAATATTAAGAAAATGTGAGGAAATTCTTAATAAATTACTTGAAACGACTCTATAACAAATAAATTTGCGTATGAAAAGATGTGAAATTTACCTATTGGTATGATTATCTATGTTATTTGTATTTTTAAACTATTACATGCAATGATTTTCCTCACAAATTTATTGGTTATAGAGTCGTTTCAACTAAAATATGAAAACAAATTTTACTCAAAATATATTACACATATTCCCTATGAGGTATTAGTGTAAATATCATATTAACAAGATGTTTCATTTATTTTTGTTTACTTCGTATTTAGGGTAAATCATTTTTTTCCTTAAGCTAATTTAGCTCAAATTTGTTCCTATTTATAATAACCATACATATGATTGTTTCTTATCATTACGGTAACTTAAACCAATACACATAAGCAATGTATTGAGACAATATTATAAGATGTAGTTTGTTTACTATTGGGGCACCACCAAGATTGTGTTCCCATGATGGAAGAAAATAAATTTATGAACTTATTTAATATAACCCAGTGACATTGTAATTTTTCAACCCCTTGTATTATGGGGCATCATAGTCAATTATTTATAAGATTCTTTGGTTACGCCTATATGGTAATATAGGTTTGCACTTTAATTACATGTTTTGTTTATTTCTTAAAGATTAATTTGAGGTAAAATGAATAGTAATTATAGAATCACTACCTCGGTGGTGTTTGACAGGTTACATACCTATTTGGTATCATAATCTTTTTTTTTTGTCGATTACCCAATTGCCACTAACATTTTCTAGGGTGACTAAAAGTACATTTAATTATTTTCGGTGATGCTTAGTCTTCACAATAAATTTACCTCAAAGGTAAACTAACTATACGTGAAAACAATGTAATAAATGACGTTTATATTATAGTTTGGCTTAATAAATAAAGATATGGTCCATAATTTACGATAGTATAAACAAATATAACTTTTATAACATCTTACGACACTAAACCCTATATGTTTCTCTTTGGGCTACTTTAGTCTTTACGTAATTCTTAAATATTAATAACACGATCAATATGGAAAAACCATTGTAATATTTTTAGAGCAATTAGCCGTGTAATTAGTAAGATATGGAAAATTTATGGTTTTTCAAAATGTATAGAACCATAGTTTATACATTAACCCAACGAAGTAAACAAAAACAAAGTAAACGAACAAATCACATAATATTTATGGATATTTGAGGGTATTTATTATATAATAATTAAAATAATAATAAATCATAACGTCTCTCTATCTGAAATTAGAATATGTAAGATGATTCCTTAAATACAAGATACCTATGAGCATGATGTTACTCATATCACATTTTCCCATTTTACTACCCCTAATATTTTTTAATACAAGATGTTACCCTAATTAACTCCACATTACGCATAATTTTTTTTTTATTCTGATGACTGTCCAATGCATGTTTGATAGTTGTCCTAAACCTTTTTTAGAAAATATTTAGTGTCTGAGATTCTTTGTCTGCGTAAAATATTTCCATCAGCTCCCATGCAGCTTTCAGAGACGATGGCTCGTCAACATTCTGATGATGTATTAATTATTAGGTTATATATACTGTGGATTTACCCACAATTTCTAAAATGACCAAATATTAAGAAAATGTGAGGAAATTCTTAATAAATTACCTGAAATGACTCTATAACCAATAAATTTGCGTATGAATTAATGTGAAATTTAACTATTAATGTGAATTAATTATTATTTGGACTAATAGGGCCGTGTATTATTAAGTGAAGTATGTCTCATGATAGGCATATCATAGGATTGGGGTTAATAATTTTTAATTATAAACGATATACCAAACGGGTATTTTCCTATAAGATAAGATATACCTGAAATGAATCTAGAACCAATAAATTTGCTTATGAATTAATGTGAAATTTAACTATTGGTATAATTATCTATGTTATTTGTATTTTTAAACTATTACATGCAAGGATTTTTCTCACAAATTTATTGGTTATAGAGTCGTTTCAACGAAAATATGAAAACTAAATTTTACTCCAAATATATTACACATATATTCCCTATGAGGTGTTAGTGTAAATATCATATTAACAAGATGTTTCATTTATTTTTGTTTACTTCGTATTTATGGTAAATCATTTTTTTCCTTAAGCTAATTTTGCTCAAATTTGTTCTTATTTATAATAACCATACATATGATTGTTTCTTATCATTACGGTAACTTAAACCAATACACCTAAGCAATGTATTGCGAAAATATTATAAGATGTAGTTTGTTTACTATTGGGGCACCACCAAGATTGTGTTCCCCATGATGGAAGAAAATAAATTTATGAATTTATTTAGTATAACCCAGTGACATTGTAATTTTTCAACCCCTTGTATTATGGGGCATCATAGTCGATTATTTATAAGATTTTTTGGTTACGCCTATATGAACATATAGGTTTGGACTTTAATTACACGTTTCGTTTATTTCATAAAGATTAATTTGAGGTAAAATGAATTGTAATTATAGAATCACTACCTCGGTGGTGTTTGAAATGTTACATACCTATTTGCATCATAATCTTACTTTTTGTCGGTTACCCAATTGCCACTAACATTTTCTAGGGTGACTAAAAGTGCATTTAATTACTTTTGGTGATGCTTAGTCTTCACAATAAATTTACCTCAAAGGTAACCTAATTATACGTGAAAACAATGTTATAAATGAAACGTTTATATTACAGTTGGATTAATAAATAAAGATTTGGTCCCTAATTAACGATAGTATAAACAAATATCACTTTTATAACATATGACGACACTAAACCCAACATGTTTCCCTTTGGGCTACTTTAGTCTTTACGTAATTCTTAAATATTTATAACACAGTCAATATGGAAAAACTAGTGTAATATTTGTAGAGCATATAGCCGTGTAATTAGTAAGATACGAAAAATTTTATGGTTTTTCAAAATGTATAGAACCCTAGTTTATACATTAACCTAACGAAGTAAACAAAAACAAATGGAACGACCAAATACAATAATATTTATGGATATTTCAGGGTATTTATTATATCATAATTAAAATAATAATAAATCATAATGTCTCTAATCTCTATATATCTGAAATTAGAATAAGTAAGATTTTTCCTTAAGCATAAGATACCTACGAGCATGATGTTACTCATATCACATTTTCCCATTTTACTACCACTAATATTTTTTAATACAAGATGTTACCCTAATTAACTCCAGATTACGCATAATTTTTTTTAAATTCTTATGACTATCCAATGCATGTTTGATAGTTGTTCTAAACCTTTTTTAGGAAATATTTAGGGTCTGAGATTCTTTGTTTGCGAAAAATATTTCCATCAGCTCCCATGCAGCTTTCAGAGATGATGGCTCGTCAACTTACTGATGATGTACTAATTATTAATTTATTTATATTGTGGATTTACCCACAACTTCTAAAATGACCAAATATTAATAAAATGTGAGGAAATTCTTAATAAATTACCTAAAACGACTCTATACCAATAAATTTGCGTATGAATTAATGTGAAATTTAACTATTGGTATGATCATCTATTTTATTTGTATTTTTAAACTATTACATGCAATGATTTTCCTCACAAATTTAATTGTTATAGAGTCGTTTCAACTAAAATATGAAAACTAAATTTTACTCAAAATATATTACACATATATTCCCTATGAGGTATTCATGTAAATATCATATTAATAAGACGTTTTGTTTATTTTTGTTTACTTCGTATTTAGGGTAAATCATTTTTTTCCTTAAGATAATTTAGCTCAAATTTGTTCCTATTTTTAATAACCATACATATGATTGTTTCTTATCATTAATTTAACTAGAACCAATACACATAAGCAATGTATTGAGACAATATTATAAGACGTAGTTTGTTTACTATTGGGGCACCACCAAGATTGTGTTCCCATGCTGGAAGAAAACAAATTTATGAACTTATTTAATATAACCCAGTGATATTGTAATTTTCAACCCCTTGTATTATGGGGCGTCATAGTCGATTATTTATAAGATTTTTTGGTTACGCCTATATGGTAATATAGGTTTGGACTTTAATTACACGTTTCGTTTATTTCAGAAAGGTTAATTTGAGGTAAAACGAATTGTAATTATAGAATCACTACCTCGGTGGTGTCTGAAAGGTTACATACCTATTTGGTATCATAATCATTTTTTTTTTTTGTCGGTTACCCAATTGCCACTAACATTTTCTAGGGTGACTAAAAGTACATTTAATTACTTTGGTGATGCTTAGTCTTCACAATATATTTACCTCAAAGGTAACCTAATTATATGTGAAAACAATGTTATAAATGACGTTTATATGACAATTGGCTTAATAAATAAAGATTTGGTCCCTAATTTACGATAGTATAAACAAATATCATTTTTATAACATCTTACGACACTAAACCCTATATGTTTCCCTTTGAACTTTAGTCTTTTCATAATTCTTAAATATTTATAACACAATCAATATGGAAAAACCATTCTAATATTTGTAGAGCATATTAGCTGTGTAATTAGTAAGATACGAAAAATATATGATTTTTCAAAATGTATAGAACCCTAGTTTATACATTAACCCAACGAAGTAAACAAAAACAAACGAAACGACCAAATCGCATAATATTTATGGATATTTGAGGGTGTTTATAATAATTAAAATAATAATAAATCATAACGTCTCTCTATATCTGAAATTAGAATAAGTAAGATGTTTCCTTAAACATAAGATACCTACGAGAATGATGTTACTCATATCACATTTTCCCATTTTACTACTCCTAATATTTTTTAATACAAGATGTTTCCCTAATTAACTCCAGATTACGCATAAAGTTTTTTTAATTCTTATGACTGTCCAATGCATGTTTGATAGTTGTCCTAAACCGTTTTTAGGAAATATTTAGTGTCTGAGATTCTTTTTCTGCGTAAAATATTTCCATCAGCTTCCATGTAGCTTTCAGAGATGATGTCTCGTCAACTTTCTGATGATGTATTAATTATTAGTTTATTTATATTGTGGATTTACCCACAATTTCTAAAATGACCAAATATTAAGAAAATGTGAGGAAATTCTTATTAAATTACCTGAAACGACTCTAAAACCAATAAATTTGCGTATGAATTAATGTGAAATTTAACTATTAGTATGATTATGTATGTTATTTGTATTTTTAAACTATGACATGCAATGATTTTCCTCACAAATTTATTGGTTATAAAGTCGTTTCAACGAAAATATGAAAACTAAATTTTACTCAATATATATTACACATATATTACCTATGAGGTATTATAAGTGTAAATATCATATTAACAAGATGTTTCGTTTATTTTTGTTTACTTCGTATTTAGGGTAAATCATTTTTTTCCTTAAGCTAATTTAGCTCAAATTTGTTCCTATTTATAATAACCATACATATGATTGTTTCTTATCATTACGGTAACTTAAACCATTACACATAAGCAATGTATTGAGACAATATTATAACACGTAGTTTGTTTACTATTGGGACACCACCAAAATTATGTTCCCATGCTGGAAGAAAACAAATTTATGAACATATTTAATATGATCCAGTGACATTGCAATTTTTCAACCCCTTGTATTTCTTGGCATCATAGTCGATTATTTATAAGATTTTTTGGTTACGCCTATATGGTAATATAGGTTTGGACTTTAATTACAGATTTCGTTTATTTCATAAAGATTAATTTGAGGTAAAATGAATTGTAATCATAGAATCACTACCTCGGTGGTGCCTGAAAGGTTACATACCTATTTGGTATCATAATCTTTTTTTTTTTGTCGGTTACCCAATTGCTACTAACATTTTCTAGAGTGACTAAAAGTAAATTTAATTACTTTTGGTGATGCGTAGTCTTCACAATAAATTTACCTTAAAAGTAACCTAATTATACGTGAAAACAATGTTATAAATGACGTTTATATTACAATTGGCTTAATAAATAAAGATTTGGTCCTAATTAAAGATAGTATAAACAAATATCACTTTTATAACATCTTACGACACTAAACCCTATATGAAAAAACCATTGTAATATTTGTAGAGCATATTAGCCTAGTAATTAGTAAGATAAGAAAAATTTATGGTTTTTCAAAATGTATAGAACACGGTCTAATACAATTATATGAGTTAAGGTTGATATTATAATACCTGTAAAGTGTAGTCATTTTTATATCAAACAAAAACAAACGAAACGACCAAAAAAAATTCTCGCCTTTTTTTTTTACTCACTAACTCGGGAAAGAAACGACATCAAAGAAAAGGAAAATTTCATAACCGGGTTAACAATTATACATAATACATGTGAACCCATGGTTATAACCAAATGGTAATCATTATAACAATACAAGTATTCACATGCACACCTATGGCTATGTATATTATATAATAGTTTTATAGCATATCTTAATGTATTTCGGGCAAAGTGAAACAAAATGCATTCAAAAGTAACTAAATAATATGGTTGATTAAACTACCCATTACATAATTTATACGAATTATGTAATGGGTAGTTTTACAAACCCATATATTTTAGTTACTTTTGAATGCCCTTATTTAATAATATTAAATATTAGAAAATCATTTAATTAATTTTGAGTGGTATAAATTATACTACGGTAGACAAGGTATCGTTTATACTGTATTGACATTTTGACAGTATGGAAATAACCTTTGGTTTGTCATTTTAATATTCGTTTTTCGAATATGTTACACAGTTTCATTTTCTTATGATTGAAATATTTCATATGCTATAATGACTGTTTCGTATTTTACACAATATTAATCAACTAAGCCAACGTCTATTATACCTGATTAATTTTATTGGTATGGTAATTCTTTAAAATTTCAAGTGGTATTTTATTACATAGTTTGCCCAAAATATACTAGTAGTGTTGTCGTAAATTGATTTTAACATTATTCAAAAATTGATACATGTTTAAAATTTAGGAAACCTAATTGAGTTATACTTTGATGTCTTGTTGGTGAATGGTATTATGTACTAATAATGTTTAGTCCACACATAGGGTTGACATGTTTAACTAATGTCCTATATTTTACATTATCTTGTTTATATTGTTTAAGTTAGTACATTAAATTGATAAGTATTATTTGATAAGCATTTTAAATTAGACATAATTACTTATCGCCTATTTTATGTATAATCCTCAGACGTACTATGGTTATAATATTACGTAAATACGAAATTGGGCCGAAGTATCCATGTGTTAACATGAATAGTTGATACCGTTTCGTGTTTTCTATGTACATTAGATCATAAACCCTATTTTATAGGGATACAGAAGTAAATATTATGGCAACTAGGAACAATTAATATCTAACTAAACATATGGTTATACTGAATACTTATTTTGTTAATACTGTAATGTACATATCAATTATAATGGTCATTATTTTTAGCGTAAATATAATCAAAATACGACCCTAATATTTTTACCGTTGATTGATCCTAGTTGATAATCCATTTAGGTTATAGCCCTAAATTTTGTTATTGGTATAGTTAATTGTCCAATTATACTTATATTATAACAAATTTCATGTCTTTAAAGAAATATTATGGCAACTTGGAATAAATTAATATCATCTATACTTCGTTACCTACGCGTATGTTGGTATATCGTTATAGCCCTAAAAAGGAATAATTTCTCAGAATATATGTGTGAGAAATTTATATTGGTACCATAATTTTGTTATCTCATTAATGATTAAGTATTTAACAAGCCCTTACTTAAATACTATTATATAATAATAATAACAATAACCATTTTTTTAATTTGTGGTTACTATATCAATTAATTCTATTATTAATTGATAATGGTGACTCTTAATATGTCATTATCTTTAGGACTTTCTTTTTATTTTACTAAAGCCTTATATTTTATTTTATTTTAAAATGCTAAAGAAAACCTTGTGTCAAAAGACTAGCATCTTTAGGACCTCATCTAAAATTGTAAAATCATCATAAACCCAATTGTCGGGATATACTATGTCATTTTGACTATTTATATTTATATTATACTAAAAGTATGGATAATCTAAGTGTTTCTTCCCATTGTGAAAAAAAATTATTTTGTCCAGTATTTCAATTATAACTTCTTATTGATTAGACCTTAATTTATTTAATCAATTAAAATAACTTTCGATTAGTAAATATGTATATGTATTAGTAAATATGTATATGTATTAGTAAATATGAAATTATGAATACATATATTATTATTATTCACAAAAACAATACGAATCTATAATATATATATATATATATAACTACTCGAGTGCATATATATTTAATTAACTATTGATATATATATATATATATATAAAATTACCAAAACCCCCTATATAATCTCTATTATTTAAAAATTTATGATAGATATTTTTAAATTCAAAAAACACATTCCACTAACATTCATAAAAGAAAATTCTGATATTTATTTTAATGACTTAGTGGGCTTAATTGTCGCAAGTCTCCAAATTAAAAGTTAAGCAGTTGTATGTAGTTTTGTATAAAACTTTAATTACTGAGAACATAATAGACAATTGATACTAATTTTGTCTTAAATTTAAATTTCAAAATTTTTAACCTTCTTAAGTATTCTGAAAATTAAGCAATGTTTTATAGATCGTGACCATATAAAAATTAAAAGAATATATTATATAAAAGTATCTAAAATATTTTATATTAAAATATAAAATATGGTTATGCGATTTTTAAACTTGAAAATTTTAAAACATAAATTTTGAGATTGAAATCATTTTTCATGGATTTTCATATATAACAAGTTATGTATGAGGAGTTTTTGGTAGTCTTTCCTATAGCATAGTTTAAGTGTTGTATATTGTATTCATGCAAAGTATATATATATATATATATTAATGAAATTACTTGTGTATGTATGTATAATACATATATATGTATCGATGTTTAATACGATATAAAATCATTTAGTTTATTTTGTTAATAAGGTATATAGAAAAAATCAATACTAAACTATTTTTTCCTGCTTTTCAAATGAATCATGTATAGATAGACACAAGAATGAACACTTTTGGATCTCCATAACTTACATATTACGATATGTATGTTATCTTACATAATGAAATGCATATTTTAAATGAGTGTGAAAACTAATTATCTGATATCAATCATATTGCCTTGTCTATCAATTATATTTCACTAAAAGTAGATAAGTTAATTAGATTATTATATGGCATAAAAATTACAACAAAATATACAAAAATTCTCCATATTTGATGAAAAAATAAAACTACATAATGTGATCTTATTTATAAACAAACTTCAAATTATTGAAAATTCTAAAGAAAATAATAATGTTAAACTCATTGATGCATATGTAGTAGAAGATGAATCACATGCCATCAAAAGTTAAAAGTAAATATGACAACTATAATACAAAAAAAAAAATGAAAATTGAATAAACACATTAACCAACTATCAGATAGAGATAATAATGAGTAATAGATAATCAAATATTTACTAACAGTGATATCGAAGAATATAGAAAAAATAATTAACAACTACGGATATTACTAGAAAAATGATTTGAAATATGGAACTTATTTTTTCTTCATTACTTAAATGATCACAAGAATAGAAAATCCATCTAGTGAGAAATATTCATGTTTCAATATATAATAAATTAATAAGTTATTGTAACTTCTTGATTCTAAGTGTATTCTCAAATCAATCGTATGTTCATTTATGTTATCTAAAATACAATTTGTTTTTCTAATTCTATATTTATTTTCCTTGAAAAACGACCTATTTTTGTTTTTCAACATAAATGTTTTAGTATTATATAAAAATCAACAGTGAAAATTTGCGAAGTAAAAATTGTGAACTTCTTGTTTCTTCAAGGTCTTGACATTTTCCATATATCGGCACTAGATAATGCAACTGATATATAAATATTTTGAAAAAAAGTTGTGAACTCAAAGGAAGGAATTAAAAAAAAAAAAGTTATCTAAAACTAAACCATCAATCCAATAATTTTATTAAATTTATAGATTATATTTTGAAATCTAAAGAAGTGTCTCTCAAAATGATTTTCTATATCAAATGTTACACGTTTGTGTTTTTAACTGAAAATAAGATGTCCTAACAATGTATTATATCACTCAAGATTAGGGAAATGTCATCAAGTCAAGATATACAACATATGAAAATACATTACAAGGCTAAGACACAGTTTATTATGATTTCAATTTTATTCACATGATCAACTCATCAATTTTATAGAAATAAGTTGTGTGTCTACTCAATTGTCAATTTGGTTAAAGAATTTCGATCTTATTATAGTATATCAATCTCTATTGATATTTAATTATAATATAAGTCGCGGTGATTTGATTATCCAAAATGTATGATAATATAAAATATTTGATATTGAATATGAACTGAAACAAAAATCAAAATTAAAAATAAGTAAATTCAATAACTTACTAAATTATATATGGATGTGAAATTTAATCTTACACTTGAAACATACGTAAATTTAAGTAAAATGATATATATAAACTAAAGGCCAAAAAAATAATTCACATAAAAAATATTGTATAATTATATATTTATATGGTTATTGTTCTTCTTCTAACGTAACGTAAGAGACATAGTTTTTCTTCTTTTGTATGTTCAGTTCGAAAGACTTATAGTGTTTATTATATTAGCATTGACTCGGCCAAATTGCAAAATTGGTACCTCAAGTTGGCCTGTACACGAATCCAATACTCTAAATTGGACCACTTGTAATTTGGGTACCATATGTTCAAAAAATTGGCAATTTCAATACAAATTTCGCCGGAAAATCATAAATTGGTCGGAAAAAGTAAAGTGCGTGGCACGTGACGTGACCCACAATTTGGGAATTTTTGCTCTTAATTTGGGGATCTATGATTTTCCCTCCAAATTCCACCCCAACACTTGATCTTATGCAACCACAGATCAAAACACTGTTATCAGAACTAAAACCCCGTTTCGTCCTCTTCGATTTTGCTCAAGAATGGCTTCCAAAAATGGCGTATGATTTGGGGATCAAAACAGTTTTTTATTCTGTGTTTATTGCTCTTTCGACTGCTTTTCTCACTGAACCAAAGAAATACCCAACGATTAAAGCCTTCGAAGCCCGTGATTTTCTCTACATGTTCAAGAGTTTCAATAACGGGCCTTGTGTTTACGATCGTATGCTTTCGGGCCTAACGGGCTGCTCGATTATCCTCGTAATTAAAGACATGCAATGAAATGGAAGGTCCTTATATAGAATACGTGAAATCCCAGTTCAAGAAGCCGGTGCTTCTAGTCGACGAGAAATGGGGTCGCTGGTTAGACGGGTTCGAGGCTAAATCGGTCGTTTTCTGCTCTTTTGGGAGTGAAACATTCTTGAGCAAAGATCAGATACATGAATTGGCATTAGGGTTAGAGTTCACCGGCTTACCGTTTTTCGTAGTTTTGAATTTTCCGGCGAACGCTGATGCTACCGGCGAACTGAGCCAGAGGGGTTTACGGAGCGGGTCAAGGGAAGAGGGCTCGTTTCGAGTGGGTGGGTCCAGCAGCAACAGATCCTGGCCCATGAAAATGTGGGATGTTATCGAAGCAATTGTGAATGATTGTCAGCTTGTTATGTTGCCACAGAAGGGTGATCAGTTCTTGAATTGCAGGCTTGTGAGTGGGGATTTGAAGGCTGGTGTGGAGGTAAATAGGAGAGATGAGGATGGGTATTTTGGGAAATATGATATTAAGAGGGCTGTTGAAATCGCCATGATGTTGATAAGGAGCCTTGAAAAACTGTGAGGATTAATCAGAAGAAGATGAAGGATTTCTTGGCTGTTCAGGATAATTTTATCAAGCGTTTGGTTGAGGAGATGGAGTCCATTGCTGGGATAAAGAAATTTTTGTTTAAACATGTCTTATTTGACACAATTTATGATGTAATAAGTGACGTATCAAGTATAATTCACTTGTGAATTATATTTACGATCCATTGGGATATATAATCTATTTGAGGATTTTTTTTTCGTTTTAGTGTTAATAAGAAATGGAATTTTTGTTCCTCAAAATCGTTGGCACGTTTTTGCTTTTTTTCATTTTTGTTTATTATAAAATTAGCACGTGACTTTTTCCGGCCAATTTATGATTTTCCGGCCAAATTTATATTGAAATTGTCAATTTTTTGAATATATGGTACCCAAATTGCAAGTGGTCCAATTTAGAGTATTAGATTCGTACAAGCCAACTTGAGGTACCAATTTAGCAATTTTGCCGCGTTGACTCTATCATGCACAGTGTAAAAATTATCAATACACTGCATCATTTGTCGATGTGCATACTTAATAATTTTAAATTTATTTGAAATTAAAACATGTCATTAAATATGTTATGCATGCAAAATATATAAAAATTGAATAAAATATGTAGAAACTATCTTAAGGATTCACAATCATAGTATGGATCAAGTGAAGCAAACAAGCTTACCTTGGATTCCTCGAAGCAATTCCTAGTTTGTCAAAGTTTAGTGATATTTATTTCATTTTAAAATTCTTTTTGTATTGTTTCAATGTTGGGATACTATTTCGTTCACGCTTTCCTGTAATAATTTTTTCTTACTCCAATTTTACTCTTGCAAAATAATTGTTTTAATGATTTTTGTTTTCAACGGCATATAGCAATAAATTAGCGAAATAAGTTTCTATATAAATGGCAAATATCTTACTAAAAGGAAGGTACGCTTACATTTTAAAAATGAATCACGATGATAGGTTGTAACTATCAATGTTCTTTATTTTCTTTCAAAGTAAGATCAGGATATTAAATTATAAGTATTTCTATATTCCTTCCTTTTAACATTTTTTATGATTTGTCAAGTATATATACTAGTCTCATTTAATTAATATTATAGGATGAAAATACAATCTCCCTTTTTTCAAATTATAGGATGAAAATTCTGGTGGAAAAAGGATAAAAGAAAAACATAAGAAAAATTTATCATACTTGGATAGCATGTCCTTCTCTAAGAATATCCTTTCATATAAAAACAAAGTAAAACATAATTAGGAATTAGAAAAATATTGTTGAAACTTTATTTGGATGATTTGCTTATTAGATAAAATATGTAATAAATTGGGTTGATGTGATATTTTTTATATCAATTTAATATGAATGTTGTTTAAATATAATTTTTCATAAACATATCTTTGTTAGAATCATTAATTTATGAATAAAAAATAAGTAAAATGGTTATTTACATATTACATAATTTTGTAATAAATAATGTGAATAATTTTAGTTTTTTCTCATCTGTGTTGGTGTGTGCATAGTATCTATTATTATAAAAAAAATAAATAAATATTATGGTAACTGAACAGTGAAAAGTTTAATGCATATGAAACTTTATATACATGTTTACAAATTTGCAACAGCATAATCAACTGTATACAAAGATGATTCGAACGTGGAGTTACAGAAAAATGTGAATTAAAGATAAAACGGAAAATTCTCTCTTATTCAAATTACATATTTAATAATTAATATCTTATTCTAAATGCAAAACGAGGATGATGAATGGGATGATACATTTCATATGTCACAAAATTATCTCAATTTATTTATTTTCCAATTTGTTTGGGTGGTTAAGTTCTTGTCAATTAATTTTCACTAATTTCTTCTCTTGTTAAATAATTATTTTAATTTAGATACAAGTATTTTCTTAAATCATAATAACAATAATAATCTTCCTATTAAGATTAATATCTTGAAATAAATACTAAGTAAACTTTACAAACAGTAATCAAAAGAATTCTAGTTTCATCCAAATAAAACAAGTTATAAAGTTATAAGATAAAATAGTGGAGTTATAAACTAAAATTACAATTGAAAATATGTTAAACTTTAATATTAAACTATTACGATGCTTATTTTTAGTAATTTATTAGTTTTTATCTGTTCGACAATATCTTGCATCTTTATATCATTTATCTTTCGCATTCATATAATTTTAAATTCTATTAGAAACAGTTTGGTATACATTTTAAGCCAACTTATCTGACATAATATCAAAAATTTTAAAAAAAATGTTTCCCTATTTCTAAATAAATAATGAAGAATGTATAAGTTCTTAAATTAAAAAAACAATAGTTAATTCAACTACACACTTTAATATAATCATGGTTCATCCTATTCTACTCTCAACTCCATCATCACTTCACTTGTTGTACTTAAAATAATTCTCAAATTATTATTCTTATCAAGATATTCACCAATCGAATCATTAAAACCCAATACTCCTAAAATACTAAATTAATATATTTAAACTTTGATGTTAAGTTAATGTATAGAACTGAAATTAAGAATTTATCTCTAAAATTCCTAAAGCTAAAATATTCAAATCTTCTAAATTCTTCAATATTATTTTTAATAAGAAAAATTATATAAAAAATGCTATGTCTATCTTTTCTAAATAAATGATTTTAAATACACTAGATTATAATAATAAAAAAATTTATTTAGTTTGAAGATAATATTAATTTATTGAAAATTTGAATTTAAAAAATTAACCTATGTCAGTAGTTTAACAAACTCTTAATAAAATATTATGAATCAAAATGAATCCTAGATATGTTCAGAAGTAAATTTGCCTATGTTTTTAATTATATATAAAGATAATACAAGATTTAGTGATTTTACATTAGTATATGTTTGAACAATAACTTATATAATTAAAGAAATAGTAGAGTTTAAAATACTGTAAACCTTAATTACAAATATTTCATAAATAAATAACTTTTTCCTTAAATTCTACAAATCAATCATTCATTTAAGTATAAGCGTTTATTTTTGTAATTTAATCATTTTAAGAGTATAAGAGGCATTTCCAATGGAAATCTGAAAATTATTGAATTTTTTTTTTAAGATTATGTTAGGCTAAAGTAATGCAATTAAGAGTAGAAGATTCTTCCTTTTTGGTTCAGAGTATATAGACTAAAATAAAATTCATCTAAAAAATAAAAATGTAGTATTTAGAAGCATTGTTGTTGTACAACTTTGCACAGATAATATGTATAATTTACAAAATTTTCTGATGATTAAAAAACAGATTTTGTTTAAAGAATTAAGATTAAATCTCATATTATGGGAGAAGTATTTTACTCAAACAAAAACGAAGAATGTAGGCATTCTGGTGCAAGTTATAATTGATCAATTTATGTAGTTAATAATAAATAAACGAAATTAGCGGTGCAAATCTAGCATTATTTAAAAAGGCATTCTGCATAATTATTAAAATACATACACCGTGCAAAAGTTTTAGAGAAGACTACTTAATATGGTTTCATGCATTTGCTTTTCTTATAAAGGATAAGCAATATTCTATCATACATAACCACACCAATTTTATGAATCATTCGAATAAGCTTAAGTATGAAAATTTAAATATCCCTTTTATAATAATTTTACAGTTAAATATCTTTTTACCGAAACGTTCTACACTTTGTCTTTTGATATGAGAATTTTTTTGTTATGTTCCTAAATATGAGTGAGGAACACACTCCTTCCAAGTGTCTAGAGACTTGAACTGAATTCTAAAATTTTTCTTCTTCTTTTTCATTAATAAGTGATGGTCCTATTTATTCAATAATTTGATACTAAAATAAACTAAAACTAAATCTATCCACTAAGCCACTGATAGACCACTAATCTAAAATAACTAACCACTAAATCAGCCCACTAATGAATTACAACTAATAAAGAAAAGATAGATACAACTCAAAAAGTTTATATTGATACAAAGAAACCCTAACTAGTGAATCTAGAGAATCAATCAAAAATATATGAAGATATACAAGAGATAATAAGGATACATGAAGATATGAAAATATACAAAGAATAAGGAAATAATATATTCTAACACGCCCCCGCAGTCGGAACGGATGCATCGCGAACGTTTAGACTGGAGCCGAACTCAGTGAACAATGGTGATGGCAATCCTTTTGCAAAGATATCTGCATATTGAAAACTAGATGGAACATGTAAAACATGAACCTCACCCAAAGCAACACGTTCTCGCACAAAATGAATATCAATCTCAACATGTTTGGTACGTTCGTGCTGTATTGGATTGGATGAGAGATAAACAGAGCTAATGTTATCCTAGTAAACGATAGTAGCAGACGAAAGGGGACAAAGTAATTCAAGGAGCAGATTGCGAACTCAGGTGGATTCGGCCACTCCATTGGCGATGCACCGATATTCAGCCTCGGCGCTGGATCGAGAGACAACGGGTTGACGTTTAGATGACCAAGAGCTGTGATTATCGCCTAGAAAAATACAATAACCAGAAGTAGAACGACGTGTGTTCGGACAGCCAGCCCAATCAGCATCGGAGTAGGCAATAAGGTTGGAGGTGGAAGATGATCGTAAAGAGAGAGCGAAGCAGATGGTGCTTTTGAGATAGCGCAGGATACGCTTGAGGGCATTAAAATGAGGCTCACGAATATCATGAATGTAGAGACAGATTTGTTGAGCAGCATAAGAAATGTCGGGGCGCGTGATAGTGAGACATTGAAGAGCACTTGCGAGACTTCGATATAGTGTGGAATCAGAGAATGGGGAACCAAAGGAAGGAAGTTTTGATTTTGTATCGACAGGGGTAGAGACTGGTTTACAATCAGAGAGATCTGCTTTAGCGAGTATTTCAAGAGTAAATTTTCTTGGGAGAGAAAGAGGCCGGGCGATGAACGAGTGACGGAAATGCCGAAATAATAATGGAGTGGCTCAAGATCAGTCATAACAAATTCAGAAGATAGCAAAGCAGTGATGGAAGAGAGAAGAGAGTTGGATGAGGCGGTGAGAACGATATCGTCGACGTAGAGGAGGAGGTAAGCAATGTCAGGGCCACGACGAAGCACGAAGAGAGAGGAATCGGACTTGCTACCGACGAAGCCAAATGTTGAAATGAAGGATGCAAATCGATGGAACTATGCTCGAGGAGCTTGCTTAAGACCATAGAGGGATTTCTTAAGGTGGCATACATGATTAGGATATGACGGATCAACAAAATCGGGTGGTTATTTCATGAAGACAACCTTAGAGAAATGACCATGAAGAAAGGCATTTTTGACATCGAGCTGATGTAAAGGCCATGAACGCGAGATTGCTAAACTAAGAATGAGGCGAATGGTAGCGGATTTGACAACAGGGCTGAAGGTTTCATCGTAGTCGAGACCAGGCTGTTGAGAAAATCCTTGAGCGACAAGACGGGCTTTGTAGCGCTCAAGGCTTCCATCAAAGCAAAATTTTATGACGAAAAATCCATCGACAACCAATAATATTTGCAGAAGGAGGCGGGGGAACATGTTCCCAAGTGCCATTGATGTGTAGGGCATCGATCTCAGAGGTCATTGCATGTTTACAATTTGGGTAAAAAATGGCTTGGATATGAGAGCGAGGAATAGGGGAGGGCGATGTTTGCACAGATAAGCTAAGAATCTGCCGAGGGCGTAGGGTTTCGGTCTTGGAATGGGTAGTCATGGGATGCATTGAGGGCCGATGGAAGGAACTGTGGGTACCATGGGTCTAGCAGGTGGTTCGGGAGAAGGAGACGAATGAGATAGCTATGACGGAGAAGGAATGATAAGTGGTGGCGCGGTTGGGAAGAAAGGATTGAGATTAGAGGGTGGAGGATCATCCTCTAGGGAGAGGAAATCATAAGTGGCTGTCGTGGGAGATGAAAGAAGTAACGAAAAAGGAAAAGTGGTTTCATCGAAGGTGACGTGTCGCGAGGCAATGTTTTGATTTGTGGAGAGATTGAGACATTGATAGCCACGATGATCGGAAGGGTATCCGAGAAAGACACACGGTGTGGAGCGGGGAAAAAGTTTGTCAGGTGCAGTGGCAGAGAGATTTGGGTAACAAAGACAACCGAAAGTACGAAGATGGTCAAAAGTAGGGAATTTGTCAAATAAGACTTCAAAGTGAGAGCGATATGAAAGCGTAGTTGTCGGGAGTAAATTGAGAAGATGAGTAGACATTTGCATGGCTTTCACCCAGAAGCACAATGGAAGGTGAGCTTGGAAAAGAAGAGAACGAATCATATTATTAATCGTTTGGTTGCACACTCAGCTTTACCGTTTATTGCGACATATGAGGGCATGAGAAACGAAAGAGAATACCATTAACTTTAAAAAAATTATGAAACTGAGAATTATCGAATTCCCCGCCATGATCACAATGAAAAGCTTTGATAGATTTATTAAATTGTGTTTTAACATATGCAAGGAACTGAGAAAAAATAGCAAAAACTTCAGATTTTATGCGAATGGGAAAAACCCATAGAAAATGCGTAAAATCATCTAAAAAGGGTACATAATAACAACAATTGTTTGAACTAGAAACTGGAGATGTCCATATATTTGAGTGAATAATATAAAAAGCATTAAGAGTTTGATTAAGGGAAACGTGAAAAGGAAAACGACGATTCTTGCCAAGTTGACAAGCATTACATAAAAAATCAGCACTACCATGAGACTTGATAAAATTTCTAGAAGCTAAAAAATTAAAAATTAATTTTCCAGGGTGGCCGAGATAACAATGTCAGATGGTGGAGGAGACAGCAACAAGACATAACGGAGAGGAAGGTGGCGAGAGAGCTGATGTAGTGAAAGGATAAAGATCACCAAAACTATCTCTACGATGAAGAATGGCGTCAGATTTAAGTTCCTTCACAGAAAAACCGAGAGGATCAAATTCAACAGAACAATTGTTATCACGAGTAAACTGACGGACTGAGATAAGATTTTTGAAAATATAAGGGGAGACAAGAACATTGTTGAGTGTGAGTGTAGATGTGTCAGAATGTAAAAATGAGTGACCAGTGTGAGAGACAGGGATAACATCACCATTACCTACCATGATATTCTTTGATAATTCACAATGTGAAGAGGAAACGATGTTACCTGAGTAAGGGGTGATGTGAGTAGTGGCGCCAGAATCCATGTACCATCTATCGTCGGGTTGATTGACTTTCATGGTGGAGAAGAGCTGTGAGATGTCACTAGGAATGTGTGATTGAGTGGAGGGTGTAGGCGGTTGGGTGTTCGGCACTGTCTGATGGGTGGTGGTTTGGTATGATTGAGCTGGAGGTGCGTGGGCTGTGTGGGTCATATGGAGATGGGCCGACTCTAGATATGGTAGGCCCGAGGAGGTCATATAATTGGTTGGATAGTAAGGTGATGGAGGACCGGTCTACATGGAGACATTAGGGGTCGAATAGGCCCAAATCAGAGATCCCATGGCATAACCTTGATAAGGAGCTGGACCATGACTACTAGAACCAGATGTGGGAATTGGAGAGTGGCCAATGTGTGAGGGCGGACGCGGTGGAGCCTGTTCCTACAAAAAACAAGATGTATGTGGACGGTAAAAAGAGCCATTATCTCGGTCCGATGCACGATATTATTTCGTCCACGTCCTCTATCTTTGAATCGATTATTGTCAGGACGCCTAGGGTATTGAGAATATAAGGTGACGTGTGGGTCGAGGTTTGACTGTGGTGAAGTGATGTCAGTGTCTCGACTTTCATGAATCATTAACATATGACGAGCCTCAAAAAATGATGGGAAAGGAATACGATTAGTAATCACATCGACGATGCTATTGTATGAGTCGGGAAGATTATGTAAGATTTGTAATACGAGTTCACGATCTGAAATAGGGGAATCAACATCGTTGAGATTGTCAGCGATACGTTTCATTGCACGATAAAAATCGAAAATAGATAAGGCTCCCTTTTTGAGATTTCTAAATTTTTCTTGTAGTCGTAGGGAGCGGGATGGTTTATTGTTAAGGAAAATTATCCCAAATTTGTTTGGTGGTAAAACCATCACCCCTAACACTATCTAAAAGGTTGGGATCAACAGAGTTGTACATCCAGGTTTTAATTTTTGCATCAAGGGAAAACCAATCTTCATCAAATTCATCAGTGGGCTTAAATGTCCAAGAACGCGATAACTACGACAAATATAAGAAAAAATTATTTCCACAATTTGAATCGGGAGCTTCATCACGAAGCTTAAAATTAAATAAAGGAAAAATGGTGTTTACGGAGTATGCGGGATGAGGTGGTGTAGGCAAAGGGGAGGCTGAATCGGATGAATTGGAGACGTCCATGAGAATAAAGGAAACAAAACGTAGATGACGAGAAAATAAAAAAATGTACCTTGCTGATAAAACAGCTGAAAGATAGAATTATGAGATGGAAGCGATTTTGGTCGCGGGGGTACAACATTTGGGTTGGGGATTGTTGGATCGAACGACGGAGACGTGAGACTCCGAATGTGTGGCTGATACCATGTTATAATAAATAAACCCCCGTGGGTTTAATGAATACAACTCAAAAGGTTTATATAGATACAAAAAAACCCTAACTAGTGAATCTAGAGAATCAATCAAAGATATATGAAAATATACAAAGAATAAGGAAATAATATATTCTAACAAAAACCAATATCCTATCAATACCTCACCCATTAAATGGCCTTGTCCTCAAGGCCATAATATAATTTAATGGATGGAGTGTTACATGAAATTGGTGAACTTGTACATTGTGGGTGCCTTCAATTATGCAGAATAAATTTCTTTAGAGAAGTACGTGGTGAAAGAGAATTAGGTTGGAGAAAATATTTAATTCTCCATTTTGGCCAAAAACCAAACACCATGTAAATTTCTTTCCCTTCGTTGTTAAGAAAGAAGAAATGGATTGATTGTGTCTTGTGGTTAAATATGTATTCTATCAATGTAATAAAATGATAAAATTGAGGTGACTTTGGTTGGTTGGATGAGTATTTAGGTCGGTAAGAGTCTAAATGCGTGAGGGATATAATTATTGGGTTAAGCTTGGTGGTGGAAGGGCGTTGTTGTTGGGAAGTGTTGTTAGTAGCCAATTGGAATTTCAAATGTGTCACTCCTACAATTCGTGAAATATGCGGTTGATTTGGTTTGATGTTGGCTTGTAGAGGAGAAATATTGGGAGTTGGAGTGGTGCGAATTTCATCACACCTGTCATCGATTTTTGATGAGATTATTCCAATAAAGCCTCTAGTCGATTAGACCTCTGATTTATCTCGGCCTTAAATTCATTCAATAATTCAATAACTTTGGAAATGTAATATTGAATGGTAGCTGAATTTGAAGTTTCGATAGGCTCGGTAGGCACGTAAAGAGGGTTTGTGATTATGGGAAAAATGGGAAATCATGAGGATGGATAAGCGTTTTGAATGTAGCATGGATGCATCGTTCGAGAGAATGAAAGCAGCATTGTTATGTTCCTAAATATGAGTGTGGAACATAGAGAGAATGAAAGCACCATTGTTATGTTCCTAAATATGAGTGAGGAACACACTCCTTTCAGGTGTATAGAGAAATAGACTTGAATTGAATGCTAAAATTTTTCTTCTTTTTCATTAAGAAGTGATGGTCCTATTTATACAATAATTTGATACAAAAAATAAAATAAAACTAAATCTATCCACTAAGCCACTAATAGAACACTAATCTAAAATAACTAATCACTAAATCAGCCCACTAATGAATTACAACTAATAAAGAAAAGATAAATAACTAATAAAATAAAAATTACTAATTTCATTACTACAGAAAAACTAATATCCTATCATTTTTTCTTTTCAGATTTATCTTCTCACATAATGATGTGATATTTAATAATTATTCTCGACAACAATGTTTTTAAAAAAATGAAAAAAAAAAATTCTTTTCTCATCCTCATTTAAAACTCCATTTCGAGTCAAATAAGATCGTAATATATGGACGAATATATTACTAAAAATATTAGAATTTCACACCCCTCTTAACTGGCTTTTTGTTTCAACAAGAGCACAACAATTAAAGGAAAATTAAATATTTAGAACTGAAGTTTACACACATAAAGTACCTCAAAAGTAGATAGGAAAGACAACATTTTTACTGTCCCAAATGGTCCATAATATGAATTATTGAACAATAACAAAGTTGCATATGCTATCACTGTGATCATGGCGCCACCAGAAGAAGAATTGAAGCAGGAGAAACTAATTTGCTTATGCATATCTCAAAACCAATAAACTCTTTGCAGTCATCCTTAAATGGATTGAGTTTAGCACAACAAATTGTATAGTAATATATGTACTTAATTAAGAAATATTTTTCACATTCGGCATGTGTATGTGATGTTGAATGCTTTACAAGAGTATATCTGAGTGCATGATTGTTCACATGCCTTATAAGTACGAAAAAAAAAGGCACCGCATGGAACTTCTTTATCTAATAGTTTTTGATATTACTTAACTTAATTTTGAGATAGATTAATTAAAACATGATGTTCTCATGTTCTATAACTCTTGTAACTCGATAATCTTCATCATCATTTGACTGATGGTAGCATTTGAATTGAGACACATTGAAAGTTTGATTATCAAACATGATAGTTTTTTTTTTTTTAATTGGACTAAACTATTATACCAAAAGTTAGGTTTTCTGTAAAGTTAATGTTGTTGAAGAAAAGAGGTCAACAAATTCTCGTGGAAATAACAGGAGAATATTTCATTTTAGAATTCAAAAACGAAGGATGTCATGCAATGGCTGGGGAGGTTAGAAGGGGTGGCAATCATAGCAGAGCTTCCAATCATGAAGGATATCATACAGCTGGCCGCATGAACAATGTTGGTGGATTGCACTATCTTAATTTTGGGAACACTATCACGTCCACACAAAATACAAAACATGTTGCTTATAGAAATATTATATTTTAAATGACTTATTAACAATTATTAGTGTAAGAACAGTTAAACTAAAGAATTGAAAGTAATTATGTTGCCCATCTTTTTATTTAAATTGTATATTGAAATAAATGAGTGAATAAAATGGGGAATTATAGATTTCGTCCCTCAACAAAACTCCAATCGCAAAATCGGTCCTCCATTTTCTGTCTGCGTCAATTTAGTCCCTTATCTTATCAAAACAGAACGCTTTTAGTCCTGCCGTTATCTTTTCCATCCAAATTGACGGAAAACTTCAAAAAGGTCAAATTATGGGGAAATTTACATCTTTTCATCATTTATCTTGCTGCTAAATACATTTTTGTCCAATTACCATGAATCAGGCCCAACATGCTTCCGAAAAATAAGTAAACATTCATAAATTCATACCTCTGTTTGACCTCCTTACTGCCGGCTATTCCAAGCCTCCGGTTTTACGGACTCGTTCCAACCACTCGACCGCAGAAGGTGGTTCGTAAGTCTTAGCTCCTTCAGCAATACAAAGCACAACCCTATTTCGTTTCCTACCTTAGGGCGTAGGGGGTATTACAGTATAAATGTCTGGTTCTACTTCACAATGCAAGTTGAAACAAAAGCATCAAATTTTTATTGATGAAATAAAATTAAAATTACATAAACATACTTTACTCCGCTATTGGAGGAGATAACTTTTTAGCCTCTCATATGAGGACTTACAAATTGGGGAAAATCCCCATACACTCGAAATTTTAAATAGAGAAAAGAAAAATAACAATAAAGAAAATAATTTTATTTTAAAGACTATGAAAAAAGATATGTTGAGAAGAGTTGGAGAAAATTTTCGATGATCCTCCATCTGCTTCATCCCCTCCTTTTATAGCCTTCAGCTGCGGACTCCAAAGGCGGATTCCAAACTTATTTTTATTTTTAATACGTCATTGCTTACGTATTTCCTTTTGTTTTTGTCCCCCACTTGTTTGAATGGGTGGGGAATCAATAATTCTTCCACTTGCTTAAGTGGATTCTTCATAACTAGTAAATTTGTTGCCGACACTCTTATCTTCACGTGGTCGGCCCCTCGTATTTTTCTTTGTCTGCCACTCTTTAAAAAAGTTGTGGCTGATTGCATCTTCATGGCCCGTTGTTCTTATTTTTTGGCCAATCCTTATCATGAAGGCGTCATTACTTGCTACCGAATTCAGCTGGCCTTCGGGAACCTTATAACTTTGTATCAGCATTTCTCGCCATGGGCTGCAAATCTTGGCGAAAAAACAAAGGTGCTGCAACATCTGTTGCGACTCCACTTTGAAAGAAGTATTTGCGAAACCAATAGATATATTCTATTGCACAAATATTTCTTAACTCCATACCAAAGAGAGCTTGCATGTTCTCTCTAGTTTTCTCGGAATTACTTTCATCGAAGTATCCATCTCCGATGAAATGAAGCTTTATAAGCCTTCCGAATCTTTCTGCAATGGTACTTTCGGATTCACCATCCAGAACTCCTTGTTTGGTTGAGGCAGGTGTTTGGTCCCAACCAACCTTGACTGATCCCTCTAGACTCAATTCCATCAATCTGACGAAGTTTTCTTTATCGAGTTCTAGAGTGGTGGCCGCTATTTTCATGGCAACTACCCATTCATCGATTATTTTTTTGATATTTTGAAAATCGATTATATCCAGATTCAAAATAGTTCCATAAGGGTGCAAAGGCTGAGACATCGTCCTAGCCCATGGTGTATTTTCTGGTACCCTTTTTGGATTTCTCCCTGGATTATCTTTGAGACGCGTTCCAACGAAAGTTGGTGTCGCATTAGTGTGGAAATCCACACCTCACGCATCGAGCTATCATCTGGAGGATTATTAGATGTTGTGCTTCCTTCCGGAGGTGGTAGTGCTGGTGGCACCACAGTTGTCACCTCGTTAGGTTTAACGTTGACTAAGTCTACCATCCCTAATTAGGAGAAAGATTCAGCCAATTCTTGGAGATCGGATAGATCTACTCGTGAGATTTCCATCAATTAATCCTTTTGAGGATTTCATTAATTTTATCTTTTTGTGTTTTGGGCCGCGGAATTTCCGTTGCCTTACTCTTCTGGTGCAAAAGGGGTACTGGCCCAAAAGCATCACGGATGCGGTCTGTATTGGATGGTCCCATACGACCCTTTCATTTTTCTCCTAGATCTGAAATTTCTTTTTTCAGATCTACTATTGAGTTTTTCAGATCAGGGATGATCTGTAATATCTCATCCATCTTTTGGTTCAAATGCTCTATTTTCATAGATAGACAGATCAACCTATGACCATAATCTTGAACAGTTTTTTGAACTTCTCTAAGATTTTAGGTGATCTTAGAGGTATTAGTTCCAGTATCGATTTCTGTACATGTTGGATAGAATCTCTCTTTTCGTAAATCGTTGAACATATGTTCTTATGTTCCATTCTTGTTTAAATCTCCTCCGTTAGAGAGTAGAGTAATAAAATGCAATAATAATTAATTATTTCATCAATAAAACCTAAGGCTCTGATACCATTTTGCTGATATATAACAAACATGTCCATAAGCAGGAAATTTTTAGGATTAAAAGTGTAATTTTCCCTTCAAAAAGCGCATTTCGTTAGTGATTTAACGGAAGTTTAACGGTGGGGACTATATTTGTCCAAAACTCGTATGTTGAGGGACTAAATTGACGCATCTGTAACAACAGGGATCAATTTTGCGATTGCGTTTAAGTTCGGGGACGAAATCTATAATTCCTCCATAAAATTTCTATACAACTGTTTACGAATGGAAAACTTACGAATAGTACAATTAGATTTTTTCCCATATATACACTTTTCTTTCTTACTTTTTTTCTTCTGTTGTCAATATACTAGTAGATAATATTGTAAAGTTAGCGTCCATTTATTAATTTCTTATTATTTTGAAAGTGTATAGTAATCTATATATCTAGGGAATATTTTCCATGCATATTTTAGGTCGAATGCAATAATTGTACAAATGCATGCTTATTTGCACACTTGTTGCACATGCGTAATAAGCAAAGTAGAATGAGCCATCCCATGGAACTTTTTATCTTATAGTATTTTCAACATCACTCAACATAAATTTGGAGAGAGATTACTCAAAACATGACATTCTCTCACTTTTTTAACTAAAAAATTATTTGAAAAGTTGTTTTCGTTAATTAATGGACATGTAGCGTACATCAACTCTAATAAAAAATGAGATATCTAAATACAAATATCAAATAATAAAATAGAAAAAAATTATCTTATAGAATTTTTTTCAATAATATTTTCACTGAAGTGAAAAATATGTATTAGTTGATCATATTGTAAAGTGGTTACTGAATTGTTAATTTGCTCCATACTTGGGAATGTACTTGGAAATTGATTGAGTTTAGCACAACAAATTGTATAGTAATCTATGTACTTAATTAAGAAATAGTTTTCACATTTGGCATGCGTATGTGATGTTGAAAGCTTTGCAAGGGTATATTTAAATGCATGATTGATTGTTCATATGCCTTATAAGTACGGAAAAATAAGGCACCTCATGGAACTTCTTTTCCTAATAGTTTTTGATATTACTTAACTTAATTTTTAGACAGATTAATTAAAACATGATGTTCTCTCACTCTTGTAACTCCATAATTTTCGTCGCCATTTGACTGATGGTGATAGAAACGAAAATAGATAATAGTTTTTTAAAACGAGAAATAAATAAATAAACAAAAACAAAATGTTCTTGTCCCAAAGTACCAAGAACTAACGTTCTTGATCCCAAAGCCAAAAGAGGCTCCCAATTATTGATCAACTATTTGATAAGAAATAATAACACCCTATCCCTAATTACCAAAATTAAAGACTCATAACTAAGAAAAGTAAATAACTAAAATCCTACTAATTAGGAAACCTAATTAAAGGAAACATAATTAAAGGAATTAGAATAATAAAATATGGGGGAATTATAGATTTCGTCCTCGAACTTAAACGCAATCGCAAAATTGGTCCCTGTTGTTACAGATGCGTCAATTTAGTCCCTCAACTCACATGTTTTTGACAAAATTCGTCCCTACCGTTAAACCTCCGTTAAATCACTAACGGAATGCGTTTTTATTAAGAGAAAATTACACTTTTAATCCAAAAATTTGCTTCTTATGAACATGTTTGTTATATTTCCGCAAAATGGTATCAGAGCCTTAGGTTTTATTGATGAAATAATTAATTATTATTGCATATTTACTCTATTCTCTAACGGAGGAGATTAAAACAAGAATGGAACATAAGAACATATGTTCAACAAGTTACGAAAAGAGAGATTTTTGTCCTACATGGACAGAAATCGATACTAAGACTGATACCTCTAAGATTACCCACGATCTTAGAGAAGTTCAAAAAACGGTTCAAGATTATGGTTATAGGTTGATCTGTCTACCTATGAAAATAGAAAATTTGAACCAAAAGATGGATGAAATATTACAGATCATCCCCGATCTGAAAACCTCAATAGTTGATCTGAAAAAAGAAATTTCAGATCTAGGTGAAAAACGGAAGGGTCGTTTTGGATCATCCAATACGGACCGCATCCGTGATGCTTTTGGGCCAGTACCCCTTTTGCATCAGAAAGGTAAGGCAACGGAAATTCCGCGGCCCAAAACCCAAGAAGACAAAATCAATGAAATCCTCAAAAGGATTAATTGATGAAAATCTCACGAGTAGATCTATCCGATCTCCAAGAATTGGCTGAGTCTTTCTCCCAATTAGGGATGGTAGACTTAGTCAATGTTAAACCTAACGAGGTAACAACTGTGGTGCCACCAGCACTACCACCCCCGGAAGGAAGCATAGCATCTAATAATCCTTTAGAGGATAGCACGATGCGTGAGGGTGTGGATTTCCACACTAATGCGACGCCAACTTTTGTTGGAACACGTCTCAAAGATAATCCAGGGAGAAATCCAAAAAGGGTACCAGAAAATACACCATGGGCTAGGACAATGTCTCAGCCCTTGCACCCTTATGGAACTATTCTGAATCTGGATATCATCGATTTTCGAAATATTGAAAAAATAATCGATGAATGGGTAGCTGCCATGAAAATAGCGGCCACCACTCTAGAACTCGATAAAGAAAACTTTGTCAGATTGATAGAGTTGAGTCTAGAAGGGTCAGTTAAGATTGGTTGGGACCAAACACCTGCCTCAACTAAACAAGGAGTTCTGGATGGTGAATCCAAAAGCACCATCGCAGAACGATTCGGAAGGCTTATAAAGCTTCATTTCATCGGAGATGGATACTTCGATGAAAGTAATTCCGAAAAAACTAGAGAGAACATGCAAGCTCTCTTTGGTATGGAGTTAAGAAATATTTGTGCAATAGATGAATATATCTATTGGTTTCGCAAATACTTCTTTCAAAGTGGAGTCCCAACAGATGTAGCAGCACCTTTGTTCTTCGCCAAGATTTGTAGTCCATGGCGAGAAATGCTGATACAAAGTTATAAAGTTCCCGAAGGCCAGCTGGATTCGGTAGCCAGAAGAATGTCTTTCCTCAAAGACAAGTTAAAAGATTGGTGTGCTCAAGCCTCACTTCAGAAAAATATGAAGAAACTAAGAGGTAAGATGAAGAGAACTCCGCTTTGTTGTGAAAACAACGATTTCCCAACAATCATTGGGGAAACAAGCGAGCAAAAGAAGAAGAGGAAAAAAGAAGGTAACACCGACAGCAGGAGTTACAGAAGCAAACCTTCGTTTAGACGAAGATCATGGTGGTCTAAAACCAAAGGCCGATCCTATAAATCGGGCCAACGGCAAGGACCTATGAGGGCTTCATCACAAGGATCTAGACAAACTGATAGAAGATCCAGTGATCGAACCCCAACTCGTCGAACTTTCAAAAGAGCTCACACACGAGCTAATGAAAGTTTCAAAGATTGTAACTGCTGGACGTGCGGAGCAAAGGGACATATCTCACCGGATTGTCCGCAAAAGCGAGAAGTCCGCCAATTTGAGGCTACGGCCGATATATTGGAGGCAGTCTTTTATGGCGATTTGGTACCTATCTACCAATTCGAAAATTTCCCCTCAGACGAAAGTGTTTACGAGAAAGAAATTGAAGGCGATTCGGATGGATCTTCAACCGAATCAGACTGAGTACAATGAGGGAGATAGGCTTCAGACTTCTGAAAGCCTTTCTGGATTCTTTTCAAGAATGTCGGTTTCAAACCGAACACTGGAAAGAATTATGAGGCAAAATTCCAATATTGGGCCATATGATGGTTTCAGAATTGGAGGTTTTAGCCGAGTCCTAAATCAAATAGGACTAAACCAAAGAAAACATCACATCATATACAAAGTAAGTTCGGGAGAATTTGCTATTCCAATGGAACTTACGGGAAATGTGATGGATATGCAATTAATTCCTAGAGAAGAGATTCTTGAGGAATTAGGCAGGCTACGCGAGGAAGTAGCTGTAACCATGAAATGGATCCATATAGGAACCATTGAGGTGGTCATAAAAGCCACTTTCAAGGAAGGAATTGATTCAGAAATCCATTTATCGATAATGGATAGGAGAATCAATAACCTAAGAGATGGCTGCCTTGGTACAATGGTAGGAAATTTATATGCAGGAAAACTTATGTTTGATATTCATCCAAGAATTGCATATAACCTAGCAGACCAAGATTTCAGTCGTGTCTTAACCCTTCATCAAGATTTTAAAAGAAAGGATCTTATGAAGGAAGGGAATAGGCCGTATTCTATAACTTATAGAATAGCGTATGCACTTTCCAACACACATCATTCGGATCTTTTCCTACGGAAAGAGTATATTGAAATTCCTCGAATCTTCAAGGAATTTGCCAAAGTAATGACACCTGATCCAATTCAAATACCTAGAATTGGAGGAGTCGACATTATCATTAAAGACCATCCTGTCCTAAATAGAACACTTAGTTCTAGGATGGAATTTAATAATCGGATGTCCTTCTCAGAAGAAAGGATACAAGGTTTAAAAGGAAAGGAGTTGCTCATGGATGCAACCCCACAAGTCATTAGGGTTGATAATGTAAAATTTAGATGCCCTGAAGGATGGAAAGAAGTGCAGGTACTATTCGACATCACAAAAATGGAAAATTATTTCCCTTGTGATGACTTATATCACTTGCAGCAGACAACGGTTGGCAAATATGAGGGTATGCTAGAAATGGCAGGCCAAGAAGTATTTGTAGTTGGTCTAGCGGGACGAGAACCAGGAGTGGTAACCCTGGGTCTAAGCTTTCTCGAGGATCATAAACCTTGGGGACGAAAGGGGAAAGGTATGGAATTTAGTTTGGATGGTCATCTCATCAGAGTGGAATGACTAGCCCATTCTCTATATACATTTCCATTGGTGTTATTTATGATCAATATAAAACAGAATATTTCTCTGCGTATATTGATTCTGGTTCAGGTATTTGCACGGCAAAACCCGGAGTCTTTCCTAGCAATGCTATGGAAACCTTACCTATTATTGCAGGTAGAGATTTTTCAAGAAAAATCCTTATACTCAATAAAGGTAAACGTGAAACCAAAATCATGATGGGAGGAGCATTTGGTACGCCTTGGTTTAAGGTAAAAATGCCTCCAATTTACTTTCATGATACCGGAGCAGATATCTTGTTGGGTAATAACTTTATCCAAACATTTGCAAGATATGTGCAAGATAATAAGAGAAATTTATTAATCTTTACCACTAACTGTGGAAGTGAGATTCAGGTTCTGCGGCGAGAAAAGGCATTTAATCGTATTATGCCAATAAATTTTCGCAGCAAACGTGGTGATAATGAGGCCAAATTAACTAATCCTAAAATGCAGGATAAAAGAAAATTTGGTGAAGCACTGTTGTCTTTCAGACAACAAGGTTTCTGTGGTAAAGGATACAGTGAGGCTACTGAAGAAGATATTTATGTCTTCAAAAACGCCTTACAAGACAAGAAACATGATTGGTATATGGACGAAGAGAGTAAGCTCTCTCTCGAACATGTTAAAAGACTAATCCAAAGGAATTACAATGAGGATCCTTTGGCTTGGTGGAACAAGAACAAGATCGAAGCTACTCTAAAGGTTAAGGACCAATGTAAGTATGAGTATGTTCGATACAAGCCTATCCAGATGAATATGATGGATAAGAAAGATATGCAAATGATTATCAAAGAGCATATCGATCTTAAACTCATTGAACCTGGAGTCTCGGCTTATAGTAGCCCTGGTTTCCTTGTAAGAAATCATGGTGAAATAAAAAGGGGAAAAGCTAGACTAGTAATCAACTATCAAGGTATCAATAAGATATTAGAATTTGATGGTTACTATATCCCAAGTAGAGAACACTTAATTGATTGCATCAAAGGTGCCAAAGTGTTTTCAAAATTTGATTGTAAATCTGGTTTCTATCAGATTAAGTTAGAAAATGAATCTAGGAAATATACAGCATTTTCTACACCACAAGGACAGTATATCTGGAACGTGCTACCTATGGGTCTTGCCAATGCACCGCAGATATACCAAAGAAAAATGGATAATCTGTTTAAAGAATATTTTGAATTTATGTTTGTTTATATTGATGATATTTTAATTGCATCTAAAAACATGAACGAACATATTAAACATTTAGAAATCTTTTCCAATGCATGTCATAAGGAAGGATTAGTGCTCTCTGAAAAGAAAGCAATTATTGCGGTCAATAGGATTGAGTTTCTTGGTATTCTTATTGACGAAGCAGGTATTGAACTTCAGGAACACATTGTGGAGAAAATCCGCAATTTTCCCGATATTCTTAAAGATAAAAAACAGCTTCAAAGTTTTTTAGGAGTTGTTAACTTTGCAGGAATCTTTATCAAAAATCTTGCAAAATATAGAAAGGATTTTCGACCTCTTTTAAAAGAAACCGAAAGTTCAAAGTGGAAGTGGGAAGAAATTCACACTCAAAGAATTCGCGAGCTAAAACAAGTTTGTAATAATTTACCAAAACTCGCAATTCCTCAAGATAATGACGATTTAGTGGTTTATACAGACGCTAATGATTTTCATTGGGCAGCGGTACTAATGAAAAAGACTACTACAGGGGAAGAACCTTGTAGATATGCAGGGGGGTTGTTCACAGAACAACAAGCCGCACTTTGGCATATTAATGAAAAGGAATTCTTTGCTGTCTGGAAGGCTTTCAAAAAATGGCCATTATTTCTCTTAGCAAAGAAGTTTATTTTAAAAGTTGATAATACGAATGTAAAAGCTTTTCTAAAAAATAAATTAGAATCAAAAATAGAAAAGGCTCGTATTATGAGATGGCAAGCTGAATGTCAATACTATTGTTTTGATATTATCATTGTGAAATCTCATGAAAATGTACTTGCAGATTTCCTAACAAGAGATGGAAACAGCTGAAGCAAATTCCGTCCTTACAAGGTATAGGCATCTCAGGGAAAACCTTGAGGAGCTAGACAAGCAGTTTGGTCAGCTATCAGTTAACCCTGAGGCAGCTGGACAAATACAACGAGCTGATCTGGACACGGTCCAGAACTCAATCAGGAGTTTAATATATGCCTCAGGATCCCTATTTGAGGCATTACAAGAACCAATTCGAAAGGCATCTACTTCGGTGATGACCCGAGAATTAAGAGAGCGGGCCTCTAACCCTGCGCGTAGAGTACAGGGCTCTATACCTGTAGCGGCAGATTCAAGTACTGCTTGCCCAAGTCCCATATCAGACTCTGATAAAGGGGAAACAATTGAACAACAGGAAGAGAAATCTCCGGTTGTTTCAAGTCAACCCAGCACCTCTGGGGTTAAAGAGGGGGAGATTAACCTTAGGCCACAGACAGGCACCTCTAAGGTTAATACTAACGAGATTAATTTACATTGGCAGGTTTACCAAAGATCATGGGAAAAATTAATCTCAAGAAAAGGGATAAATTCGGGAAAAACAATAGTCGATACATCCGGAAAATATCCCAGGGTTTGGATGCGAGAAGGGTCAAAACCTGACGAGGTTCGCGAATGGTATGATTTTGGGGCACTCGCCTCGATCCATACTATGTCACCAGGATTTCCGAAAATTTCTAAATTACCGGAATGGATTAGTGAAGCTGTGTTTGACTCATGGCAAAATAATCCACACCTGAAAAGAGGAGATGTTCTGGAAATAAAATTCTTATCAATTGCTCCAGAAATTGCAGGAAAGGGATCTCATCCGGCGTTTCATTTTATAAAATTACAGAGACCCGATATAACGGCCTACAACAGAGTCAAGGTCGAGACAAGAGAAGCTCCTTTGGTGGCTTCAATCAACGAAGATGACATTTCCACCCGAAGAGCGTGGGGTTTCTGGGTCTGTCTAACCGAGATGGACAAAGTGAAGTATCCATTCAAAATCTTTTCTAACAAGATTAATGGGTCATTCCTGTTAAACTCCATGACAGGAAAAAGTACCGAATTCGCTGAAAATCTTTTCGAACAAAAAAGGACGCTAATTTGGTTAAACAAGTTACCAGCAACGGAAAACACGAGGAAGAAGACATGCAATATGATGCATGTGGGTCAATGGCTCAATCATATCTGTTCAAGTTGTGAGCTCCAGGAGAAACCCTTGTTCGACACACGAATCAGGGTCACAAAAGAAAAACCCGAACGTGAACAGGATAAGGGAAAAAGAACAAGAAATCCGCGGGGTTTTTACAAACCGCGGTAAAAACGGTTAAATGTAAAAAACAAAGAAGGACCTAATTAACATAGGTCCAATGTAAAATTACAAAAATGTAATTCTAGAGTTGGACAGCTGAAAAAAAAAAAAAAAAAAAAAAAAAAGAATAAAAATACAGCTGTGAAATGTAAGATGGCGAACGCAATGTCGCTTTCAGGAAAAAGACGGGCCAAAAATCAATAGGCCTTGCTT